>OZ020611.1:86831792-87384656 GCA_963971575.1 Liopterus haemorrhoidalis
AAAATATTTTGCAGATTTATTTTCTAAGAATCTGTGGATAAAATATCATATAGAAATTTCTAGGATTCCGTAGGCATAAACAAGAAACTATAGACATTCCTATATCCTTTGACTGATATCAATAATATTTTGCAGATTTAATCTCTAAGAATCTACGAATATAATTACATACAGAAATGTCTAGGGTTTCGTAGGCATAAACAAGAAACTCTAAACACTCCTATATTTTACGGTCGATATGAAAAATATTTTGCAGATTTATTCTCTAAGAATCTGCGGATAAAACAACCTATAGAAATGTCTAGAGTTTCGTAGGCATAAACAAGAAACTGTAGACACTTCTATATCCTTTGACTGATATGAAAAATAATTTGCAGATTTATTATTTAAAAATCTGCGGATAAAACAATTTATAGAAATGTCTAGGGTTTCGTGGGCATAAACAAGAAACCCTAAGATATTCCTATATCCTTTGACCGATATAAACAGTATTTTGCAGATTTATTCTCTAAGTATCTATAAATATAAATACATACAGAAATGTCTAGGGTTTCGTAGGCATTAACAAGAAATTCTAGACAGTCCTATATCCTATGATCGATATGAAAAATATTTTGCAGATTTATTTTCTAAGAATCTGTGGATAAAATATCATATAGAAATTTCTAGGATTCCGTAGGCATAAACAAGAAACTATAGACATTCCTATATCCTTTGACTGATATCAATAATATTTTGCAGATTTAATCTCTAAGAATCTACGAATATAATTACATACAGAAATGTCTAGGGTTTCGTAGGCATAAACAAGAAACTCTAAACACTCCTATATCCTACGGTCGATATGAAAAATATTTTGCAGATTTATTCTCTAAGAATCTGCGGATAAAACAATCTATAGAAATGTCTAGAGTTTCGTAGGCATAAACAAGAAACTGTAGACACTTCTATATCCTTTGACTGATATGAAAAATAATTTGCAGATTTATTATTTAAAAATCTGCGAATAAAACAATTTATAGAAATGTCTAGGGTTTCGTGGGCATAAACAAGAAACCCTAAGATATTCCTATATCCTTTGACCGATATAAACAGTATTTTGCAGATTTATTCTCTAAGTATCTATAAATATAAATACATACAGAAATGTCTAGGGTTTCGTAGGCATTAACAAGAAATTCTAGACAATCCTATATCCTTTGATCGATATAAACAATATTTTGCAGATTTATTTTCTAGGAATCTACGAATATAATTACATACAGAAATGTCTAGGGTTTCGTAGGCATAAATAAACGTCTCAAATTATTTTTAGTTTTAACAATATAAATGTAATGTACTGATTAAAAATGAAGCGTTTTAATCATAAAAATTTTATGAATAACTATATTAGCAAGTGTGTGTATGTAGTGTCGGTAACATTATGACGTCAATTTTTCTTAAGGTTCTCGTGATTGGCTAACTGGGGACACCCTGTCTCTTGATTGGCTGACAGGTGACACCCTCTCCCGTGATTGGCTAAATGGTGATATCCTGTCCCGTGATTAGCTGGTCGGCGACGAAATTAACATACGTTAAAAAATAAAACCAAATACATATACAAACAATTGAAATTTTTATATTATAAATCCGTCATTGTTGACTGGTAATAACCTAGTTATTTAATAAATTGCTTTTGTAAGCACGGTAATATTGTTATTACCGTGCTTACAATAATTGTCTGACTGAATTGAGAACTGGCTAGCTATAGCTGGGTCTTAAAGAGTGCATCCCGCAATTAAGTCAGCATGTAAGTCTCTAAATAGCATCATGTGAATTCTTTCAAGAATTGTTTGAATTGATGCTTCTTTATATATAATCACAATTTCTTACCACTTACTAGACAGGTACCTAAAGAACCCTGAAATGTGTGAAAATTCACAATTCACATAAATTTTTATATAACATGTAAGTTATTTTAAACGTTGAGTAAACATTATAGTGGTACCTCGACTTAGAAGTTAATTAGTTCTGACCGCGGTTCGTATCTTTAAAAGTATATATCTTGGAACTCAGTTTTCCATTATATCTCATGGGGAATCAATGAAATCGTTCCCAGTTAAAAAAAAAAAAAAAAAAAACTCCCGAAAACTAAAAAAAAAATACTATTCTCAACTAAATGAGGAAAATGCAACAATATGGAGAAGGAATATGCATGTATACAATATGCATAAAAATTAATGTGTAATGATTTATTTTTATTTACGAAATCTTTGGTTTTACATGATTAGTATGAAAATCATCTTCCATTAAATTGTAGATTTTTTTCCTTTTGGTTGGTTTTATCGCTCAGGAGATTTCAATTTGTTGCCTATAGTTGTAGCCTGTTTCCAGTACTAGGGAAAAAGTTGATAAAAGTATAATGTAAAACAGGCTTTAGTTCATTTGAAAAGAAAAGCATCACAGTTCGTATCTCGAGTCTAGTTTCGTATTTAGAGATCAAAATGAGATATGAAAAAAGTTCGTATCTCAAAAAGTTCATATGTCGAGAGGTTCGTAATCCGAGGTACTACTATATATGCAATTTTCCAGGAAATATTGGTTGGTCTGGATTTAGATTTAGAAGAACATTTAAACAGTTTTATTGTGCAACATCCCCGTAGAGCAAAAATTTAATTTATGTAATTATTTTATTCTCTTATAATAAAAATCAAACAGTAATTAAAGATTATATTGGGAGCGAGCAGGGACGCCGTGTGGTGTTTAGCTACCTGTAGCCACTCTCTAGAATCGAACCCAAATGCCTCCCGTGTGTAAGCTTTCATAAGATCGTCCTTTGCAATGACACACAGTGGCGAAAAAATAACTAAATAATTTTTTTTTTATATATATTTGAATTATAGACTTATATTGCTCTTCGCTCTATTATTTTACTAAAAAATACCTCTTGAAGTCATATTTAGTTTTTGTGCGATAGCTATTTTGATGATTTCCAAATTTTATTTATTTTTATTTTTTTAATGTAGGGATATTTGTATAGATATCGCTAAATTTTATTATGTTTACATTTGCTGACGTTTTATAATACGTTCCGATTTGTTTTGACACTTGTGCTTACATATAGTAATATCTAACTTACATATAGTAATTTCTAAAAACCTTTTTTATTTTGTTTGTTGTTTATTTAGCAGTTTTGTATTTAGTTTTATATTTTCTTATAGATTTCTACCTGATATTGTGTGTACAGCGTAAATTTTTAGGTTAATTTCTATTTTCTTTTTTTTTTTAATTAATTTTTTTGTAGCATCAACCTTTTTTAGGACTATTTTGCCTATTAGAATAGTTAATTTGTTTTTAATCTGTTCTTATTCTTATATTTTCATTTCATTTCGATACAAGTGATAGCGTACAAATATTACACTAGTTAAATGGATGCCATGTAAACGTACCTAATATGTAGAGCCCTGCGCGGATAAGTTTTTCTGTATCCGCATCCGATCCGCATCCGCAAAAATATCCGCACTATCCGCACTACAGGTTTTGCTGTCAGTTTGGAAAGAACTAACATATTTCACCTGTTAAGGTAATCTCTGCTCTAAAACGCTACTGAAAATTTTTGGATTTACCAGCTTATTTATTACTAATCTAACCTAAAGAAGGGACGCCAAAAGTTTTAAGGCCTAGATGCGCTAATAACTTATTTAAATCTAGAGAGAGATAACAATTTTGGGGGGCCTAAGCGTTCTTTTTCGTAGGGAGTAAGTGGCGTGCTGCTTTTTTTAATATTGAATTTTAAAAAAATCAGAAAAGTTTCTTGATAGAAGGTGCTTCATATTTTTAGGATCAAGTAATTCTCTTACGCCATGTCGCGCATGAGTTAGGCAATGCAACTTTTTCAAATAGCAACATGTGTCATTTTTCAAATTTTTGGAATCTGCAAGACTTTTTACTTCGGGTAGTAAAAAAAAAAAAAATTTAGCAGGTTACATAATAAAATTTTCGACAAAAAATTATGTAGGTAAATTTTGGTATTTAAATAAAACTTACTAATCAGTTTTATGTAAAAAAAAAACCTTTATCAGATTTAAAAGCCGGAATTAGAGCAGAGGTAGGAAGAATTACGTCGAAAGTGTACCAGGAAACTTTTGTCCAAAATATTATTTTCTATAACATATTCAATAATAAAAAGAAAGTTAAGTTGATTGTCTCAACTCAGTCTTGATCATGGACAATTGTCTTAATAAAAATAACATAAAGTGAGATTGAATGCTACAAAATATCATGTATATACAGACAACCGAAAATAACCGAGGACTGCGTAGCCAGAACACAATTGCTTATTGCTCCGAACAAAAAAACGAAGATTTAATGTTCACGCGGATATTGCGGATAAGCGGATATGACATTTAATCCGCATCCGATCCGCATCCGCATGGTTTAAATGATAATTTATCCGAATCCGCAGAAAAGTTGCGGATATCCGCGGATAATCCGCGGATACCCGCGTATTTGCAGGGCTCTACTAATATGTCGTCACAAAAATATGACGTTTCAAGTGACGCAACTGCGCTGACTGGCCGACTATCCTATACTAGGGTTCTACCAAATGCCGCTCCTTTTCAGAGTCGCCCGTGTGCGGTGGACACCGTGAACACCCGCCCGCGATCTTTTATTATTTGTTTCAGGGCGCGATCTAATCTGTCAACGGCACTGAGCATAAAATCACAACGTATTGAGCAGATTTCTTAAAAATAACAATTGTGTCCTGACTATAATAATAACAAAAACCTAAGAAGTATTACTCGAACATTTTAATATGTAGGTACATATTCATATTTTTACAATTATATAAGCATAAACTTAAATTATAATTCTACAGTAACTCTTTATAGACATTTTAATACTTCATATATTTAATTTATTTATTTTTAAAAACATTATATTTTCTAGTTAATTAGCGGCAGATAGTTTCATGACGCATTTAATAACACGTCTTAAAATTCAATATTCTAAAAATAATTTTTAAAAATTATAAAACATCTGAATAAAATACGTAGCATTTTACTTCATAGTTTGTCAATTATAATAATTTTAAGATTGTATTTCTATGAAATTAATAAAATTATATTGTGAAAACCTAGATTAAATAGAATAAATCACAGAGAAGTGCATTTTTGTGTTTATATAGGAACTTTATGCTAATTTAGTTATGATATAATTAATTTCAAGTCAGGTAAAATATTTAATATGCAAATATATATTTGACAATATGAAAAAAAACAAAAAACATCAGATAGTCATCAATAAATATTAACATAAACTAATCTTTGTTAAAAATAAGATTACTGCTAATTACCATTTTTAGCTTTCAATCATTGTTCCGAATTTACCACTTGTCAATTTTAATCTAAATAAATCACTTCTAATTACTACCATCTTACATTTGACAGACTATATAAAAAAAGGCATCTATTTCGTAACTAATCTAATTTGAATTTTAAAATATATTAACAAATACATTGATCTGATATTAAAATAAAATTAATTATTCTAAACCAGTTGAAGAAGAAGAAGCTGTGGCGTGTAAAAAGCAAAGAGGATACCTTTAAAGTGAGCACTGAACAGTGGCGTAGAGTGCATAAATAATACCTGTTACATGGTAATTTTGCACTTTATCTTCCTATTTGTCGCCTTACAGAGTTTTCCCAGAAACGAATACTATCAAAACCAAATGTTCTTTTTAATTTAATAGGATTCATTAATATCAACACCTAGATTAGCCGCTCTCTATTTATCACCAGGGACCGGATAGTTGGAACTGGGATTAATTATAATTACCTTGGCCATTGGCGTCGTATAAAATAATGCATTTAATGAAATCAAACATTCATAAACTCCATTCACAATAAATGTGAGATGACGTCACACTTGGTTAATTTAAGTACCAACGTTATGATATGTTTTAATCAACATCAATCCATAACTCAGTTAGTACATTTATTTATTTAATGTTGGTAATTTTTTCCAATGTTGTCAGATTGTTCAATCGTTAATTGTCAGGTTGACATTTAAGTGCTTATTTAGTGAGGTTATATTTTATTATTTTTTAATTTTACTGTAATAAAAATGTCCATAGCTCTTAGTATCCGTGCTCAAAGGATGGTTTTGTCTCTTATTAATTATTTTGAAAGATAATTAATTTGATTTTAGGAGAGCATGTTACTGTCGACACTATTAATATAAAATTACATGAAAGGGGTACCTTAGTAAACTACCATTTCTAACAGAGTGATTAAGATTAAAATTTAAGGGTTTTTTAAAACTCATAAAAGAGTAGTAAATATCAAATTTTAGCTTGATCGTAGTAATAGTTTTCAAGATATTGGTCGAGTTAATTTTTAAAAACTGCAATGGTACCTTAGTAAACTACCATTTCTAACAAAGCGTTTGAGTCCAAAATTTAAGGGTTTTTTAAAACTCATAAAAGAGTATTAAATATAAAATTTTAGCTTGATCGTAGCAATAGTTTTCGAGATATTGGTAGAGTTAATTTTTTAAAACTGCAATGGTACCTTAGTAAACTACCTTTTTTTACAGAGCGATTCAGATCAAACTTTAAGGGTTTTTTAAAACTCATAAAAGAGTAATAAATATCAAATATGATGGGTGATATTTCTATAACGTACTTTTATCTGTATATTGAGTTGTAGATATCAAATTTTAGCTTGATCGTAGAAACAGTTTTCGAGATATTGGTTGAGTAAATTTTTAGGTAGAGTAAGGTTTTATAATTTGTAATGTTAGTGAACAAAAACAATATTTAATTTTGTATCTTGGTCTATAAACAAATATTATATATGATTAATAAAATATATTCTATTTACATTTGTTGCGTTCTTTTTTTTGTAATTTTAACCTACAGGTCTGTTACGTAGAACGGTTTATTATCATCGAAAAGTAATTTTAGCATACTCATAGAATTTACACTTGCAGCTAGCGGCAATAAACTGTTTGACTGGAAATAATATTTGAATATTCATTATTCGAAACAAAATTGTATCTAACATCTGAAATTCAAAAATTTCTATTCGAATAATAAAAAATTTGACTCTTTATCATTGCTTTCCGATATCATTTAGTGAGTTCAGAAAGCAAGCTAGGAGCGTTCGAGAAAAGGTCTAAACGCGTTTATTCGAGCGGTCTGGAGTTAAACAGTGTGACTCGGAACACTTCGCGATTGCTTCCCGAACCCGCTGTGTCAATGTGACACCAGGCGAAAAATTAAAGTAAATTGTATAAAAAGTATTAAAAAAACACGACACATTTCTAAAAACAAATATTTCTGATGATTCTTATACACTGAAATTTATTTATTTTTTTTTAAATACTACATTACACACTTGATATAATATAAACCATAAATTTCGCGACAAATCGGTTAGAAAGAATTGCTGTGCATCATAATTTACATTAATTCCTTTCCTCCATAGGAAATATAGGTTTTCAATATATTTTTAGAAGTTGTTCGATATAACTTAACTTTTTTTGACACTTTACGAATTGGCAACAAGGTGAATTTTTCAACTGTGACGTCATTTCAAAGTTACGGTAAATGGACTTAATTTAAAAATTAACCATAAATTATGAAAGTAATAACTTGTTTTTAATTCAATAGATTTATAACAAATTTAAATTATCTAATGTTATTTCTTATCTGTTTGTTTATATATAACGTAAATGCGTTGCAATACCATGTAGTTTATGCAGGGCATTGTCAGTTTATTATTGTTGGTTTTGGAGTTTAGAGTTATTTATACAGCTATTTTTTGCAAAATTATTATAATTTTTTGTATTTATTCCTATTATTAGTTTCTTTTTTGCTTTTTCTCGATTGATTCTTGAAGCAATATTTTATTGCATATAATTATATTTTAGTACATAGTTTTTGGTTTTTATTTAAATATTTTGTTATATGTTATAAAGTTTAGGTATAATTAGGTTAGATAAGGCAAACAATTTAAGAAACTATTAAATTATAGTTTTTAGGATCATTTTGTAGTCTATTATTTAATTTAATTTATTTAGTTTATTATTTATCGACAAAATAAATTAATCGTTTAGCCTTTTAACCTTTGTATTATAAATGATGTTGCTGGAATTCTTCATCCAACTCTTCCTTATAACCCACATATAATTTCAACACGCGTAAGGGATAGAGTTAATGTTCAGATAAACTTTGGAGAAATTATCTTTTAAACCCTTCTTTAACAAGTTTTGAGGTAGAAAGGACGTTTTCAGTATTCAAAAATATATTAATAACCAACAGGACCAATTTTACCGATTATAATTTTGAAAAAAATATGTAGGTATTTATTACATGTAAAGCAACCAAGTTATATAACAATTCCGAAGATTAACTTATTCATTGCATATTTTTAATCGCAATAAAACTCTAAACTTCAATAAAAAAATATTAATAAAAAAATCATATAAAATATTTTAAATATGCATATTTTATATTAATTTCTATGAGGCAGTTAATATATATTTTCTCTACTTTTTAATATAATAGAAAACATTTTTTAGAATCTTCTTTTTTTTTATAGAAAATTAGTTTATAAAAATACCTTAAGTGGAAAGGTTGAATTTTATTTGTCTCATTTTTTTTTTGTACTTTTCATTTAAACAAACAGCCGAATATACGCTTGCCTCAGAAAATGTCTTAGAAACACCTATGAACTCGCATACATCTTTATCCTAAACAGTTAATGAGTAGTTAACATCGGAACATAAAAGCAGCACGTAAAAATTTACGATAAAAATTTGGATACATTATATTATGCTGAAAAAAATAAATTTGCCGCTAGGTTCGAATTGTAAGCACGTTTAGACCGAAGAGTCCGGTCCCTATTTATCAGATTGTATTAATCTCAAACTAAATAATTATTAATTACACTAACTTTTTTATTAATGTACCTGCTTAATAAACAACTCAAAATTTAATTCAAATCAGGTTAATTGTATGTAATATACATAAATTTATCTTGCCTTTAATGTTGCAATCTAGGACCGCAATAAAGTTTTTGTAGGCCCTAGGCCAATGATGGTGAACCTTTTTCCCTAGACGGGTCAGAAATGAATTTAAAATTTTGTAGAATCAAATCGCGGGTTAAATACGCAAATAAAAATCTGCCGCTTTAGGTTGTAAATATTTGTGTGGAATCCCCTGTTAATCTCGTTAACTCTACCTGAACACACAAAACAACAAGATGTGGACATTAAGATTCTACCAGCAGACAAAGGCAATGCTACAGTCATATTGAACACCGATGACTATAAGCAAAAACTTGTGTCGAATATTACGGATGACAAATATGAGAAACTTAAGAAAGACCCTACTAAGTCGGTGGAAACTAAGGTATACACTACACTTAGGAGGTTCAAAAGTAAATTTACTGATGAAATGAGATCTAAATTAACTCCGCATTATAGCAAAGCTCCTCACATCTATGGCTTACCTAAGGTACACAAGGAAAACGTCCCCTTGAGGCCTATTGTCAGCTCCATTGGCTCACCATGCTATACATTAGCTAAATACTTAGTGGCAATAATAACACCTCTAGCCGGCAAGAGTGAGAGCTTTATAAAAAACTCGGAGCATTTTGTTAGTGTTAAAAAGAATTTACAACTATAACGTAATGAGATTCTGGTAAGCTTTGACGTTGAGAGTCTATTTACTAATGTGCCTGTAGATGAAGCTCTAGTAGTTGTTAGAGAAAGGCTAGAGTGTGATCAGACGTTATCTACTCGAACACATCATTCAGTTGATTGCATTATGGAGTTATTAACACTTTTTGTGAAAACTACCTATTTTCAACTGGAAACCGATTATTACCAACAAAAGGATGGCATGGCTATAGGTTCTCCAGTGTCACCTATTATTGCTAATAATACATGGAACATTTTGAAGCGAAAGCCTTAAAAGAAGCCAAGTACAAACCGAATAAATGGTTAAGATACGTCGATGATGCTTTTGTCATATGGCCATATGGTAAAGATAAACTCCACGAATTCCATCAATACCTAAATTCAGTACACACTAACATTAAGTTTACTGTTGAACTGGAAGTTAGCAATAACTGCCTTTCCTAGATGTATTGATAATCAGAAATGGCAAGGGGGTTCTAGCAACCACGGTCTACAGAAAACCAACACACACAGGTCTATATCTTAATTTCAACTCATTCCACCATAATAGCACTATGAGAGCTGTTGCACTGAGTCTAGTTAATAGAGCCAAAGTAATTTGTTCTTCTAAAAGGCTTCTAAAATTTGAATTGTAGAATATCCGTTCCACCTTACAGGATAACGGCTACAGTCATAAAATTATTACTGATGCTATCAATCAATAAGAAAAATGACGCACCCAGAGCTGACGAAGTGAGATATGTCTCTATGCCCTATTATAAAGTAGTATCTGAGAAAATTGGTAAGATACTAAAGAAGCATAATATCCAAGTAGCCTTCAAATCGAGTTCGACTTTAAGATCTATTCTATCATGTACAAAACCCAAATCTGTCCTAAACAAAAACTGTGTCTACTCTATTCCCTGCCAGTGCGGGAAACAATATATTGGTGAGACTTGCAACCTCTACATGTTAGGGTAAGCGAGCATAAAAAGAAAGTTCAGCAGGGCGAAATTACAGTTCCAAACTGGCTGAACATGCTTGGGAAAATGAACACCATTGCCAATGAAAAGATGCTAAACCCTTAATGTATGAGGAAAACAAGTTCAAGAGAAAATTGAAAGAGTCTGCTTTGATCGAAAACCATTCCAAAAGTTCCATTATTCAAAACAATCCTTTTAATCCTTAAGTCACTAATCCGGTAACAAACAGCTCATTTCCACACAATAATGTGACAAACAACCTTAATCCGGTCATTAATCCTCAGCAGGTAGTCCCTCAGGTATGGGTAGGGACCCATACCTGATCCCAACCACCCAACCAATAGCAACGCACCTATAACCTGCTCCCACTCTTACAATACTCGGTATAGAAACATGAAGAAAACTGAAATGTTTATCACTTCTCGTGATCGCTGAAGACGGAAACAGATTGTTGGCAGTTTCCGAAACGTCCGATTTTATTTTTTATATTACTCTTAGTATTATATCTTTTTGATACTAATACTCATTATATTGTACTATTCTAGCCTAGTACTATCAGCAATGGCAAACGTCCAAAATAAAGGTGTCCGCAAAATTTTAATTTGTTTTAGGGATAACTCGTTCTTTAGTAACCGGTAATTAGACGATCTTATTTCATTAATGCTCTTAAAAATTATATAATTACTTTGAATTTGCTAAAAGAGCGTTCAGAGCTGATAATAGACAGTGCAATCGTCGTGAGAATTTGTGCAATTCCCAGATTTTAGAAATCATCTTCACAATTATGAATGTAAGGTCTATGTGAGTTTTTGGTCGAATGTCTTATCTACTTAACAGCAATATGTAGCAGTCACATATTTCTTTCTACAGTTGATCCATTAAAGTCTGATATCGTAAAATTCAGTCAAATTGTTGATATGATGAAAGCTCCCAACAGGCGTGCTCCCTGTAATGGGGGGGGGGGGTGTCGGAATAAGAAATTATTTAAATTATGAAATAATTTCTCACTTCAAAACTGCAAGTGATGACCTAAAAAAAGTCTTCTCTCTAATACTTTTACAAGTCATGACCAAAACAAAAACGGTCCTCCCTTCTAAAATATAAGTGATGACAAAAAGAAAAGGTCCTCACTTCCAAAATACAATTGATGACCAAAAAGAAGAGGTCCTTACTTCTGTTTTAACAAAAACGCGTAACAACCATACCAAACATATGTTTTTGGAGCTCTTAGAGAGGGCTCATCACTTAAATTTTGATAAAAACGCGTAAAAACCACGTACTCTTGAAGCTCTTTGGGGTGGGGGGCTCAATCCTGTGAAACCCCCTGGATGCGCGCCAGACTCCCGTATATATAGACTTACCATAATATTTTTTTCTCAAACCGGGACAATGTTGATATTTTGATCAAAACAGAAAGTAGCACCTTCTACGCTAAGTACTTATAATTGAAGAGGCTAAATAACGGAGTGGTTAACAAAAAACAAAAATTATGCAGTAAGTAATAATTTTTAATTTATCTTAATTAAACATAACTTATTATTTAAAAGTTATTAATATTTATCACTAGCGTGAAATATCTGTAAAAATTCTTTCTTATTTTTATTTAGTTGCCTAATCGTCATTTTCCGGGGCTGCATTTTATGTACTACGTGTATATACGGCAATTTTTAATATTTACCAAATATCCGGGACAAAATGACAAACTGGCCGGGACCCCGGGACCTTACCTTTAAACCGGGACGTATGATAAGCCTACGTATCTATCTTTTAAAAGTTCCCTGCATCGAGCAGAAATGTAAATTTAGAATTAAGATATTTGGGACGATAAATCGCAGTTTTATTTCAGCAACATTTTTAATTTTAGGATATGAACAGCAATATGTCTTTGTGGCGTGCCTCAAGATTGGCCCCAAAGGCCCTCTCTCCCTCTTGTTACGCCACTGATACTCAGCCTCTGGAATCCACGGTCCATCCGGCAAAACCTGTTAATGTTTAAATATGCGTGCTTCTAAAAGGTTTCCGTCCACTCCGCATATTTCATTATTTTATTCATCTTTTTCTGATACAACATCCTGTATGGCCATCCAGACAGTCCGGTTACCAAATTATTCAACACTTTATAGGACTGTTAACCTTTCAAATACAACTCTTCGTTCGATTTTAACATTCTCAATTCTAAAACACATGGAGTGAAGACAGGTTCATTCTATAAACATGTAATTATATCAAGTGTGCTAACTTTGAGATGAATTTATTCAAGTTGAGAACTGATTTTATAGCCTGAAGAAAGGCTTGATCTATGCAGCGATGTGCATTTTTTGTTTTTGTATAAAATTATCTGACTTTAAATGAAAGAAATGAGACAAGTGTCATTATAAACAATAATCGCATTGTCATTATATATACGAACATTACCAAAACAAAAAGATTTTCATTGATTTTAGGGATGTGTATTTTAGATTTGATAGCTAATTAAAGAAGTTGTGTTTCTGTATTTTCGGCGATTTTTTATTTTTCACAATGAGAGATCAAAGAATATGCATTAAATTTTGCAACAAAATTGAAATCAGGTGCTGTAAAGTAGTGGAAATGTTGCAGAAGTCATTTGGTGAGTTGAGTATCGTGAGTATGGTGAGACCGATCATTTCTATCACCGGAAAAAAACGTGGAAGAAGTTAAGAAAAAAATTCTTGATAACCGTCGAATTACAATTAGATAGATTCCTGAAGAAGGTCTAACGTATGGTTCATGTGAAGAAACTTTTACTAATGTTTAAGGCATGAGGCGAAAACCAGCAAAATCTTTTCCAAAATTATTAAATTAAAGTCGTAAAGAAGTCACTCAGTAAATGATAGATGATATCGTCAATGACTAAATATTGCTCTAACGCATCACAACGGGTGAAAAGACGTGGGTATACGTTTATGGCATCGAAACAAAGGCTCAATCATCTCAATGGAAACTTCTAAATGACCCAAGATCAGTAAGGCACGCCAACTTTGATCGAATGTTAAAGTTCTTTTCATTGTTTCTTCGTTATCGTGGTATTGTGTACCATGAATTTTTACCTCAAGGTGATACAGTTACTAAAGAATACTATTTGGGCTTGTTGCGTCGGCTGCGTGAAGCAATTCGTAGAAAACAGTAAAATTTATGGAAGGACAATTCTTTGAAATTGCACCAAGATATCGCACTAACTCATACTTCATAGTTTGTTCGAGATTTTCTGTCAAAAAATAGCATCATAACTATGTGACTTTTTTCTCTTCCCAATGATGAAACAAAAAAAGAGTCTTGTCCAAAAGCTGTTCATCAAGGAAAATACCCTTTCGTTAGATTTTTTTTTAAGTAAAAATAATTTTAATTGAAATTTATTAAAAATAAATATTATAAATAAGTACCTTTTCTTAAACTCGGGACAATTTGGGACACAAACTGAATTCGGGACAATTATTGCCTCTGAAAAAATTCGGGACGCAAGGCAGAAATTCCGGACTGTCGCGGTCAATTCGGGACGTATGGTCACCTTACTTATATCCGATGGGGACTAGTTTGAAGGGGAAAATATAAAAATTGATAAATAATTAAAAATTTAATTGTAAATTAAAAGAATTGCACGAACTTTTTGATCATACCTCGTATACATATGTATGTTAGGATCGAGACTGGTTGGTCGACACTTGTAAAATGTAACGATAGCAACTATAATGTGATGACATATATGTGACAGATTGTAAATAGACTTTGTAATAAATGCTCGTTTGTGCTTGAATCTGTGTGTTTTAATTGATATTATTACAAACGCTATAAATCGTTTACATATATAGATTTAATTTTTTTTTTGTACATTTATCCCACTGTTCAGATTTAATTTAATGCTAACTGGTATACATACACAAACTTCCGTTTAAAGAATATTAGCATATTATACATATATGTATAAATACCTAAGCACATTTTACTCGTCATTATTTACTATTATTGTTATTAGTTTTATTTATTTTTATTATTTATTTATTTAATATTTTTTTTTGCTCTTTTATATAGTTTTCAATTTTTTACCCATGTATTAGCTTTTGATTGTAATATGTTATGTAATTAAGTCATGAAAAATGTTGACTTTTTCGATACTTTATTATGAATATTAATTATGTTACATTTGTATTATAAATTATTGAGTCAAATTAAGTTTTAATAATTGGAAATGCTAATTGCAACTTCCATTGTTCAGATGTCATCTTCTGTCGCACAATGAACGAAGTTATTCAGTTAGAGTCAGTGAAATCATTTGTCGCTATAATGACATAATACATCGTGCTGAATACATATTTTGTCGTGCAACATTCACAAACTTCAATATCTTCCAATATATAACCTAATAAAAAATTCCGTCAATACTATTTTGGCTCATCACGTTTTAAGATTTTTCATTTCGTACACCACAATATATTTTAAAATAATAATACATTTGATAAGAATCCTTGTTGAACAATTTTCGTTACTTATACTTTTCCATTATTTATACAATTTTGCTTTAAACAGACACTATAGTGATCGATTCACGAACCTATCAAGTGTACAAAGGCCACACTAGTTGTCATCCTTCGAGATTATGTTGTGCCCAGCCGATATGTAGTGCTGGTCTCGGTTTGCCATATATGTCGTAGTATTTTACAGCCAGTTCTATAGTAACGAAAGATACCTAAAGACATGATTAAAGATACTTATGCCTGGTCACAAGTTTCAAGACTAGCATTTTAAGGACGCAAGAAGATTACACTATCTACTATGCTACATCCATCGGTTTTGCAAATGTTATTTGTCGTCAAATTTACTCTCATTTTGATAATAATTGTGTTCGCGGATGAAATACCTGATAGCAGGGCCCTTCTTAGACATCGCGGAGCTCGGAGTACAAAGCGGAGCCGGAGTCCGAATCCGGGGCTGCACCCCCAAAATATTTTGATGCTGCAATAATTCAATGCGTACAACATTCAAAATTCAAATTAATGCGGCAACTCTGTGGCAAACCTGTAAGCTTATAGGCCAAATCTATAAGAAACTGTCCATAACAACACATAAAACAACTCCTTAGATACGATCGTCTATAGCTTACAGATTTTCCACAGAATTGCCGAATATATTGCCGAGTACTTTGTTTACAAATTAACAAAAGATTCTAGCTTAATATTCAATAATCCTTAACACATCATAATAACAATCGTTTCTGTTATACAATAGGTCTATTCATTTAGTTTTTTTGTTACTATGGTTTATAGCTACTTCACAATCTTCTGTTCGTTTGAATTGGTAGTTTACTAAAAAGTCACTAGATGTTGTTCGTTTCGTTAAAACAATTTATGACAGTAAGACAGAAATATTACAGCTACATCTGAGCCTTTTGAATGGGAATAAATCTGCAGTAATTTTAAAAGGATAAAAATATTTGACCTATGAAAAAAATATATGATCTACAGAATAGTACCTATGAAAATAATAGTTTACCTATATATTAAATAATTGATCTATGGTTTTAATTTTTGACTTTTGGAATTAATTATTGAGCTATAGAAATATTTATCGACCTATGAAAATAATTATCAACCTATGTAAATATTTAATAGATCTATGGAAATAATCATATACCTACTGATATAATTATTGATCTATAAAATTTGATCTATAAAATTAATACTTGACCTATACGTACTCTTGCTAGTTAGTAAGGGTTTGGTTAGAAGAAGCCGAGCGAAGCGAGCTACCCATCTTCCAGTTTAATGACAAAACACTATCTTAGGTTAGCTTAGTAAGGGTTTGGTTAGAAGAAGTCGAGCGAAGCGAGCTACCCATCTTCTAGTTTAATGACAAAACAAACTCTAGATATATGAATCATTCAAATAATTTTGGAACCTGTTAGTTTACAACTGATTTTAAGGTTATATTCACGGATTAGTTAGGTTATGTTTTATCATAACTCTACTAGTCAATAGATGTCACTACTGTCTATAGGTAGTTTATTATAGATTAATTGATGATTTTCCATAGGACAACTATTAATTTACTATAGATCATTTTTTAATTATCTATAGGTAAATTATTGATTTTTCTATAGGTAAAAATATAAAATTTCATCAGGTAATATTTGAATTATTAATAGAGCATAAAATTAGGATCCATTTGAAAATAATTGAAAGTGTGTACTGTACTTATGATGGACACTGTACGTATCAACGACTATAGCAAAACAATGTATATCCAAAATCTTCATCATATTTATCTGTATTTGAAGAATCACTCCAATAGTCTGATTCAGACAATAATAACATTTCCATTGAAAAATTTACATCTACGATTGATAGCAGGCGCGCACACAGAATTTTTTCCTGGCGAGGCTCATAAACCAACTTTCACGTTCTCTTACAAGAAAAATGTGTCTCTAAAAAACGTTTTTTTTTTTAAATATTTGGGGAAGATCAACCCCATGAGCTAATGGGTGCACCTTGCACCTTGGTGCACCTTGGGTGCACGCCTGATTAAAAAATGATAAATGTCAAATTTTATAGGTTAACTATAGTCAAACAAAGCGTTCAAGTATACTGAAACGAACAGATTTTGCGTTTCTAGTAAATTAAATTCTTATAGCCACGTTTTGCAATAAAACGACAGTTATCGAAATGAACAGACCTAATGTTATTTAAACAAAATTAACTTTTCTTGCTATGATTTTCTTACCTATTTCGTTTTTCACTACCAAATAATTACTTCATTAATGATCATAATTTGATTCAGACACCTCAATTTATCGGGAAAACGACCTATCAGTTTTACCTACAGTACCTACAATGCGGAAATGGTGGCATTAAAGGTGAGTTTAGAATAATTAAAGAATCACTTTCATATTGAATTTGTAATTTTTTCTGATTGTAAAAGCGCCGTCTAAAAATTGAGTTACCCTGGATTTGAAAAAAATAACTATTCACTAATTTATGATTTTATTAAATGCCTTAATGATTCTACAATCAGCGGTAAAATTATAAAAATATGCTGGATTAAAGACCACTCAGATTTTGAGTTCAACATCGAAGTCGATCTTCTAACTAAAGCAGCCGCTGTAAATGGCTCCCTCTTAAATATTTCTCTAAACAGTTATGAGATAATCATACCAATTCTGTAACTCAGTTACTATGATCATAGTAACAAAATTCGTCACTATGAGCAAGGTCAGTTACTATCATGAATGAAAGCCAGTATACTTTTTAAAATATTTTATCTTGTAGTAACTACACAGTAAATTTTTACAGAATTGATCTGTATGCCAATTTTCAAATCTTCCATGTACAACCAATGGCAACAAGAATACATAGATTCTCTACAGTTCAAAGGATCATATTATGGTCAAATTTAACCTCTTCTTCCTAGAAAGCTTTGGTTTTCTTATCACCAAAGCAATCTTTTATATGCACTTTTATCTGGCTTAGATTTAATCACACCTTCTCTCCATATCATCTGCATAGAATTAATATGGTTTCGTCTCCTTTCTGTCCGTGTGAATTTGTCTGTCAGCGATTCGAACCATTTATTGTTTGAATGCCCAATTCATTTTCGAAATCGTAACTTATTCATACAAAATTTAGTTATCCAAAAAAATATCCTTTTCTGTCAATAGTCAGACGCTTCTTGCTACTACCTCTCTAGATATTTATGATATTATTTATAACTATATTAAAGCAGAAAATATCAAATAATAAATGTTATTTTTAAAACATTATAATCTCTTCATTTATACCTAAAAGCCAAAGCAGCTAAAGCCAACAAATAAAAAGAAACATTTTTTTTTCTTGCTGTAAATTCAATTGTTAAAAATGTTTTCATTATTTAAATTCCGATACAATTCTTTTTCAATCGACAATAAAGTTAAATATTTAATCTCCCATCCCAGTTCTAAAATATTTTTTTACTAACTTAATAATATACGTAGCACAATTGTTAAATTCGGAAATGAGTAATTTTCATGATTCTAAAAAAGTTGTCAGAATGTCTGGTAATGTATAATATGCCTGGATTGTGTAATATGTAATCTGCATCATCACCTCACAATCATGAGATATATTACAATACGATTAGATTTTTTTAAATATAATTCGCAAAAGCAATAATGCTCACCCGCCTCATACTTCAACCTTTTAGGTATTTCATCCGCGAATTCAGCTATTAATTCGTGACGAAATCTTTTTAGTTTTACTTGGGATAATAGTTAATCTACCAGAATGCAAATAATAAAATTCTATTTGCAGCTACACATATAATTACCAGCATCCAGAAAAACACGCACAAAATGCGTAATGGCATCAAGTAACCCAGAATTATATAGCAATTTGTGAGCACATCTTCTCGATGTTGCCATGCTCTCTTAACCGTATCCATAGCCCCAAGACACACAACTCCAATTAGAGACAGAGGACGCGTCATTAGTTCCGAACGAAACCAGTTTTAAATTTCAATCGGAAACGACTTTGGTTTTTGTCCGGCCGTCCTCCGTGCTCCGTCCTACCGATGACCTTCGTTTCATCTTTAAGGTTTTCCGTTTGACATTTATCAAGTATTTAAGAAAATCGTTATCTTTTATCTTTTAAGTGAAAGAGGATTTTAAAAGTTTTTTTGTGGCGGAAGACATTTGTGATACCGACTTTGTGATAATAGTTTCTTTGGGTGTTAATGAGATTTATGAAAAAGTTCTTTTGATATTTTATCATTTTACCAAGAACAGGTTAGGAATGAAATTTTTGTTGAAGTGTTATTGACATTTTGACATTTTTTCAAAATATATTTCAACTGTAGCTGTCAATTTTAACATTAGATATATATATACAGTAATATCTCTGTTAAGCTGCGTTCAGAGCTCTTAAATTTGTAGACTATAGACTATATCTTGTGCACTGTTGACTGTCACTACAAGTTTGTCATATGATAAGGCAAGCAACCGTTCAAAGCTCCAAATTTAATAGATTATGCGATGTCGCTTGTGGATGGTTTTCCAAACTTAGAGCTAATGAGTTGTTTTAATGAGACAGACATATAAACACATTGGTTATCTCAGTCTATATCGGAGAGAACGTCTAAATTGTATGCTTTTACATAACCTAACAAAGTGTCATCGCGCCCGTTACAACAAATCTCGCCCAAAATTACAAAGGCGAACAGTAAATATGATTAATTCAGGTAATTAGGTTAGGTTTAGTTAGTAAAAATCTAGGATTCAGAATTAGTAAAACGATAATAGTTAACAAATATTTTAGGAAGCCACCGTATTTGGTTTAAAGACAAACAGATGTCGCACTATTCGCAACTCACTAATTACCTTCGCTATAAACGATGCCTGTTACGTTAAAACTGTCTATTAAATTTATACATAGCTCACAATCCAAAGTGAACTAATTTAAAGAGCTCTGAACGTAGCTTTAAGACAACAACGTTCAATGTTTTTTTTTGTGACTGTCTAACTGGCTAGAATATTTACGTGATCTAAATGATTTATTAATTATATTGATCAATTAAATTAACACAGCTGTTTGGCTTAAGCGGAACTAGATGTTAAAACCTAAACTTTTACCTATTTAGTGAGGCTTTTGATCGAGTTGATTGACAAAAACCTCATTCAATGGTTAAAAAGTGAGCCTTAACAACTTAAGAAAACAAAAAATCCGTTTAGTTGCGCTTAAAAGTTTGGAATAAATTATAGCGCAAACCTTTGTTTAAATAACAAGCAGATTTGTGCCGCAGGATTTGTTTGGTAACACTGGTTCCTTTTGAGCAGTAAATTTTATTACTTTAGGCTGACTAAATCTAAAGACTCTTTTTTAATATAAAAATTTTAGAATACTTCATATCATTCATTTTAAATATATTTTTGAAGGATATATTTTAGTGAAACAAATTGTCAATGACAAAATTCTGTCAAACTACCAGATAAATTAATAACGTGTTACCATAGTATAAATGGTATTAATGCAGTGGCGCACCCCGGGGAGGGGCTCGCACCCTTTTAAGAAAGAAGGAAATAAAAATAAAAACATACAAACACACTAGAAAATTTTCACCATCGTTTTAGGTAAATATATCTATTTAAAAATAGAGATGAGAACTTTTTTTAGGTCATCACTTGTATTTCAGAAGCGAGGACCTTTGTTTTAGATCATCATTTGAAATTTATAAGTGAGAACCTTCTTAATTAAAATAATTTTGTCTTCCGCCCCCCTCCATTTTTTGCAGGTTTTTATGCACTAAACACATAAAAATGTATTAAATGATTGGTTTTCAGATGCAATATATCTTTAAATTTAATACTGGCTAAAATACCCTTTGAAGTGTTAACAGTAATGTAGTAAAAAATTATTCAAATATTTGTCCTATGTACTATGGTAAATTTGCCACATTTGTAATGTGGCAAATTTACCAAAAACTAAATATTTGAAATATTATGCATCAAATGGATTTTTAGTAACTTGATTAATAGACGAAAACAAATTTAAATAACAAAAATTACTCTTATTAATTTCATTATTATAAAAAGCTGTTAAACGTAAATTAAGAAACGAAAAGTTACTAATAAAAAATTTTATTGATTTGATTGTTAGACGATTTTGACCCAATTTCGGTTTGTTGACAGTAAGCGTTAAAAAAAAAAAGTTTGAAAAAAAATTGATATTACTCGTGAACGTTTTTGTTGAATAATTTTTTACGATTTTAGTAAAGGCCTAACTCAACAACAATACATAGATTCGCTTCGCTCAACTTTTGGTAATGGAGCACCATCAGAAAAGACTGTTTACAATTGGTTTGCAAAATTTCGACGTGGTTCTGTGTCCGTCAGAGATGAATCTCGTGAAGGTCGATCAAAATCGGTTGTAATTCTAAAAAACATCGATGCTCTGCGCAAATTGAGTGAAGAAGATGATCGGCAGGTGACTTACCGTGAGATAGAGGCATCCTTTGGCATATCACAGACTGCAATACATTCGATTTTGCATGAACATTTAGCTGTGAAAAAGATCTGTTCCCGATGGATTCCGCATAATTTGACCGAAGTTCAAAAAAAGGCTCGTGTTGGTTGGAGTAAGGGAATGTTAAAAAAATTCAACCTAGGCACTGCAAAATCCGTATACAACATCGTTACAGGTGACGAAACTTGAATTTATTCTGGAACTGGAAACTAAGCATCAATCCACTGTTTGGGTCTTCCAAGATGAACCGAAAGCCACAAAAGTTGTTCGTTCACGAAGCACTTCCAATAAAATGATCGCTTGTGTCTTCTGTTGTACAGGACATGTCGCAACCATTCCTTTAGAGCAGTGGTTGTTAAGAGGGGGGTCCCGAAATTAAAAGCAAAAATTTAATTTTTACCAGTTTTGGCTTTTAAAATTACAATAAACTTAATTATTAAATATGTTGACGAATTATGTCCGTAGATAATATAATAGTTAAGTTTATGGGAGTCGGACAGGTGTAGAAATAAATAAAAAAAGTTTATTTAACTAAGCTTACGTTTCGATTTTAATCAAATCTTCCTCAGAGCTAAAAAGATTTAGAATCAGTTAAAAATTACATAATTAATATTGTTATATGAATACATTATCAAATTACAGCTGAATGGTGTCGGTACTAAGTTTACATGAATAATTATTAGTTATAGATAGATGATAATACAGTTAAATATAAAACAGTCAAATAATAAAAAATATATGAGTTACGCAAAATTTGATTTAAAATAAATAAATAAATAACTAAAATAAATAAGTACATAAATAAAATTTGTTATACCTAGAAAATGAAATTAAACAATAAATTATTAAGAACATTTAAAATTTTATTTCAAAAATATTCTTGGGGGGGGGTCCAGAAAATATTTTAGGCTAGTTGAGGGGTACCGAGTATAAAAAGGTTAAGAACCGCTACTTTAGAGAATTGGAGGACAGGTAATACTGAATGGTATACAACAATTTGTTTGCCAAAAGTCATCAATAATATCAGGAAAAAAATGTCGCATCATTCTTCATCATGACAATGCAAGCTCCCACACAGCACGTCAAACAATTGATTATTTGAAGGAACAAAACATCGAATTAATGTCTCATTGCCCGTATCACCTGATTTATCCTCTAACGACTTTTTTTTTGTTCCCCAATGTCAAACAAAAAATGCGTGGGCAGCAATTTTCATCACCTCAAGAAGCTGTTAAAGCCTTCGAAAACCATGTTTTTTTGATACCAACTTCAGAGTGGAATTGGTATGAACGCATGCAAAAATGTATAAATCTTTTTTTTTTTTTTTATTTAGCATTTTAGGTACATCGACTGCAAGGCCATTAGTACCTTATATATTGTGCATATATACATGTAATACAGTATTGTAGTAATACATTAATAGATAAATTACATTGGTAATTAAATATAATAATAATGGTAGAATTGTTACCTAGGGTAAGTATGGTTTAATATTGCTTACTAGCAAGTAAGAGATTCTTTTTTGTCATGAGGTTATCACCTAGAGACAGAATTTCGGTAAGATTGTGGAAGGTTCTGGGTAAAGTTCTGGTAGTCATATTTAATTGACTGAAACTCATTTTTAATTGAAAGAGTTAATAAGATTATATTTAGGCAGTATCTTGATATAGTTGCAGTTTATTTATGATTTTAGTGAATTTTGCTTTTATTTTACTTTTATTAATTAGGGGGTATAAAGATTGTAGCATTTTTATGAGTCTTTTAGTGTTAGGCGTGTACTCTTCTGATAGTGATATGATATCGTTATGACCTTGAGTGTTTTCCATGAAGCTGTGTAGTTGGTCGTATGATAAAATATATTTTTGGGGGTTATCATTTATCTCCTTTTTTATTTTGGGTAGTATTGGAAATACATATTTTTGTCTTTTCTGTATTTGTGTGGGCTGTAGTTGAATATTTTCATTATTTGAATTTTCATCTGAACTTACAGAAATCGTAGCTAGTCGCTTGGTTGTTGATGGGGGATTTAATAATTTTCCAAGGTATTGATGGAATTTTTCAGCTTCACTGTGTGTCAGCTTTTTTAGTTCTTCGGGGTTAAAAATTGAAAATGAAGCATCTGTTTCTGAAGACAGAGCTTGAACAACGTTTTGGTCAATATTATTCTCCTCTATATTTATTGAGATCAATTGTTGTTGTGATTCCTGGTTATCTTGTGTAAATGTGGTTGGTACATTGGATTCGTATCTAGTATTTTGTTGTTGCTCTTCTGTCTCTTTAATAAACGGTTGTTGGTCTTGTTTTTGTTTTTCGTGCGGTTGTTTCTGATTTTGAATTTCGGTTTGGGCTATGTCATGTTCTTGTTCTTGATCTTTTAGAGCTTGTTGTGGTTTTTGTTGTTGTGGTGATTGCTGTTGTTGTGTCATGTTGTGGTTTTGCGGGCTAGTTTGGACTATGTGTTCCTTTGGCTCGTTTAGGCTGTGTGATCGGTTGAGATGACATTAACTGTCAGTATGGCCGTGTTTGTAACATGTATTGCATCTAATGTTGTCTTCCATTATAAAGATTTTGTGCTTAAAATCTTCATGTTCAATTTAAAAAAACTCTGGTAATTTTATATTAGGATTTGTGACTATATAGACCTGTCGTCTAAAGCTAAGTACGTGTTTATATTTGTCATTTTTAATCCCGATGCGTAAAAAGTTTATTTGGGATGCTAGCTTTACGCCAAATTCGTCAAATTTTTCTTGTAGAACCATGTTAGGTATTGTAGGAGAACAATTTGAAATTATGATTTTAGTGGTGGGGGTGGTAAGTCTACGAATTTCAATGATCTTGTTAGTAACCGTGATATGTTTTAAATCTATTAGCTTGTGCACTATTTCTTCATCTGTTAAAAATATGCATATTCTATTTTTTGATAATCGTGAGGCTGCGAATATTTTTTGTGGGTCTATGATATTTCCTAATGATATAATGTAGTCCTCGATATGTATTTCAGCATATCCGTTTAGAATTATTCCTTGTTTGTTTTTTGGGTAGTATGTGGTGTTTTGTGTTTGGTTTGATTTGACTTTGTTGGCATAACTCATATTATTGGTGTTGTTTGACACTATTTTATTATTATTGTTTATTATTAGATTATTAACATTGCTATTATTGTTGTTATTTATTGGTGATTGTAAATATTTGTTTGTTGTTGAACAGGGAGTAGTTTGTGACATATTTGATAATGGTTTGCACTACTTTGTAATAAATGACACCGGTGTTTTTTTTTTTTTTTTTTTTTCTTCTATTTTTGGTCCTAGCATCAGAGGCCATTAACCAGTATTGTTATTAATTAGCTAATACAAGGGTTGGGGATAAGGTTGGCAGCTGTTTTTGTGTTATAATTTGATATTGTTCTGTACTATGAACTTGTAGAGCAGATTGTAAATTTCAATGTTGTTACTATTTAGGATGTTTGAGGTATTTAGAGGTAGTTGGAGGCCAAGTCTTGATATGCCTGTTAGAAAGTTTGATCTGTTTTGGTGGTATTTGGGGCATGCTAGAATTATATGGTTGACGTCTTGTATTGTTTCACTATCGCAGTCGCATACATCTGTATTGGACATCCTGATTCTGTGAAGGTGGCTTTTTGAAAAGGTGTGGTTGAATTTTAGACGCGCAATGGTGGTGATTAAACCTCTTGGTAAGCTGGAATTATACCACGGTTGGTTTGGTATATGAGGATGTAAATATCCATAGTGTCGACCTTTGCTGGTGATTGATTCTTTGTATTCATTGTTCCATTCTTTCCAAATGTTTTGTTTAAAATTCGACTTGTTGTCTTCTACTGAGAGTGGAGTGGTATAGTTATGTCCTGACGTTATGGCTTCTTTCGCTAGTGAGTCTGCTATTTGATTATAGTAAATACCTGAGTGACCCTTTATCCATGCTATGGTGATAATTATATTCCTTTCCTTTAATTGTTTAATAGTGTTTAATATCTGGTAAATTATATTGGGGTTTTTGTTAGAAAAATTGGGGTATTTTAATTTCTTCAGAACGCTCTGGCTGTCACTAAAAATAACAATATTGTTTGTGAAGCAGTTTTGATTTTGAATATAGTTAAGGCAGAGATGGATGGCGATCATTTCGGCAAAAAATATCGATAAATGTGTAGGTAATTTAAATTGTTGACTAAAATTATGGGCTGAATCAAAAAAAGCACATCCGACACCGTTGGAAGTTTTGGAGCCATCTGTGAACAGATACCAGCCATTAGGCCATTTTTCTACTATTCTTTCAATGAATTTAGTGTTATTTGTTGGAAAAACTGCCGTGTCCAAGAAGTGGTTATTTGGCAGAGAGAGCAAATAGTCGTGGGTGAAACAGGGTAAAGTTGTAGTTGCCTGGTCAGGAGTGATAGTTACGATGGCTTGTGTGAAACTGTCAATTAGTAGAGGTGTAGGTTTTCTTGCCCAATAAGGTATAGTTAAGACATATGTTGCTAGCTGAGCTAAGGGTAGGTCAGTATTAATTCTTAGTCTTTCTATTACAAATCTATAAGAGAGTAGTTTTCGTCTTGATTTGAGTGGTATCATACGGGTTTCAGCCAATAAATTATTGATAGGCGTGGAGTGCAGAGCGCCAATGGCAGTTCTCAGTGCCTTATTTTGTAAGGTGTCAAGAGGTTTTAGGATTGAATTGGATGCTCCTTCATACACTATGCAGCCGTAGTCTATTACCGATAGGATGAGGTTTCTATATACCATGAGTACGGTGGAAGGATCAGCTCCCCAATTAAAGCGAGCGATTACTCGCAAAACATTTAGCCTGGACTCACATTTCTTAACTATATATTTAACATGTGGTCTCCATGTTAGTTTACAGTCGATATATACCCCAAGACACCGGTGTTGCCATTTAGCGATTGTAAATTATTAGAAGATTGTAATTATAAAATTTCTTGGTTAATTATAATTATGAAACTGACAATGTACTGGTTAATAGCCAGAGTAGCTAAAACCAATAAATATATTTAAAAAAAAAAAATTATGAAACTTCAAATTAATAGTATTTTTAATCTTATAAAATTAATGAGCATAGTTATTTTAGTTGGTAGTAATCCACTCGTTATCAGTAATTTATTAATTACTGATAACGGAGCTCGTCTTAAACACGTCTGTCTTCTATGAATGTCAAAGCAAGACTCTGTATAAATCTTAGGGGCGAATATTATGAAAAGTAATAAAACAGTTTGTTCGAAAAAAAATTTTCTTTCTTAGTTTTTGTAAAAACTTAAAAGATAGCTATCATATTCCACTGAGGGGTTCGAATAGAAATTAAAAAAAAACGAATATTGCAGATTTCTAGGAATTTTAGCTGAAGTATCCGTACTTCGTACGGTCTTTGAGATATACAAGGTGTTTGTTTGAAACGGGGCACCCCGAAAATCTCCTTTATTTGTAAAGATACAAAAAATCTTCATAACAAAAGTTAAACTAGACAAAAAGGCCCATTTAAAGATTATACTATAAGAATTCTGAGGCACTTCCGGTTTCACCAGAAATGATGTCAACTTTTGATATAGCATAAGGAATCGATAATTTTATATTTTTTTCCTAAAAGTACATTAAATTAGCTTTACAATGACACCAAAAAGTCATATTTTTATGTTAACCATTTCAAAATGGCGACCATTTATTTACAAAATAATAATCAACATAAGTTTTACAAAGTTGAACGTAGCAAGCTTTGAAAACAATAAAAAAAAGAAACAAAATATCTCTAAAATAAACTGTTTTAACTAGAAATATATATATGAAATAACATGAAATAACTTAAATTTTAATTTTTCAATTAAATGTTTTATAAATAATAAGAGTTTAATAGTTTATTTTGCTTATTTTTGTTTGAAAAAAAAAATTGTATTAATTGGTAGTAAGTCGTTATTTGTACATAATTATGGTTTATGTTTCTTTTTTTATTGTTTTCAAAGCTTGCTACGAATCAGGTTTACAGTTGTCAACAAAAAATCAAAAGTACAGCTGTCAGTGTAAAATATTTAGATATTTATATTTAAAAATAATATAATTAATAATTATTAGCAATAAAAAGTGAATTGTGAATAATAAGTGTACGATAATTCAGTATTTACTATAAAGTAAAATAAACCAATAGTTAATAAAGTGCATTCCCGTATCCGCTGTCATCATGGCGGATGACAGCGGAGGTGCTGATCCCCCTGATATCTATGAGTCTTCGTCAATTTCGGCTGCCATACAAGCTATGGAAGTGGTGAATGCAGCTCCATTCTTGTATGAAATTAATAATCAAGACTTTGGGGAATATTTATCTGACGGCACAAGTTCTAAAAATTCTTCCAGAAACCCTCATAAAAGAAGTAGCCAAGCTCAAACAAATGCACCGGACCCAAAAAGATCGAATGCTACATCTCAAGTAATTAATGAAGTCAACACTGATACACAAATAATTCATTTAGCTGAGAATTCTACAATCGTCAAGTCTGCATATGAACTTAATAAAAATAACAGGTACAGTGTCATAGACAACGGCCCATTCATTATAATTATGGAAAGTAAAACGAAACATATTGGAAAATTACATAAAATGAGTGTCGGCAAAATGATTTTTAATAAATTTAAAGATGAAATTAAAAATATTTTAAACAACTCTACGTCTGGTCTTAATAGAATAAAAATCGAATTATCTAATCGTGTGTCAGCCAATAAAATCTTGGATACGCAGGAATTTTTTATTAATAATAATTTACAAGCATACATTCCTGAATCCATTATATACAGAAAAGGTGTTGTACGAAATGTGGACACACAAATCCCTGTCGAAGAAATTCAAAATGTCATCTGCTGCAGTGGTGAAATAGTTAACATTAGACGCATTACGCGCCGAATTATATCAAACAACGACGTATCGTTTATTAATACAGGAACACTAATCCTTACATTTAGAGGCCAAACACTTCCAGAATATATTAGTATTTATGGTGCTCGGTGTACGGTTTTGCCGTACATTTATCGCGTAATACAGTGTCAGAACTGTTGTAGATTTGGACATGGTACAAAACAATGCCGAAGTGTTACACGCTGTGTCAATTGTGGTGATAATCATGACTCTGCTGAGTGCAATCTTGCACCCAAATGTTTAACATGTAAAGGTAATCATAAAAGTAATGATCCTCAATGTCCAGAATTAAATAATCAAAAATTAATTAAAAAATATATGGCATTCCATAATGTCAATTACAGAGAGGCAAAATTAAAATATCGAAACTTCTCCGATGTGGTTCTTTTTAATAATAACACGGACTTCCCACCTCTCTGCACGTCAAATAGGTTTCAACCCCTAGATACTGTTTACAATGACATTGAAAATAGCCCCCCGTATTCGGTGCAACACTTTCCAAATCCTGGCAGAAATTCTAGAAAGAATCAAATTCAAACAATTCCTCGCCAGTCTATTAATATTAATTCTCACTTTAGAGACGAATCAAATCAACAATCTAGTCGCAACGACAGCACTAAACGGAACGGTGTTGTTGGCTTCAACCCCTACCCACCACAGCCTCATATGAAGACTTCTAATGCAAATAAAAATCAATCGGGCGCTACCTATACTGAACAGGATGTATTAGACATTCTTATAAATAATATTTATTCACAATTTTCACGAAATCATATACCAAATTCTTCTAAAATAAGACAGCTCCTCTCCGACTTTCTCAGTACTCATAATCATAATGGACAGTTTTAATATAATCCAGTGGAATGCTAGATCAATTAAGGCAAATAAGGTATTTATTGAATCAGTTCTTAACATGTACAAAATTTCTTGTGCCTTGATCTCAGAATCTTGGCTAAAACATAATGAATTTTTTAAAATATCAGGTTATAATATCATTAGACAAGATCGCGTTGATGGCTACGGTGGTAGTTGTATCCTTCTTAAAAAACATATTCCTTTTGCTACTCTTGATATTAATCATTCTATTAACAATCTCCAAATTTGTGCAGTGACTGCATTAATAAATAATAAAAATTTAACAATAGGATCTGCTTATTGTAATCCAGGAAGCAACATAAAATTTGACGCTTGGAACAATATTTTTTGTCAATTCACAAAACCCTTTTTACTGGGTGGTGATTTTAATGCTCACCACCAAGCATGGGGATGTGAAGATATAGACAGGGCAGGGCAAAATTTGATTGACTCCATTAATGAAAATAATATGTGTATTCTAAATGATGGCTCTCCTACCCTTTTGCCAAATCCATTTAATAAAAAATCAGCTATTGACTTAACCATTTGTAGTCCTTCTTCATCATGCAAATTTGATTGGCATTGTCTAGATAATACCTTAGGTTCGAATCATTTCGCTATTTTAATTGAACTTCGTGAACCAACCAATTATAAAAAAAACTATTTTTCCCTCTAGAAAATGGGATACCAAAAAGGCTAACTGGAGTCTTTATTATTCAACTACAAATAATATGGCACAAGAATACTCTTTTACCACATATTCAAATTACTCGTTAAACACTAAATATGACATATTAATCAATATAATAAATCAAGCTTCTGAATTAAGCATCCCAAAATTTCAAACTAAACAAGTTAATTTGTTTAAACATAAATCCTGGTTTGATACTGACTGTAAATCTCATCTATCTGAGTCCAAAGAAGCCTTTATTAAATATAAAGAACTATCAAACTGGGACAATTTCATTAACTGTAAAAGAAGCATTGCTAAAACTCGACAATTATTCAAATCTAAAAGACGCAACACATGGAGAGAATTTTGTACTTCATTAAACAAACAATCTAATATTTCCGACGTTTGGTCTAAGATCAAAGTTCTAAATAACTCATTCAAAAAATCTAGCTCATTTCCACCTGTTAACAATAACTGGATTGACCAATTTTTAAATAACTTCACTCCATCATCATGTAATGAATCTTTCATGGTTCATACAAATATAACCCATACCCAGTCTAAACTTACAGATCCATTTTCTTTCGTGGAGCTCAATCATGCTCTCAAGAATTCAAATAATACAGCGCCAGGAATAGATGACATCCAATATTCTATGTTAAATAATTTAGGTCAATTCTGTAAAAAACTTTTGTTAAATGTATTTAATCATGCTTGGGCTCAAGGCGTATCACCAGCAACTTGGTCCACCCAGATACTCATTCCTATATTAAAACCTAATAAAGATCCGAATAAACCTGAATCTTACCGCCCGATTGCACTCTCATCATGTATAAGTAAAACCTACGAACGTCTCATTAAAATTCGTTTAGAATGGTGGTTAGAAAATAGCAAAATCCTTCCGAACTTTCAACATGGTTTTCGCAAAGGACATAATTGCTACGACAGTATAGCTACTTTGATAGCTGACATTGAAATTTGTAATTCGAGAAATGCATATTTGTCTGCACTGTTCTTAGACCTCAAAGGCGCTTATGACCATGTCTCAATTTCTGTTTTACATAAGAAGATGATAACTATCGGACTGCCAATGCAATTTGTAAATAATGTTATTGAACTAATTAAAACAAGAACCCTTTTCGTAAGATCTCGAGGAAAACTTATCGGTCCACGTAACTCCAACATTGGACTTCCGCAAGGAAGTGTGTTATCTCCCATACTGTTTAACATCTATACTAATGATTTGCAATATTTGTTTAATCCTAACGTCAAAATTATACAATTTGCAGATGATATATGTCTATATTGCTCAGGAAAAAAATTCATCGATACAGAATTTGAATTAAATATTGCCACAAAACAATTATGCAATTGGAATCTACAAAACGGATTTACTATAGTGCCAGATAAATCAACTGTGTCTGTGTTTACTCGACATAGGTCCACACATTTGCCCAAACATTTATTTCTAAATAATATACAGTTCAAGGTTTCTGCAGTGGTAAAATTTCTGGGAATATACTTAGATAGTAAACTTAGTTGGAAAAAACACATATCATATATAATTCAGAAATGTGAACAACGCTTGAATATTCTCCGAGCTACTACCAGTTTTTCTTGGGGTTCCGACCCCAAAACAGCATTAATGCTATATAAAAATCTTATTTTATCTATCATAGATTATGGCTCAATATTTTTTAACAACGCAACGCTGACTTCTCTAAAGGCTTTGGATAGCCTTCAGAATAAGGCAATCAAACGCTGTATTGGTGCCCTCCATTCAACTCCTACTAATGCATTATTGGCAGAAGCCAACATTATGCCTTTACAATTACGTAGAAAAATTCTTGCAGGTCGATTTTTACTTCCACGTATCCAAACCAAAAGTCCAATTCGATTAGGGCTATATTGTGCTGAAGTATTAACGTCAAGTTATTGGAAAAATAAAACTATTCCACTACTAGTCGAAAGTTATCTTCAACTAACAGAAATTTCCCCAGTACGTAATGTATCTCAGGTATTACCGTGTTTCGAAGCTCCATTCCATCTGTCATTACCGAATAATTTCTGCTTCAGCGATCATTCGTTTTTTATAAATCCAAATCCGAATAATATGGAAAATTTATCTGTCATAGACAAAATTACTCTAAAATGGCCAAATGCACACCATATTTACACTGATGGTTCTAAATCGAAAGATGGTGTAGGTTGCGCTTATTTAGATCCACAGTGCAACCATAATCATCAAGTCAAACTCCCTGACCAAACGTTTATATACAATGCCGAATTGATCGCTATAAAACTAAGTTTAGACTATTTAAGAAACCATATTCATAATGAATTCGTAATACTTTGTGATAATAAGAGCGCTGTCCAGAAACTAAAATATCCAAACTTTTCTAAGGATAATAACTCTTTAATTTATGATATATTAAAATCTGTACAAGATCTAACCTTTAGAGATAAATCGATAAAAATATGCTGGATCAAGGGCCACTCGAACTCCAAATTTAATAATCAAGTAGATATTCTAGCAAAGGAGGCCGTTTTAAAAGGAATGCCGCTACAAATACCACCTAGCAACAATGAAATTAATTTAAAATTAAAAGAAATTGTTCTAAATCAATGGCAACATGATTTCCTACAGTCACTTAAACATAAAGCATCATATTATGGAGAAATCCAGACAACACTACCAAAAAAACACTGGTTCTCGTCAGACCAAAACAGGGCTTTCATCTGTACTATAATTCGACTAAGATTTAATCATAACCTCTCGCCTTCTCATCTGCATAGAATAAACTTGAAATCAACCCCGTACTGTCAATGTGATGACCAGTCTATTGGTGATGTTAACCACTTACTTTTTAAATGTCCATTATATTTCGGTAATCGTACAAAATTTTTAAATAAATTAATTTCAGAAAATATCCCATTTCCAACAAACATTCAAACACTTTTGGCCACAAACTCGATGAAAATTTATAATATAATCTTTGACTACATCAAAGTAGAAAAAATTAAAGTGTAATAAAATTGTATTTATACTTAACATTAATACTAATATATTCTGGCTAATAGTCTCTTAAGGACAAAAATTTTGGTAAAAATAAAATTGAAGAAGAATAAATAAATTTTATATTTGTATTTTAATGTCTATTCTAAGTCGTAATTGTAATTTTATTGTTATTAACTATTATTATGTATTTTATATGTAACTTATATTATTATTGCTATATTATTTTATTGTATACATCACTGGTTAATAGTCAGTGCAACTAAGACCAATAAATACTAATTAAAAAAAAAAAAAAAGCTTGCTACGTTCAACTTTGTAAAACTTATGTTGATTATTATTTTGTAAATAAATGGTCGCCATTCTGAAATGGTTAACATAAAAATATGATTTTTTGGTGTCATTGTAAAGCTAATTGAATGTACTTTTAGGAAAAAATATAAAATTATCGATTCCCTATGCTAGATCAAAAGTTGACATCATTTCCGGTGAAACCGGAAGTAACTCATAATTCTTATAGTAACCTTTAGATGGGCCTTTTTATCTAGTTTAACTTTTGTACTGAAGATTTTTTGTATCTTTACAAATAAAGGAGATTTTCGGGGTGCCCCGTTTCAAACAAACACCCTGTATATTTGCTATAACTTAAATGATAAGTGGGTTATTTCAGTTTCAAGTAGAATACAAAATAATCGTTTCTTTGTTCTAAACTACTCTTTTGTATATATTTTTGATGTTAAGTAAATAATAAGTGAGATACTTCGTTTGTAGGTAGCTCTCCCCATAGCTCCCCAAATATATATTTGATTAAAAACTGCATTAAACAGAGAGGAATAGTTTATTTTCTTCTATTAATATTTGAGCAAGCCTATAGCTGCAAACGTTAATTCGTTTGTACCTGCTATTTGTCCGCTCAGCAAGGGCACGGACGTGAGTTCAATTCCTGCATGTCAAATAATTAGTGTAAAAATATTTATATAAATTACAGGTTCTGCTTAGCCGTTCGCAACCGGATTTAAACTGTAGATGCCTTTCTGTGTACGCTAAAAATTGGACATAATACTGACCATGTTACTCCTGAATGTACATAGATTGAAAACGTGGTCATGAAACCTGGAAACAGGAGGCCTTGGCTCATTTCGGGCTATCGCGTTAATGATGATGATGATGAATATTTGCTGTTGAGTAAATGATAAATGAGATATTTTAACCTTATAAGTAACTCCCCTTTTGTCCCCAAATAATCTTCTTATTAAAAACAGCGTTGAAGAGAAATAAAAATGTTTCCTCACATATATATTTTTGATGTAAAGTAAATAATAAGTGATATATTTTAAGATTTTAGTTTTAGGGTGTACCCCCGTAACTCCTCAAATATTCGTTTAATCGAAAAGTATATACAACAAATAGATTTTTTTTTCTTATTATAAACAATTTTTGTTACATACAATTTTACTGTTAAGTCAATAATAAGGGAGATATTTCAAAAGTTTAGTTGTAGGATGTTCCCCACCCCGTAACTCAAAATATTCATGTAAGTGAAAAAAGGCATAGAAATAAAAATGTATTTTCTTATTATTTACTAGTTTTGTCATAATATATGATTTTGCTATTTAGTTAATAATAAGGGAGATATTAAGGGAAATTAAGTTTTTGAATAAACAGTTTTAACCCCAAAACACCCCCCCTAGAATAAAAGTTTTGAAATGCCTCATATCCTATGTTCGAATCCTGGTTTTACTCTATCGCCGTACCAAATTTCATAAAATTATGCCCACCCGTTTTTGCACGAATCTTGGACAGACAGATAAAAATGGATTTTTTTTAGCGGATCTTGTCTCATTATCATCTGAAACGTGTAAAAAAGAAATATGAGGCCGAAAAAATTAAAAAAAAACAGATATTTTTAAAAAACTTGGATTAAGACAAGAAAACGAATGTTCAGCAAATTGTTGATTTTGACATGATTTCATTTAAAAATATGTATATTTAAAGAATATTTACTAGATACTTAATGTAAAATTCACATTTCAATTTTAAAATAAATTTTTCAAACAAACTTGAAAACTTCACTGGTGTTATTATAAATAAGGAAACTAATCTGAATATTAAACTCCTGTATCATAAGCATTATGTTTTCCTGAAAGCATCCTATGTGAGGTGAGACAGAAGAGGTTATAGACCTCGGAGGAGGACCGCGTGTGGTAACATGAACTGGCCAAACTTATCTGTCCACATACTCCAACCTAACCACAACAACTTGCTGATATATGACCGATATTACCAACCGGATCTTCAATTCTCAAAACTCTTTCGTGAAAATGAGTTGGCGAAATTATTAATACTACGCAAAGTATTCTATAAGGCAATCAAATAAGACCGTGTTGTTTTGTTAATTATTATTTACAGAGAGTATTAATATAGTCGGATTGCTGATAGCTAACTGTTCGTTGCTACAAGTATCGATATTCAATACTATATGCTTTCTCTGTCTATATCATTATAATTATTTGCATACCCATAGTAACGTATAGTGACGCAAGTTGACAACTAACCTTCTAAATTATTTGAAAATACAATGCATTAGAAAGAAACGGCATGATTCGTAGATGTCTTTACTAATTAGAGCGCGAAACTAAATTTACAGCAGTACTCAAACAAACAAAATTATTAATTTTAAGGTAAATTATAAATAAGGAAAAATTTATACTCATACGTAAATTTTGGATTATAATTTGTTGTTTAATTAAATTAAATTTTTATGTTTCCCCTAAGTGCAAAGTAAAAAAATATTAAGTAAAAATATATTTGTTCATATAATATATTGCTACAAGTTGTATTTAAATGTTTGTTTTAATTTTAAAACAGTTAGTTACTCTAATGCATGATATCATCGTCATCTGAACTATCGCTGTCATTTCCTTTATTTATTATTATTGGATTAATATCATCAACAATCCTTTCCCTTTCTCACCATTCACTAATTAAATTTTCTTTTTTTTTTTTTAACAAATTTTGCCCAAGTTTCACAACTTATTTGATCACAGGCTACTTACCACATTTACAAAACTTCGTTATCACTATATCCGTGTCGACCAATATTTCTCATAAATTTTTTTTGTTATACCCCAAATTAGTACTTATATACAGTGATAAGGAGGTAATCTTAGTATTATCTGTCTCATTTTGTAATACGTAACTAACAAGGAAAGTTCATTTTTTATGTTGTATATTGACAATACATTAATAATATTATCATAGTATTGGTTCAAACGGATACGCCAAAGTCTGTTTACACCACAACAGTCACCAAAGAACCAGATCTAGTTTCGTATTACAAATTGAGACGGATTATACTTCATGACCATACGTTTGTGCCAATGTATCAATAATATAAACTGGTTCAGATTTTTCTTTCTTAACAATTTTTAAAAGAATTTCGGAATACCAGACACTGACAGCTAAGACAAATAACAAAAAACGTTTTTAAAATCGCTGAAAAATGGTAACTAGATTATTATATGAATTCACTACTTGATACATACATGTAACAGTCACCTATCAGCAATCCGACTATAATTGCGCAAATAATTTTCTTACATTGCAAGAATAGCGCACCCAGTGTTATTGGCACCCACCATAAAGAAGAATGGTTTTTTTTACGCGATACCGCAACAATTTGAAACCTTTTTCACTTTTTTCCCAAATAGATATGATGAACAGCATGTTGCTTTTATGAATGTTATTACCTTGATTTGCCGTTTACAAATCTAGCAGTTTTGAAGGTTGAATTTAAATCGTTTGCCATAACTTCATGCAAAAATTATATTAGTGCAATTTCTAAGTATGTAAAAATAATATATCCTAACATCAACTATATTTATTATTATTTATTGTTTCCTAGATCTCCTTGCTGGAGCATTGGGTTTTTATTCGCGCCATCGGGTTCCGTGAAGAGCAAATCTCTTCATCTGGTACCTGGTAGTTCCATAGATATGATATTCTTATGTATTGTTCTTAGGAGTTCCATTACTACTAAACGGTTAACCGGTTTTACCGGTCAATATGATTACCGAAATCACTGGTAATTTTTGACAATAAATACCGGTCATTAACCACCTTCTCAGAGTGAAACCCACGTGTGTCTAGGCAGAAAGAGCCTTTTCATCTGCAGGGGCAATGAGTACGAAAATTCGAACAAGTCTGAGTAATAAAACATTAGATACCATTTGTCTACTGGGTCCACATTTTAATTCTCAAAAAGAACTGAATCTGAATATTTAAAAAAAATATTTTGTCGAGTCTGTATTGTTCCATTAAGGGTGCGCACAACCATACAGTTTCTTATACAAGACTAACAATCTAAAATAAAATTAATAACAATATATATATCAAAATTTTCAGCGAATTTTGATCTATCTAATAGGATTTTTTTAATTGTAAAAAGAATTGTCATGTAATTGTAAATAAACAAATTGCGTTATAGACGCCATCTTGTAAACGATTCGACGCATATTTGTGTACCATGCGGCAAATTATAGCTAAAGCTCCATTCTACAAATATGTTTGGAGATAATTTGTTCTATTGTGAAAATTACTTATAGTTACTGTACTTGATAATCTACTTTTGTCGCCATCTTGATTCTGCCGTGGTTCTCAATATAGGTGCTGCGGATAAAAATGATTTATTTTATGTAAAGAATACTTATACCAAGTGGTATTTCATTATCATCAAGTATAATATTTTTCTAAACTATAAACAACCATGTCGAAAAAAATGTTATCATATTATTTGAACATTTCTACACAAAGCTAAATAAATATAAAAAATATTTGAAACTCACAAATATATTAAAAAAATTACAGAACATGTGACAGAACGTGTGATACCTATTATTAAGTTATTGAGCAATAACATTTTTACAATAATTTCCTATTATCAAAAATATCCTATTAGATAAATAAAAATTCTGTGCAAATTTTGATGTACAGATTGTCACTAATTTTATTTCAGATTGTTAGTTTTGTATAGAAAACTAATAATCTCAGGGGGTTGTAGGTAGAGTTAAGGCTGCGTATAACCCCCAGAGGTTACCATTTTCTTATACAAAACTAAGAATCTGAAATAAAATTAGTATCAATCTATACATCAAATTTTGCACGGAATTTTTATCTATCTAATAGGACATTTTTAATTGTAGAAACATTTATTGTAAAAATATTATAGATCAATAACTTAAAAATAGACATCCGCGATATTGTTCTGTAATTTTTTAAACCTATTTCTGGGATTCGATTTACTTTTATTATATTTATATAGTTTTGTGTAGAAATGGTCAAATAATAAAATAATAATAAAAATTAAATCATTTTTAACCGTAACACCTATTTTGAGAACCGCGTCAGATTTAAGATGGCGGCAAAAATAGACTACCAAGTACAATAACTATAAGTAGTTTTCACAATAGACCAAATAGTTAGAAACATATTTGTAGAATGAAGCTTTAGCTACAATTTGCCGCATCGTACGTACAAATATGCGTCGATTGGTTTACAAGATGGCGTCTATAATGCAATTTGCTTATTTACAACTAGCTGAATACCCGTGCTTCGCTACGGTATATTGACGGTTTGCCATCATCGTGCAATTATTATAAGTCATGGTTCTTTATAGATCACATTGCTGACTCTCTCCTCAGCTGTAGTTTCACCCCGTTACAGGCTCATTAGTGTGAAATTCGTAGTTTGTTTCTAAACATGTGCACGGGTAACTTTTATTAGCAAAAGCCTAGTCGAAATCTCATTGTCCTAAGAGGTATTGAGGAATCCGTGAAAAAACATTTTACTCCTTTTCACCTCATAAGGGTCGAAAAATCCTTTCTTAGTGGGTTCTTACGTCATATCGAGAAACGTACTCTTGGAATTTCTTATTTCTAATAAAAAAAAACTATCGAAAGATTTTTTGTTTCTTTTTTTATTGTTTTCAAAGCTTGCTACGTTCAACTTTGTAAAACTTATGTTGATTATTATTACCCTGTATATAGATTACATAACAGTTTTTTCTACAATTAAAAATATTCTATTAGATAGATAAAAATTCGCCATAAATTTTGATATATAGATTATTATTAATTTTATTTCCGATTATTAGTTTTGTATAAGAATCTCAATAGAGAACTATAGGGTTGTGCGCCGCCTGTATGAAACTTATTTTGTATTTGTTATTGTTAATTATATCTTTGAAAGAATTTATTAAAATTTAATGTCATTGTTAATTATCATTTCTTTGAATGATTTTTGCTTTCTTTATTGAGAAATTATGTATATTATTTTTTGTAAATGTTTTAAACTTTTATTAAAACTTAATTGATTATTGTTTATTACCCCTTTGCACATACTATAAAAATATTGCTTGCTAATAAGTAGTAGTACTAATCAGTGACGTATTCAGGGGGGGCACAGCGAGCCCGTGTTCCTCCTTAAAGGCCAGTGAAATAAAAAATATATATTTTTTAAATAATGATATTGTAAAATCACGACGTTGTACAACACATAGAACTTTTTGTATTAATTTATATATATATGATATTTACATCAATATCCTACAGCAGAGGTATCAATCTCATTTGGGTCAATGGACATTTTTCATTCAGAAGAATAATATGCAGCGACGAAATTACAAATATCCCGAAGGGCTACTTGTTTTTTTCCGCTTGAAACCAAGCACAAAAATTACCTTCTTATAAAGAGGCATAGTAAACTACAAATTAAATTAAATAATATTTTTTCGCACTACAGGTGTACACGGACGTAGGCGGTCAGTTACATTAATATAATATGTTCTATTTACATTTGTTACGTTCATTCTTTTTTCTAATTTTAACGTATAGGTCTATTACGTAGAGTCATAACGGTTTATTATCATCAGATACGAACTGTTTGAACTTAATATAATATTTGACGCAATAATATTTGAAAATTCATTATTTGAAGTAAAATTGTATCGAACATCTGAAATTCAAATATTCAAAACTTTCTATTCGAATAAAAAATTTGACTCTTTATCATTGCTTTCAGATTTCTTTAGGTGGGTTCGGGAAGCAAGCTCGGTTTAGTCATAAGCCCATAGCATAACTGCATATGCATTAAACAATAGATTTGACCCTTCAAAACATCTGTTTGTAATAAACAGAACAAAGAGAGTAGTGTAATTTTTATGCTTATGTTCCATAACATTATTATAAACCAGGCTTCACTCTGTTTAACTCTAGAGCGTTCCTCGAGCGGTCTGGAGTTAAACATAGTGACTCGGGACACTCCGAGTTTGCTTTCCGAACCCACTATGTCTATGTGATACCAGGCGAAAAATTAAAGTAAATCGTATAAAAAGGATGAAAAGTACACGACACATTTCTAGAAACAATTATTTCTCATGATTCTTATTCAGTGAAATTTTCATTTTATTTTGTATTACATTACACACTTAATCATGCATAGTTATAACATACATTCACATAATTTAAACCATAAATTTCGCGACAAATCGGTTGGAAAGAACTGCTAATTCCTTTCCTCCATAGGAAATATTGGTTTTCAATATTTTTTTAGAAGTAGTTCGATATAACCTAACTTTTGCAACTGTTACGTCATCTCATTGTTATGGTAAATAACTACCGTATGTTACATACTTACAATTTATACTATGGCAATCTAAATTTTGGTATAGAATTCAATTCAACTAGCTGTTCAATTGAATTTTCACTGTCGATTATACGGATAAGATTTATTTTAATAGTATTTATCTTATCGTTAGATTTCCATTGTTAGTCAGCATTCAAAATTATTTTCGTATTGAGCTTAAAATATGTTAAATTATAAATTTTGTGCTAATTCAATTCATAATTTGTTCTGTAAGACGAAACAAAATAAAAATATATATATAACAATAATACTATCTATAATGATAAAACATTTCCCAGTTGCTCTTTTAATCATATTCTCTTATGGTTCTGGATGCACGTTATTTCTTCTAATTTTATTTTTTAATTGACCCCATATTAAATCTATTGTGTTGAATATGGCATGAAAAAGTAGAAGACGTAATGCTGTAAAACCTTTTACTCTAAAGTCGCATTCAGAGCTCTTTAAATTAAGAGGTTGTAGACAGTGCTTTGTTAGCTGTAAGTTATGTTTCGATGCATTCTTTTTAACGTTTCACGTACCGTTCATATCTGTTATAAATTAGTACGTTACTAATAGCCCTCCATCTGTGAATTTTGAAACCAACTATTTAGCTTCGTAAAATGTTTTATATGTATTATCGTTCTTATAACTCTGTTGTCTTAGATTTTAACTACCTAATTGTTTACTAACTAACCATATTGCTTTTTATGAAGATCCAAAACCGGAAATGGAAGTAATTAAACTTTCAAAAAAAAAAAAAATTAACTAGTAAACCAAGCCTTGGACAAAAATTTGTATAGAACATAATTTGATGTATTTTTGAAGATTTACTTATTTATTTATTTATTATTTTTTTGTATGGGAGGGCAAGTCTAGCGGAGGTCTCCCTTTGCCACTGGTTTAATACATATTACGAAAAACAATATATATATTCATTCTTTATTTTTCCCTAGGCCTTGCGGCGTTTAGGGTATTCCTACAGAGAAATAAAATAAAATAAAAAAACATTAATTTAACTACAATAAATTTGTATTTCATTTCTTTGTTCTTCCTCCGGAGTCCCTCTATTTCTTCCTATTCTCATTCCGGCTTCCGTCTCCGATCTCCTTCCTTCTTGTCTCCAGTTTTATTCGCTTCTCTTCCATATCTTCTTTCCTCCTCCATTGCCCCTATCTTTCTTCCTGTTATCAGTCCTGCCTTAACTCCCTGCCTTGTTTCCTTCTTTCCTCGAGCTCTCTTGCCCATCTTTCTCCCTTGCCTTCTTCACGCAATAGCTTCTTTATCTCTTTCTACCATATTGTCATCTTTCTACATCTTTTCGTTAAATGTTCTAAAGATTTTTTCTCCTCCTTGCACATTCTGCATATCCTGTCCTCTGGTTTTGCCCAGTATATGTTGCTCTGTTCTTCGTTACCACATCTTAATCTTGCAATCCTGCTAACTCAGCCTGCTGCCTTTCCTCTTTTCCATTTCAATCCTCTTTTCCTCTTGTCCTAATCTCTCTATACCTTTTCACATTCCTTGAATTGTATATTTTTTCTGTTCTTTCCTGTTCCTGTACCTCCTTATCTCTCCTCCTCAATTCTTCTACTATGTTTCTTCCTCCGTTTCTCTTTCGCTCATCTTCTCTTATGTCCATTCCACATCTCCAAAAGTACTTTTTCCTTGTCTCTCCCCATTCCGACAGTTCACTCTTTTGTTCTTCCTTCATTCTTTTTTACCAGCATTCTGAAAGTATCTTCATGCTTTCGTCCCTTCTGATTTTCTCCTCATACTTCCCTGGCATCGCCCCGGCTCCCACTCTCAGCTTTTCTCTCTTCATTTCCTCTCTCACTATGTATCCTGGTGTCGTTCTGTCTAAGCCCAAAATCTATCTCATGTATCCCTCTGTACCCTTTCTACTATACCCTATTCCTTCCATCCCCAGATCTCCACTCCGTACATGAGGATACTCTTCACTATCGTATCGAATAATTTCATCCTCCACTTAATATCGTCCTTAAACCTCCTCAAACCTATTCTCCATAGCTTCCCCATAACCATCCTTGCTTTCCCCATAACAGCTCTTGTTCCTCGTTGAAACGTATCCAAGGTACTTCATACTTTTCACTTCTTCGATTTCTGTTCCTGACTATTCCCAACTTGTTTTGTTTCTATCTCCTCCCGCCTTTCCAAACACCATCACCTTCGTCTTATCTCTGTTTACCTCCAATTTCTTTCTTTTAAAGTATTTGTCCGCTCTAACCATCATCCTCTTTATTCTCTGTCATTCTCTGTCATCAAAGTCAAGTTATCAGCGTACCCCATTGTCCAAAACTTCTTCCTTCCCACAATCACTTCTCCGTCTTGTCCCTTCCTCAAGATTTCAATTAAGAAACACAATATAGATCCTGGAAATAGATGTAGTTTTAACTGTTAAACCCTGTTAAATCTATTGTGGAAATAAAAATTTGTTTACTAGAAGAATTAAAATAATATCAATATTTTCAGTATCTTTAAATAATAATTTAATTAATTAATATCAATACAATAAACGATGTTGTTACGATGTGGGGTCTCGCTAGAATTTTGTCAAATATATATCATATCAAACATTTATCACAAATGATCCTGAAACGACAATTTCACGAACGGTAATTTCTAAATACGTTCCTGAAAAAAAAATTGCTTATAAAAAAAGTTGTAACTAACAAGTAACGGTCAAAAATGTGTTTGTTGCTATAGTTAATAGAATTTTTTGTCGTAATAGAATTAGTTTGACAATGATAAATCTTTAATAGCGGCACTGTTCTCCGCGTTAAATAATAACACTATTCGTGGAAGTTAACAGCAAAAAATTATATTTTTATTGTTTCAGTATGTTAATATAATTTGAGTAATGATTTAAAATAGCTAAATAATATATAAAAAATATTAGTAATATATTTTGCAAAGAGAACGTTGAATTTGGAATATCCAAGTGTAATGTAATGTTTGTTATCGGGAAAGTTTAAGAAGTACACGCCTTGAAGATTGAATACTAACTGCTTTATTCTAAAATAATCTTGTACATACATAGTAGTAGGTCCTTCCCGGAATTTCCCTACTATATAATCCCTATTTATAAACTTTCAATCCCGACTCCCGGGATTGACCTGGAATGGTGAATTGGTGACAACCAGCCGTGTGCAATTACATTGGCCCTTTTTTGTTTTGAGGTTTCGTAACAACATAATTATTGCCACTACATTTTAGTTTAATTTGTGAGGTGACATCCCTGAGGGGGTAACACTATTCAAAAATTCTATTGGATAGTTTTCTGTTCCTGAGGCGTCCTCACATTCGATTGAATCGATGCTAAGATATGTTGCAGCTCGCCCTTCAGTAGGTTCAGAACCTTTTCGTTGATGCTTATAGCAGGTCCATTTCGGGTGCAAAGGATAGCTGTATTAAAATAGTTAAGGATATCGCTAGCAGTCAAACACACCCAGATATTGAAATTAAAGGTAATCAAATAAACTTTAATTTTTTGTCCCACTTTCCGGCTCTTCTGGGACATAAAGTGTGGGACAAAAGTATATTTACCCTTTAAACCCTTTATATGCCTACCATATTTGCGGCCACCCGGATTACGCCGTAAGGATGCGGCGACACCCTGGATGAAAACCACTGCTGCAGGCAAATCGGCATATGAAAACCTAAAAACCGGATTGTGTTCACCAATAAAAAACACCCCAACAAATGTAAAAAATGATTTAAGCTATCATTCGGGTACTGATTTTGGAGTAGATAATCAAAATGTCGGAAAATTGATAACACTCCTAGATTTCAACGCAATCGAACAAACTTAATTTTTTGCCCCATTAAGATAGCAAGGGAATGCTCCCAGGAAATTGCATGCCAAATTTGAACCGGGTAACCGGGAAGTACGCAAAAACCTCTGGAAGGACATCTGACAGACACCTCAGCGATTTTATATATATATATATAGATAGATTACACAGAATTGTCATTTCTGTAAATCTATAAGAGTCGTATTTTCGGTTTCTCTATAGCTTATAGATTTAAGAACATACAAGAGTATTACACAGAATTGTTCGATTAATTATTCAATTAACAGACAAAAAATTGTTTTCCAAGATTGCCGATTTTGAAAGCAAAAAATGTATTTAAAAATGTAGTCTCTGTTGACCTCTTGCTAAAATACAGTGGAAATTCTGAAATGTGTGACAAGTCAGACTTAACATAATTTTTTATATAAATCTATAATGCTTTACACGATTAGACAATATTGTCAATAAAATACTTGTGATAAAAAATATCGTAAAACTACACCAATACCTAGAATTATGCAACATAAGAAACGATAGTAACATTAGATAACAGCATGTGAAGTGCCTTGCTACACGTTACGTTACTACATTTTAAATCTGAGAGAGGATTATGTTTAAACAGTTAAAGTGATAACAAATGAAAGTAGAACAAAAACCTATACAGTTACAACTTTTGTTTCTAGTAGTTTGTTTACATGTGACATGATTCACAGTACAGATAATTTAAACGTTATGTAAAGATGACTGTAAACTTTATTATTGTTATTCATATGTCTGAAGTTGATACATGCGTTACTGATTGGGTATTTGTTGATATTTTTATATGGCTAAGAGGTGTGGTATATTAGCATATAGTGAAGTGAATATTACGGGCTCATATATGTATTGAAATTAGTATTGTTGTATTAAGAAAAGCTACTTCTAATGCTAATAAGAATGTAGTAATATCCTATCAAGGATCTATTTTTTAAATTGAATTCTTTGGTGTCCACTGTCGAAAAATATGCAATTGCCTCGCAGTGGCGTAACTATAAATTAATGGGACCCCTCTGATTTTTTTTTTTTTTTATCATATTTAAAAATTAAATATGCAATGTTTATTTTTTTTTTCTTTTTATATCTAGTTAATAAAATCGATTAGGTATATAAATAATATTTATTTTATTCCACATGGAACAGAAACAGCTGTCGTAAGATAAATGTAAAAAAAATAACACTTAAATTTATTAATTAATATAATTAACTTATCAGCAGCAACAATATAATATAAGCATGTACAGCAATATCCCAAATCAGTAACTAGGTAACTATTTTTGCTGAAAAAGGATAATGATGAGCAGTGGCGGCGCTACCTCTTAAAATCCGGGGGGGGGAGCAAAAAAATGTGAGTAAAATTGGGGGGGGGGGGCAGGAAATATTTTTTTATCGTTTACATATGAAAATATAAGTAATGAACTAAAAAAAAAGATCCTCACTTCTAAAATATATTTTTTCCAAGCATTTCTAGGAGGGCTAGTTGGGGGCCAGAGCAAGTTTTAGACCCCCTCCCGACCCCGCGCTAGCGCCGCCACTGGTGATGAGTAATTGTCTATAGGGTTTTGAAGACAATGATCCTAGAATCTCTGCTCCAAATAATTATAAAAAAAGAATAAAAGAAGAAAACATTGAAATTAGGTTTGAATGAAGCACACTTAAAATAAACTTAAATTTAAACAAAATATCACCAACTAACTTTACCTCACTTATGACTATGACAGAATTTTTAAATTCATATCAGTTATACTATCTTGCGAACTCTTCTCAACTTAACATTAAATGTGTATTTTTCTTGCCTTCTTATTCACAAATTCCGAAATTATTACATCCAATTTTAATTTTTGAGCATTTTCGTTCTCTATTGCCAAAATTGAACAATATCTAAGACGTTCCTGAGACATGCTATTTCTTAAATATGTTTTAATCAACTTCATTTTGCTGAAGGGTCTTTCTGCACTAGCAACTGTCACAGGTATTGTCATCAATAGAAAAATCGCATTCCGTATAACTGTTTTTGATGAGAAGTATATTGGCCAAATCTTTTATTGTAGTTGTTGCTGTGATGACATCATTTTTAATAAAAGTGATTGCATTTATTAACTGGATTGGAAATTTTGTTGTTAAATCGTCGTAATACTGTTGTAATAATTTAGCTGATTCAATTATATCATCTTCCGACGATTTTATTAAATTTTGAGATTGAAAAAAATTAAAAAGTTTTGAAATTTGTTCCATTCCAGTAAATCTATCACTTATTTGCATATTGACAATAGGTATCTATTGTCCTATAAAATTAATTAACTTGAAATATATTTTCAGCACATTCATATAAATCGACTAGTCGATTTTAATATTTTCGAGGGTCACCTACGGTTGGGATATTTTTAGTAGTCCCCGAGCGAATCGACTCTCGAATCGAAGTAAAATTAGTTTTATCTCCGCGGGCCCCCTTGAGCTCCGGGACCCCCTGCCTTGTGGAGTTGTGCTCCCCCTAGTTACGCCACTGTAGGCCTCGTCTTCGGCGCAAGTGTCTTTCGGGCAGTGTTGCCAGGTCTGGCGATTTTTACCTAATTGCGCTATCTCTAGTTAAAAATTTGCGACCAAGAATTCAGTATTTAGTATTTAGTATTTATTTATTTAAGGCAGAGCACAGAGAATATGCACATATCTTATGTCCAAGTACAATTATCTACATTAAAATAACATTTAAAACTTACAACTAGTCAATAGTTATTAAGAAAATTATTATCCTCGCTTAAATCTATTTGTCACATTTAAAAATTTATATACATTGCCATATACTCCTCAATCGAATATAGTGCAGCACCAAACAGTAATTTTTTTATAGCATTTTTAAATTGTTGGAAAGTAAGATTTCTTATTTTTAACGGTAATCCATTATATAGTGTTGGGCACATAATATCGAACCCTCTTATGTCGTTACCTCGTCTTGTTTCATACCGATGGTAGAAGCTATTTGTCGCAAAATTATTTACATTCTGTTTGACATATAGTAGACATTTATAGATATAAAGGCTGTGTAAAGTCGGGATATTATACTTAACAAATAGGTCTCTACATGATGTTCTTGTGGGTAGTTTTGCAATTATTCTAATAGCAATTTTTTGCAATTTTAAAATCCTATCAACATCTTGGGAGTTTCCCCATAGTTCCAATCAGTATGATATAGATCAGCGTTTCTCAACCGGGGCCGTGAAAGCTTCGTCGGGGGGCCGCGATGTCGTACAAGATCGGAACATGAAAATATAAAAGAAATGCGCTCAATCTTACAAGATATAAATTTGATCCATATTTATAAATATATTACATTTATATTCATAAAAATATACCTTTCATATCATAAATAAAATAAATATTTTATTTATTATTATATCTAATATACTTATTTTGATAACTAATTTAAACTACAAGTTATTCCAAACGTATAAGCGGAGCTAAATGGAATTTTAATTTTCTTAAGTTATCACTAGCTAACTTTATAATGAGAAAAATAGGATTTTGTTAAACAAAATGATCAAAAGCTTCATTCAATTGATAAAAATTACTAGATTTGAATATTATATCAAGGTCATGTGTCAGTTGATGCGTTTCTATGACAATGATTCGCGGTGGAGGTACTTCAAGTACTTTCAAGTAGACACGATTTGAAAGTGCTATATTCTTTATTATATATATTTTTTATTATGCTCCGAGTTACAGGTATCTCAAGAGTAAGGATGCGAAAGTGTTTAAAACAAAATAAAAGGGATTTTGAACATTTGTAAATAAAAAAACTTTTCTTTCAAGTCGTTATATGGAATATAATCATCATATAAAAATATCAAATTTTTTTGCAAACCATAAAAAATATTAACAAAATGTTAAGTGAAAGTTGTTTCTCTTCAAAAGCTCTATCTAAAGTTACCCAATATAATATAAGTTGTCCTTAATATCCTGTACTTCCGGTTTATTCCGGAAAATTTCAATACTACCATTCAATTTTTGGATGAAGTTTGGTTATCAAATTTTTGTCTCAACTTGCTCATACGTCGCATTTTCGAGAAAAATCGTATTCCCTCTATCTTGATATACAAGGTGTCTCAAAAGAAATTATATATTTTGTGGATCGATTAAAAAAAAAGTAAGCCGTATATAGAAAAAATGTTTATTAATTATTAAAATACACTTTTTGGGGATTTATTTCTTAAAAATAATATCGTCTAAATGTAGACCCTCGCGTTCTCGGCACTCATTTAATCGAACAGTAAAATTACTTATGACGTCTCGGCAGGTGGACTCAGGGATGGCTGCCATTTCGTGACGGATATTTTCTTTCAAATGCGCCAGTGAAGTCGGTTTATTGGCGTAAACTTTAGATTTAAGATAACCCCATAGGAAAAAGTCCATAGGGGTTAAATCTGGACTGCATGGAGGCCAATTTATGTCACCTCTCCGGGAGATCAATTTGCCTGAGAAAATTTCACGAACACGTGGCAGAGACATATTGGACGTGTGTGAAGTTGCTCCGTCCTGTTGGAACCATGTTCTTTGGTTATAGCCAGGAAAGTTTTGCAGTTCAGGTACCAAGAAGTTGTCTAACATCTCCACATAACGCTCTGAATTCACTGTAACTGCACGCCCCCTTTCGTCTTCAAAAAAGTAAGGGCCGATAATTCCTCGCGCCGACATCGCAGCCCATACGGTCACTTTAGGTGAATGTAGGGGTTTCTGATGTTTGCGTTTCGGATTCGTTGCACTCCAGTAGCGGCAGTTCTGCTTATTTACGTGGCCATTAAGATGAAAATGAGCTTCATCCGAAAACAAAATATTGGTAAACGTTGAAAATCGCTCAATCACCTGATTTACGAAATTAAGCCTCTGACTGGCATCTTGGGGCTTTAATTCTTGCACCAATTGAATTTTGTAGGGGTGCAGCTTCAGGTCTTTGTGCATAATACGATGTAATGATGATCTATGCACATTTAAAGCACTTGCGTGCTTCCGAATTGAAAGGTTCGGGTCGTCACGAACAGACTGATTAACATTCTCCAAGTTTTCTACCGTTCTTGATGACCTAGGTCGCCCGAATTTTGATTTATCCAGCGTTGTACCAGTCTCTTCAAACTTTTTAACCCAATGTCGAATGAGAGGAATGCTTGGCGCATCATTTAAGTGGCGAAAACCTCGAATACTGCAGAATTTTCTACGCGCTACAGTCGCCGAATCACCGTTTTTGTAAAACTCTCGCACGCATAACGCGCGGTCTGCTACCGAGAAACTCTCCATAGCGACTGAATTCCCAAGAGCCAGGCTACCGATTGACATAACCCCCGCGCCCCTCGGATACGTTGTGTTCACGCAGTAAGCTAAATAAATATAAAATTTCTTTTGAGACACCTTGTAGTAAAGGAGAATTTACTTGACAGATTGATCGTTTGAGAACCGATAAAGAAATATATATCTATTCTACACAGTTTTATGTAAGATGTCAAGAACGTATTTCGGATTCTTACTGTAACGTACGTTCATAGTTTTTGTCTTTTTTTGTTATATTATAATATGGTAACTTCAACGTATGCCCCTTAGTATACACGCGCGGGCATTCAGCTTTCCCACGACTAGATGGAAGACAGGCGTGCCAAGTGAAACAAATTGTATCTCTTTCTCTATTTCTAGCTTTGTGATCAAATGATATGGCTCTATTCAAAAATGGAAATTTAATTGCTATAGTTCTCTCCCTTTGAACCATATGCTTTAATTAACCGTCATCTGTCAACTAAAGTCTCCTTTACTGTACATCATATATACATATAGGGGGGCCGCAGACCAAATTTCATAATTTCGGGGGACCCATGCCAGAAAAGGTTAGAAACACTGATATAGACGATTAAAAGAACGCAAAATATAAAACCTTTAAATTTTCTAGCGATACTGTTTTTGTGATGTCTTTATTTATTTGGGATGTCCATTTTATCTGTAAATCTATGCTAAAACCAAAAAAATTTATATTGTCCGTGCAATTTAAAATAGTCTCACTGAGAAGCTGATTTCTACTAAATATAATGTTTTGCGTTTTATTTTCATTTAGTTTTAAATTATTCGCTGAGAACCATACAATAGCTTTTTGGTTAATATAACTGATTTTGTTTTTTAATTCGTCTCTAGTTTTACTGGTATGTATAAATGTCGTGTCATCAGCATACATCGAAGTTTGGGCAATTATATTATTTGGCAAGTCGCTTACGTATAATATAAATAGTAAGCTTCCTATCACGGAACCTTGTGGTACACCTGTATTAATAACTTCGCTGTCTGACACTTGCCCATGATGTGCTACCACTTGTGTTCTATCTTTTAGGAAACTTCCTAATAGATCAAACACATTACCTCTCAAACCATATTTGTTGCATTTTTCCAGCAGTATATTATATGAAATGCAATCAAATGCTTTAGACAGATCACAATATTCATTCTGGCTACTGGCGACAATTTTGACTAATTCATTTAATTACGTTGGCGACGTTTGGTTAAATCATTACATAAATTAAAATTCTGTCGAAACATTTAAGATTTCGTATTCTATAATCATTGGCACTCATCGGTTGTTTATATCATGTGAAAATCTCATTAGGTGAATTTGCGATTATGCTTACTGCGAAATTATGTATTGATTTAGAGAATTATCGGAATTTGTTCTTAATGTTTTCTCCCTACGAGACAGTATTTAATTAATGAATATTGTGAAATCTAAGTTGAAAATAGAATGCAATTCAAAATGTTATGAAGCCTACTTAACAACATTTACTAATTATACAAGTACTTGTGCCAGTACTTCCACAAGTCGTTTTGTCATTTACACGTATGCCAGTAACTTATTAAGTAACCTTGCAAAGAACCCGAAACACACTGCAAAATGTAAATGCTTCCAATTATTTTTTATGCGTAAAACTGTCTGTTTAATGCGTCAATATTCGATGTTTAATATAATTTTATGTTGCGTACGTCTTTCACACTTGTAAACAAAAATGAATCTCTGACAAAAAATGCATTATTTAAAAAAATATGTTTCAAAATGATTTTAGAAGAATTGATTGATAACTCTGAACATATTGTGACGCACCTACCAAATAAAAGGATTACCTGACACTCCCATACCCGAGTAAACTGATTTTATTTTTATTTTCGCCACTTTTTGGTTTGTGCGGAGGGATTTAATTTTATTTTTTACTACCACGGCATCAAAACCCTCGATGTTCATGTCACTTGCTAACTTGATTACTGCAGGATCCCTAGCATGCTTATTTCTATAAATTTTTAACGCTGAGTCCCACAAGCACCAATTCTCCCTACATAAAATCACAAATTTACTTGTGGTATCCTCAGACCACTTTTTTATGGACATTTTAAGTATTTTTAACGTTTTTGTATCAGCGAGATCAAATCAGCTGTTCATAGCGGCCACTTGCACGGCTACTTGTGCCAGAAAATATTATCGATTTCTATTCACTTGACTGGCATGAGATACTGGTGCCAGTACTTGCACCAGTCCTGGCACCAGTCCTGGCACCAGTCCTGGCATGTACGTCTACACAACGCCAATGACTGGTGCAAGTTCTTACTTGTGCAAGATACTGACATCGTATAACCGGGCCATTAGAATCGTTCATATAAAGATAAAATTTGTTGTAAACTATAGAATCTATTATGAATTGACTTAAGAATCATTTGAAAATTTTTACATACCTTGTTCACTACAATGTCGGCCTTGGTAATGTAGAGGTAGCGCTTCTGCTTCATGAGCCAAAGGTCCCGGGTTCGAATCCCGGTCAGGGCATGGATGTTTGTGAGCTACAGTGTAAATGGCACATTTAGTCCTGTTCCGTGGTTTAAAAGAAAAAAAATTAAACAAAATGTCTTATTTGAATGATTTTTCTTTTTGCGATTATTCAAAACAAAACAAAAATTGCGGGAAAGTATATTTATACATAGAAGTTGTAGGGGTTTTTTGGAATGCCACCGAATAAAATATTAATGTTTTTAGTTGCATATGTTTTTTATTAGAGTTCTAGCTGGCCAATAATCTGAAATATCAAAATCCGGAACCAGGGTTGGGTGTGCGTTCGTTGTCTTGAATCCACGCCAATAGTTTAAGTACCGTGTATACTCTATAACGAATATGTGCACAACTGACCCGTACGCTGTATTAAAGGTTTCGTTAGAGAAAAGTCTTTCAAGTGTTATCTTAACGGAATCGCTGAGCTCTCTGAACAGTATCCAAGATCCAGATCCAGTGCATCCTCTTGTATAAAAGATCCAGTTGCTACTTCACAATCCGAATGCTCAGAATGTGAGGGAAGTTCTGTTTGGGATACCGGGACATGTTGGTATTAAAAGTAATGAAGCGGCTGATGTAGCTGCAAAAGCCGCCTTCCACAGACCTATGATTGATATTAGTCTCATATTTCTAGATGACGCAAAAAGTCATCTGAAACACCTGGTGTTAGCCAATGGATGGAACAGTAAACAAAATATGAAGTTGAGGCAGATTTAGAGAGTTAAACCGTGGCGTTCGTCCTGCAGGATTAATCGCAGGAAAGAACCGCCATCACACACCTTCGTGTAATTCACTGTTGGTTGACCCATGGACACTTCCTTCAAGGTGAAGATCTTCCTATTTGTGAGACGTGTAACACAGATTGTCTGTGATACACATGTTAACTCAGTATATTCAGTTCGAGGATGTTATAGAGAGGTTAGTCCTGTTAGACAGGATACCCATGCGCAGGCTGATACTCTCTCTGAGGGAATTGAATTTATTGTTTTATATATGAAGTTTTGCAATTTATTTTAATGTGTTATTTATCTTGATGTGTGGTATCCGATGGTAAATGATCCCTTTACAGCTTCTAACCATTACCCTGCATCTGTTCAGGTTTTCGGATAAACTTTTATTCTAATTTGTTTGTGTTTGTCCGTGCAAAATTTCTTTTATTGATTATGTGTAGAAGATTTTATTTATTTATTTTGAGTTTTCTTTATTCTTTTTAATATATATTCTAGTCATTTAGATGGGCTGTGTTAGAAGCAAATAGCCATTGTTGCTGTGCACCAAAAATTTTAACTAACTAAGTCTTTAGGTGTAAATTATTGTAGCTAATGAAGATATCAAAAAAAGTCATTCAGCTTTTGATAAAGTTTCGTGATAAGCTTTGAAAAGCTGTGCGTGCTCACCCCGCAAAGACTTGGAACAGCTCTGCAAGCATACGATTACATAAAGAAAATTATTTGTCTGTTCTTAATTTGTCACCAAAATGACTTTGTAATTGTAATTACAACATTAAACTTAATATCGTATACCAGCCCCGTCTCAGTGTAGTTGGACTAACTATTAAAAATAATTTTCAAAAAAGTTTTCAAAGAAAATGTTTATATTAGAAGGGAAATCTCTTTCTCTCTCTCTCTCTCTCTCTCTCTCTCTCTCTCCCTTTGTCTCTGTCATTTTCTTTCTTTCTTATTTTTCGATCCATTGCCTTACAAGGAGATTTAGTGGCGTCATGTCTGCACAATAGATTTCGTTTTCGGAACTTACGCTTCTCGATCTTTTACCAAATGTGTTTCTTGTAGTATGTGGTTGACTTATAGCTTCATTCGGTCGTCCCAGGATTTGGGATATCTGCTTCTATCGACGTCTACCTACTATCCCTTGCATGATTTACATTTCCATACCGGCTTCTCTTCAGGATATACGAGGGATGTTTCCAAAGTTCTGGGAATTTAGCTATAATTTTTATTATTTTGTTAATTTTCGTCAATATTACAATGTAGTTTTTCAAAATAATCTCCATTTAACTAAATACATTTATTCCAACGATAAACTAATTTTTTTAAGCCGTCGTCAAAGAACTTTGAAATTGAGTTTCTGTTCTGGTCCCAACAGCCTTGGCACCCAGCGCGGCGAAAGCTTGCTAACGCCCAAACAATCATGCAAGATGTCATGAACTTGTCGTGTACCTATCCCTAGGCGCAAACTAATTTGACGAATGGTCATTCGCCTGTCCTCTTTCAGTAGGTCTTCAACGGCAGTAATGTTTCTTTCATTTACCGACGTGCTTGGACGCCCACTGCGTGGATCGTCTTCTAGTGATGTTCTACCAGTTTTAAAACGATTGATCCACCGATAAACAGTACTTTTGGATTCTGCAGACTCACCAAATACTGCTTGCAGACGCTGAATAATTTCTGATGTTTTCACACCTTCTTTCAACAAAAAGAAAATTATTGCTCTTTGAGATTTTGCTGCGTCTTCCATGGTTACAAAAACAGTGCTATGAAAACGCGTCTATATCAGTCGAACACCTAAATCAGACTGATATTGCACTAGATAGTTGCATAAACATGTCAAGACTTGTCTGGCACTAATAACATTGCCTATAAGTTCTGCGTAATTTAATTATAGCACAATTCCCAGAATTTAGGAAACATCCGTGGTATGATAACTTATAATGAAAATATCGGAAAATATTTTAGTGAAATACTTGTAACAAAATACTTTTATAATAAAAACCATTTATCTTAAATTATATTTACTTTATTTTAACATAAATACACAATTTTCATGATTTAAATAGTTAGGTCAACTTCGGTGAGATGGGTTGTACTTTTTCTACTAGTTTAATCCGACCCTGGACCTTTTCATCTCTAATGTTTCCCTTACAAATAACATTTTGAAATAATTTAAAAGTTTTCATCATCCCAAATATAACAAAAAATTAAATGTAATAATTCATTTCCTGTTTATTATTTTAAAAACACTTTTTTATTTTGTCACTTCAATTTACTTATAACAAGTATTTGCGTATTAATTTAAAAAAACACACTGTCCAAACATTGAGTACTTGAGATGAAAAGATTTTTAAAATATTTACATACATGATTATGTAATTAAGAAGTGAAATAATAATTTTCTTATACCAAATCAACCAATTAAAATATTTAAATATAGAATTTGAGTGAATACTGCTAACTCATCTCGGACTCTATTAGTCGACCAGTAAATGTATTATAATGATCTAACATTCCACTGCTTGCGTGAATAATCAGTTGTTGGACAGTAGCGCTTCAAGTGGTCATTTTTAAATAATGCTGGGTTTACACATGTTCAGTAGTTACTTGTTTTAGCTAAAACAAGTAACTAAATCAAGCTGCTAAAGTAAATATTTTTCTCTTTAATGTGTAAATGTATGAGTGCGATAAAATTCTGAATGGGACGATTAGCAGCGTCCATCTCGCCTCGGTCGTATCACCGCGAGCCTCTCGCCGCAGGGCCGTTTCACCGCAGGGCCATCTCATCGCCGGACTTTCTCACCGCCGGACTTTCTCACCACCGGACTTTTTCGCCGGGCGTTCATGAAATCGCGATGCTTATTTGTTCCTAATAGAAATGACGAGAATTAAAAACTTCTGGAACCGGGTACCAGATACCATTACCCACTTATATATATTTTATATATATATATAAAATTATTATACACTTTATTACCCCTGGGCCTTTCGGCGTGCTGGGTTCAAACTATTACATTAACAATTACCCAAATACATTAATACATTATTTTACTTTACAAAGTAAATTCTTATTCTTTTCTCTTCCCTCTCTTCCTTCCTCCTCCTTGCCTCTCTTTTCCTTCCTGTTCTTTCCCCACCATGGCTTCTTCCCCATCACTCAGCTCTCTCCGTCCTCTTATTATATTTTCTTCCCTTCTCTCCCCTTCCAGCCCTTTCTTCACCCCTTCTCCTATGTCCCTTTCTTCCTCCCCCATCCAGGTAACCTCATCCCCTTTCCTTCCTTCCTTTTCACCCTTCTGCATCCCTCTGGTCCTCTTTCTTCATTCCCATACACCTTCCTATTATCCTTCTCCGATCTCAATCCTTCTTACCTCTAATTTCCTCGCCCACCTCTACCCCCTTCCATCTTCGTGCAAAAGGTCTACTATGTTCCCCGACCACACTGTCATCTCCCTACACCTCTTCGCGAGGTACTCTATGTCTTCTTCCTCCTCCCCGCATATCCTGCACATCTTATCCTCCTGTTTCCTAAAATATCTGTTTCCTCTCTCTTCATTCCCGTACCTTAGCCTCGCAATCCTCCTAACCCTCCCTCCTGACTTTCCTCTTTCTCCCTTCAAGTAGTTTGGTACCCCTATATTTCTGCCCTCCTTATAGCTCCCTGCGCTCCTTGACTTGCCTATTATGTCTGTCCTTTCGTTTTCCCCCACTTCCTTATCCCTCCTCCATACCTCCTCAGTCACGCTTATTCCTTCATTTCTTTTCTTCTCCACTGTCGCATTCACTCCGCATCTCCAGTAATACTCCTTTCTCATCTCCCCCCACGCGGACCGTCTTCCTTTCCGTCCCTCTCTGGCTATTTCCTCCCAGCATTCTCTCACTATTCTTTTATCTATTTCTCTTCTAACTTTCTCCTCGTGCTTAACCGCCCTCCTTCCTGCCCCCACCTTCATCTTATCCCTTTTCAGTTCCTTAATATACTCTGGTGTTGATCTATCTACCCCTAAGATGCATCTCAAATACCTCTCCTGTACACGTTCTACCTTCTCCCATTCCTTCCACCTCCATATTTCCACCCCATATAGCAGGATGTTCTTCACCACGGCGTCAAACAACCTCAGTCTCCATCTAATAACATCGTTGAACTTATTAACGGCTTATTAACCGCTAACCATTAATTACCCACTACCTGTTAATTACCCACTACCCGTTAATTAACCGCTATTCTCGTTAATTATCTGCTACTCGTTAGTTAGATAGAAGAGAGCCAAAGGATCAACTGTGGCCTGCTTTCAGCTTTTCAATTATCCAATTATGAAAAAGGATGAGAAAATACTCATAGATATATAGAAATACGTCACCATTACCTGTTAATTAGGCTCCTGGTTCAAACTTAACGCGTCGGGTAGCGGGTACCCATCGTCATTTCTAGTTCCTACCATTGGTACTGGTACGGATTACAAATTTGTTTTAGTCACATGATCCATAGATTAGGTTAGGTAAAGTTGGGCTAGCTTATTATAATTGTTTAGGTTATGTTATTTTGTAGCTTTTTATAGTGGATATTAAACTATATTGAGTTTCATTGTATTTTTCTTTAAAATGTGTAATTTTTAATAAAATAATATTAACCTTAAAAAAACCGTTTTTGACTTAGTTGAATGTTTGCAAAATAGTAGGGACAAACAATCACTGCGATAACTTGATCATGCGGCGAAATAATTCGGAGGCGAGGTGACGTCCTCGCCGAATAGGGGAAACTTGCTAAGCGCCCTGACATCCGGTGACGATTTGCGGTGAAGATACGAGAGTGATGTCGTTTTGTTTTGTTCAATGGAGAAATACGTGTTTATTTGTTGTTTGTGTTTTATTTTTGTGAATAAAGGCAAAAAAAAAACAATTTATTTTGTTGATTCCCTTAGAAAATGATTTTTTACGTCCATGAAAAGACTGAAAAAAGGCACCTACTCACCCAAAATTTGCCTAAATCATCAGTTGATATATTAAAAGGCCCTTCCACTTTTTCAGGCAGAGATTTTTATTTTTTACTAATATATTTACCATATTTTTATTGACAGTCAAAGATAATTAAAAATACAATGAAAAACTAAAAATTTCTTTAGACTAGTTTATTATTACATTTCTTGTAAATCGTAGATTACCTATAAATAAATTTTTTTAAAATGACAAATAAGCTCTGAAAATTAGAAAATACAACTCGTTTTCATTTTCACCACGTGAAAAAATGCGCAAGTACCAGTTTAATGTAACTCTTGAGTGTTCCAGATTCTGCCGCACATGGCGCTGCGATCTTAAAAAGTTTCCTCTATTGACTGGCTGTCCTAGACCACGGTCCGTATACTTAACGGTTGTCTCACTTCGGGTCACGTGAACACTGAATGAGGGTAGGTTGAACGTATTTCAGTATGCCCAGTAAACAGTTGCTGTTGCCCAGTGGAAGTTGCTGAGTTATTTATGCTTTTTATGTGTAATTAATTGTTTTAAAATAAGTTAATATATGTACTTATTTTTTTGTATTTATTGCTGCTTATCTTTTTCTATACAGTTGATAGCTTTTATAAAAAAGAAATTGGAACCACAGATTCTACATTATCTAAAATGTGTGGTACATGTTATAAAATAAAATGATTAACTAGCTAAAAAGATAGATATCAAAAAAATATACATATATTATGCCTCGTAAATAATAATCTAAAAACAAAATTGTCATATAACGTAATGTCACAGTTTCGTGTTTCCATCAATATTAATATTCATATTGGTAGATTAATATTCACAACCAAATGTTCCATACTGTCCTCCATATTCATGAAACAATATATAAAAATAAATTAGCTAAACAGAATATGCATTAAATTTTATCTCCAAAGATATTTTCCAATAAAATGTATGCAATTCAGGGCATCCCCTAGTGACGTCGCAGTATAGCTCCAATGGAAAAATAAATTCTATATTTCAGTCGAGTTTTATTTTGTTTCTTTGAAGTCATACTAAATATTTTAGACTAAAAAATTATTCAGTCATTTTAAACTTGTTATTGTAATTTCTTCCCTTATATCTTTATTGGGAATATAGTCTAATCTGCTACGTCCCGGCCTTCAAAATGTCCGCTGCCTGAATTCTGTTTCATTTAGTATTTAGTTCCCACGATTCGCAACCGTATGTATTCAATTCCATAAATTTTATTATTTACAATTAAAAGTATCCTATGAAATAGATAAAATTTCACTGCAAAATTGCATTTATAGGTTACTAATCCCCCTGCCGTCTCCACAGGGTCTTGGCTTTGTAACAAACAGTTTTAATGCATAGGGCATGCTGTGTCTATATTAAATGACGTCAATGCCGGCAACAATTTTTCTACGTGTTCGTACCCTAACACAAAATATTGCCCCAAGAAATTGGATTTGTGGGCAATGCCATGAACTTATTCGGTAGCCCTTATACAGTAATAACTTCATTTACGCGATCTCTATTTACGCTAATTTACATTAACACGATTGAAAAAGTTTTCACTACTCTACTAGACACCGGATGTCGCCTCGCATATGTACCACGAAACTCGGGTAAATCCTAATCAGCTAAATTCTAATGGAATAGTAATGTTCATGGCACCTAACACAATTGCATTATTTCAACTCATGGACCAGGAAGTTTTAAAAATATCTTAAATACACTTTTCAACAAATGTTTGATAAGCTGCAGGCGGCTAAACAAATAACATTGCGCGAGTTTTTGGTGCAATTATAACATCGCTGATGCAATCGAAAATATTAAAAAAGGGTGGAAAGGCTTAAAGAACACAACCATGAATGCTGGCTGAAAAAATCTTTGGCCAGGTTGTGTTTCCAGCTTAATAGTCGATTCCAGTTTATTACAAACTATTAAGACTGGAATTGTCGAGATAGTGGCAATAGGACAACAATTGAAAGGTGAAGTAAATAATGATTTGAATGCTTATGATATTGAAGCACTTTTACAATCACACGATATTGATTTGACAACTAATGATCTTGTTGAATTAAACAGCGAGGTGAAAAGCGTAATAGAATAACAAGAAGATGATGAAGAAGAAGCACTTTACCTGTTTATAACCCAGAAAATTAAGGATTACATATATATGGTTCAAAAAGCTATTTATTTTATTGAAAATATCTATGCTGATGGCGAAAGAAGTGGCTCAATCTGCATGAGATTAAAAGTTCAGATGACACCGTAATAACTCATTCTAGAACCATGATTCCCAAAGTGGTCTATAAGCACCCCGAAGGGTCAACTTCGACTTGAAGGTGGTAGACGTGAGGATGGGGGTTTCATCATCAAAATTTAGGCGTTCCGCAGGTTTCAGGATGTTATGACTATGGAAATACTACAGTGGATTATCAATCCATACGTGACAGTGAAGAATCGGATATCATATTACAAGAAGAACTTATCGGAATAAGCACTAACAAAGAATTAAAGGTGCAGTTCAGAAAAATTAAAAAAAAAAACATCGTGAAAGGGGTTTCACTGCGGATGCTAATCTTCTTACGAAAAAATAAATCGATTGCAAATCATTGTACGTAGAAATTTAAGATTATACCTCACTAATTTGAAGCCAAATTTTGAACAATTGCTATCAGAGCATCAGGTTCATCCCTCTCATTAAGAGTATTATTTGTGTATTAATTTTATGTAAGATTTTTGCTAGGTTCTGATTGGTTTTAATCCCAATCCAAATATATTCTTGCGTTTTGTCTCTTTTCAATAAAGGTATGAATAAAAATTGTATATACTTTTCTCTACAAAAAACCCTATCAAAGTGAGCAGCACTGTGTCAGCTGTCAAAAACACATTTAGTTAATAAGTTAATAAGTTTAGTAAAATGCAATATTACGCACGGGGGTCTATAGAAAACAAAATCGGCAAATGATCTACCGGGCTAAAAGTTTGGGAAACTATGTTCTAGAGGAAAGAAAACGAGCAAGTAAACAAAAGACTATGCAGAGGTTCTTTAAGACATCAACATTGACAAAAGAATGAATTTCAGTAATTTGAAATTTGATTGATATTGAATAAATATTAAAACAGTAAAGCTGCATTCAGAGCTCTTTAAATTTATAGAATCTATACTATACGTAGTGCATATGTTTTAATACATTTTTTTAACGTTCGGCGTAGCGTTTACAGCTCTTGGAAATTAGTGAGTTACGAATAGTCCGACATTTGTGTGTCTTTAAACCAACTACGGTGGCTTTATAAAATGTTTATTATCTATTATCGTTTTTATTCTTTTATTTTAATTTAATTTTATTTATTTCAATGTTTTTATTTTCAAAGTTATTTATAATTTTTAAAATTTTATATTGTACCTATGTCATCAATAAGCATGAAATTGATTCTTGGTAACGTAACAAATATCATTTTTGCTCATTTGTTAATTTTTTTTTACTCTTATGACTTTTGTATTTATTTTTAATTTGTTTTTAATTTTGTATTTAATTTAATGTTTTCAATTTATTTGCATAATTATTATCTGTGTATTTTCTTTTCATGGTTGACGCTATTTTTATTAATATTTTGTATTGACTGACTAAAAACAATGTACTTTGTAATTTGGTCAATAAAGAAATTATTATTATTATTATTATTATTATAATCCTGCTGTCCTAGATTTTTACTAACTAAACCTAACCTAATTACTTAAATTGATCATATTTACTGTCCGTCTTAATTTTGAGCAAGATTTGTTAATGATGACATTTTGTTAGGTTATGTAAAGGCATACAATATGTACGGTCTTTCCGATAGACTGAGATAGCCAATGTGTTTATATGTCTGTCTCATTAAAACAACTCACTAGCTATAAGTTTAGAAAATTAAGCCGCATTCAGAGCTCTTTAAATTAATACACAATAGACTGTACGTTGTCACGTTGTGCATAAGTTTTTATACATTGTTTTAACGTTCTACGTAGCGTCTACAGCTGTTAGAAATTAATGGGTTACGAATAGTCCGACATCTGTGTGTCTTTAAACAAACTACGATGGCTTCGTGAAAAGTTTATTACCTATTTTCGTTCTTATAATTCTGCTGTCCTAGATTTTAACTCTCTAAACCTAACCTAAACACTTAAATTGATCATATTTACTGTCCGTCTTTGTAATTTTGAACAAGATTTCTTAATGTTGACATTTTGTTAGGTTGTGTAAAGGCATACAATATCTACGGTGTCTCCGATAGACTGCGATAGCCAATGTGTTTATATGTCTGACTCATTAAAACAACTTACTAGCTATAAGTTTAAAAAATTATCCACAATCGACAAGGAACTACGTATTAAACTTAGAGGTCTGAACGGTAGCACATATTACCATACGAAAAACTTATTTGTGACAATCAACAGAGTACAAGCTATACTCTGCAGTCTATTGATTTAAGAGCTCTGAATGCGGCTTTATCCACAATCGAAAACGAATAACGTATTAAATGTAGAGGTCTGAACGGTTGCACGTCTTACCATATGACAAACTTGTAGTGACAATCAACAGAGTACAATATATAGTCTATAGTCTATTAATTTAAAAGCTCTGAATGCGGCTTAAGATGGTTTGTTTTTATGATTCTCTTTTACCAAGAGTAAAATATTTCGGAATATAGAACAGATGCCTATTTTTTACACGGCTTTCTATTGTTCCATTTACGCGCTGTTTTCGTGGAACCAATAGACCATATTAGTAACTACGTCACAAAATGGGATTCAGTGCTGCCGTCTCGCGGTTGGATTCCTTTTATTTGAATTTAGCATGTTGTTTTTTTGTTAAATTGTATTTTGGAAATATAAATTAAGTTTTCAAAGTAAGAGAGTGCTTCACATCAAAACTACAAGTCAATATTTATTTATTAAAATTCTTATTTTATACATTATAATTTAATATGTCATAATTTTTGCAGAACAATATTATTTTGCAGGTTAATTTTGAAAAATTTACGTTAATAATAGTTATTATGGCAAGTAACATAGCAATTAGTGTGTGTGCCATATCTGAATGGTTTAAAGGAATAATATGTTGTTTTTAATTTTCCATTATTGTATTTCATTTTCATCTGTCAAAAAACGAAAAAAATTGCAATTAATAATGTAGATGTAACTGTTACAATTTGGAGCAAAACAATACACCAATATGCATTCTAAAACAAAATATTAATGATTACTTAGTGTTAATTAAATAAATACTAAAGATATTCCGATTTTCATATTATTTAAAAACGTAACCTATAAATATATCTTCGAATCCTTATTTATATATTTATAAAATCATTATTCTATAATATAAAGTATCTGGACTGTATATATTAGTATATATTTATCAAAAATACATATTTTATGCTCCAAAATTGAAAATATTTATAAAATTAAGGTAACAAAAGTAATGTCCCATGTATTTTAAACTTCAAAAGGACTCAGCTCTCAGATGGCAGCACATGTATGTGATGACACACTAATATGGTCTATTACTCGCGTAAACGGAGGAATCACTATACACATTTTCCCAGACAAATATGATGTGTGCGCCTCTGATGTTGTGTAGAAGGAACTTGGAACTTCTGTACAGTAAATGCCATCGCCTTCAGATCCGGTACAGTCGAGCAGAGTAGTGGTCCGCACGGGTGTCAGTTAGGAACCGGATTTTTGTGCGTCTCCAAATACCACCTTCATGACGTCCACTCCCACTGGATGTACGAACTGTGCACTGACCCCACAGATCTCGCGACAGAATATTAAATCAGAACCGTGTTTTGACATTGGCAAATAAGGAAATGTTAGGTGTTTATTTCCAGTAAATATTCGCGAAATATGCGGATATTTGCTCAACAATTTCAAAAGAAATACACTAGGGTGTCAAAAGTAAATAGTTAGAATATATTTTGAGTACATATTTAAGAAGCTGTTTATGTAATGTGTTAAATATGAACAAATTTTCGTACTTAACTAAATACACAATATGTCATAAATTATATAGAGGTGAAATCATTATTATTATTTTTTTAAATTAACATTATTAATTTTTGAATGATAATTTTTGCAAAATATACCAAGGCCGACTTTTATGTACCCCCCCTCCCCCAGAAAAAATATTCTTTTCATATTTTTAAATCTTAAAGCCGCATTCAAAACTCTTAAATCAATAGCTTATAGACTGTAGTTTGTACTCTGTTTATTGTCACTAACGAGTATGTTATAGGGTAAGACGTACAAGCGTTCAGACCTCTAAATTTAATACGTTGTTCGTTGTGGATTGTGGATAATTTTCTGAACTTATAGCTAGTGAGATGTTTTAATGAGACATATAAACACATTGCCTATCTCAGTCTATCACAGACATAGTAGATAATGTATGCCTTTACATAACCTAACAATATGTTATCATTAACAAATCTTGCTCAAAATTACAAAAACCAGTTCCGTCTTTCCTATAAGGGCACATGGGGCACGAGCCCAGGGCCCTAGGCTTCATGGGACCCTCAAAGTGCCGACGTAGTCGTTTACACGGAAAAAAGCTCAATATTTCGTGCAATTTTACTACTTTTATTAAAAAACCTTGCAAATGAATCGGCGGACTTGAGTATCTCAGCCTTACATACTCTAATAAAAGCAGATAAATTAGAAGAAATTTTCCCGAATGTAGAAGTTGCTACAAGTACATTGCTTAATGGTCACCAACTGTAGTGGAGAGCGCTCATTTTCACGGCTAAAAAGAATTAAAAATGAATTACGAACGACTATGTTACAAGAACTACTTACTAATTTGTCAATCATGTGCATAGAAAGTGATATCCTTCAAAAATTAGACTTTGAGGACATAATAGAAGATTTTGCACAATAGAAATCCCGGAAGAAACCATCATCATTAACATAAGTCCAATTATCAAAATAGTAATACTTCACTTATATTTGATTTGTATAAAGCTAACTATAATAACCAATAAAGTCACTAAATAAAAGCACATACTGATGTTTTCATACACATTTGTTTTTTTTTACTTTCTAAAAGGATCCCAAACTCTGTGTGCCCAAAGGTCCCTGCACTAGAGGTCTGCACGGGCTCGGGCTTGGCCCGTGGGCCTAGGCCCGGCCCGGCCCGAGGGCCGGGTTCGGGCCGACTGACATGTATTATATTCGGGCTCGGGCCGGGCCGGGCCGGAGAAGAACAATAATACCTTTAAATAATATATTTTTAAACCTTCGTTAAAAAATATATATTTTTTTTTAATTTCTAGTTTTATAATTATTACAAATTGTAAGCAATTTTTGTATCAGAATATTGTTTTAACAAGGTTTATTCGGGCCAAATTTAAAATTTTGTCGGGTTCGGGCCGGGTAGATGCAATAATTGTATTAATAATTTCGGGCTCGGGCCGGGCCGGACTGGAAACATAACGGGCCGGGCCGGGTAAAGGTGGTCCAAAATAGGCCCGTGCAGACCTCTACCCTGCACGGCCTAAGACGGCCCTGACAAAGACGGACAGTAAATATGATCAATTTAGGTAATTAGGTTAGGTTTTGTTACTTAAAATCTAAGACAGCAGAATTATAAAAACGGTAATAAATAATAAGCATTTTACGAAGGCATCGTAGTTGGTTGAAAGACACACAGATGTCGGGCTATTCGTAACCTACTAATTTGTATCAGCTGTAAACGCTACGTAGAACGTTAAAACAATGTATAAATACATGTCACAACGTAACAACGAACAGTCTACAACGTGTTAATTTAAATAGCTCTGAAATAATAATAAATAATAATAATAATAACTTATTTATTATAATTCCGAAGATATACCGGGTGTTAACGGTCTTCTTATTTCTTTTTTAAGAGGTGATACTACAGGTCTAAAGAAGGCGAAAAAACTTAAAACACCTTTGTAAAAGTTTTATAATAAGGGAGATATTAATTTTTTAAGTTTTTATAGGGAAGAGTTAAATTAATTAAAAACTTGTAGTAACCTGCGAACTAACAAATTTCATTTTTGTTTTTTTGTGTTACCAGATCGATTAATGCTGAATATTTTTTTGCAAAATAATTTGCTAGAACTTTTATAAGATATTCTATTAAATGTACATCAGGAAATGTGGTTTCTTCAAGACAGAGCACCCGCGCATTTAAGCAGTTTCGTTCGTCAACACTTAAACAATGTATTTCAAAATAAGTGGATTGGTCTGGGTCCTGTTCCTTGGTCTCCCCGGGCACCAGATTTAACACCATAAAACTTTTATTTGTGGGGCATTTGAAGACCATGGTATAGACCACCGAAATTATGGACCTGCAGGATCTCCATAACCGGGTGGAAGCAGCAGCGGCGGAAATTCGACAAGGCATGGGCCTTGCAGCATATGCTAATTCATGGATACGCCGAGTAAGACTTTGCATACAACAGCAGGGTGATAATTCGAAAATCTGTTGTAAAAGTGCTTATCGTTAAAACTTAAAAAATCATCTCTTTTATTATAAAATTTTTACTAAGGTGTTTTAAGGTTTTTTGTCTTATTTTGACTTATAGTATCAGTCATTAAAAAAGAAATAAAAAGACCGTAAATACCCTGTATAGATATTAAGATTCTTATTTCATTTTTAATTTTTATCTTTTAAATCTTAAAATCTTAACAGCTCGTTTGTTTTTATACGCTACTATATCTATATGTAAACTCTCCTTGCGTCACAGCTTAACATATAGCATAGTTCTATATTCTCCGTAAAAATATATTGGGCATTGCCCGATGTTGTGAAAGGTACACTATGACGACAAGTGTAGCATCTAGTCGAGAATGCGCCAATTATTAGAATGTGAATAATTTCACAGTATTTACATGTGTTTAGTTAGTTTTGATTGCTATCATTGTGACTATTATAAGTGGAGATCTAAATATGGATAAAAGTGAAGATATAGTTACATAGATTATAAAAATAAACAAGTCTCCGCTCAAGCATTAGCTATGGTGTATTAAGCGCACTTCAATTCTATTATGTCTTACGGCAGTGCGTCTTAAACTTATGTAGTCCGCGGACCCCCTCTTGAACAACATTTTTTTTGCGGACCTCATCCCAACCCTAGGTATTTTACGTCGTTCTTGTGTCTTAATTTCTGACTCAATAATTTCATAGGTACTACGTTATAATCAATATTGGTAAAAATGTATTGCTGGTTATTTTAATAAATGGTCTTGTGCATTTCGTACATTTTTATTAGCATATAGAATAAAAAACATACAATTAATAAAAATAGTAGTAAAAAGAATTAAAAAAGTTACAAATTATAATACGTTAAACTTATTATAATATATTTTCTGTAAATAATTTGAATAAAAATAATTAAATTTTTACTATCTATTGTTTAGTTATGTCAATAACTAGTTAGGTAACAACAAATACAATAAGTCTTGACTGTGTAGGAATTTTATTTAATTAGTTATTTGAATAAAAGCGAAAAGTTGCAGGATGTAAAGTTAATGTCAAAATTGTTACGCGGACCCCCGGTAATGGTTACGCGGACCCCAGTTTAAGAATCGCTGTCTTACGGTATAATTTGTTAGGGAAATTGGCTATACAAAGACATCACTTTCAAAATTAAAAAAAGGGCTATAAGAACAATTATGTCTGCGAAGTTCAATGAGTCGTGTCGAGAACATTATAAAAAATTAAATATTTTAACATTAACGTCCGTGTACATATTGAATGTTTTAGTATATGCAAAAGAGAAGGAAAATAATGTATTCAAACTCTAATCCAAATAAATATGAGACACGACAAACAAATAGTCCATAGCCAGCCTCTAAGCCTGGTTTATTATAAATATGTTATGAATACATAAGCATAAAAATTACACTACTCTCTTTGTTTTGTTTATTACAAACAGAGGTTTTAAAGGGTCAAACCTATTGATCCATAAATATGCGTTATGTTATAGAGTTATTTTAAAACACGCTAAAGTCTAGTTTATAATAGATATGCTATGGATACATAAGCATAACAATTACACTATTCTCTTTGTTCTGTTTCTTACAAACAGATATTTTGAATGGTCAAACCCATTGTTCCATACGTATACGTTATGTTATGGAGTTATTATAAACCAGGCTTGAGGCAGGCCTAAAGCCTAGTTTATAATAGATAGACTATGGATACATAACCATAACAATTACACTATTCTCTTTGCTCTGTTTCTTACAAACAGATATTTTGAAGGGTTAAACCCATTGTTTCATACGTATACGTTATGTTATGGAGTTATTATAAACCAGGCTTGAGCCAGGCCTAAATCCTAGTTTATAATAGATATACTATGAATACATAACCATAACAATTACACTATTCTCTTTGTTCTGTTTCTTACAAACAGATATTTTGAAGGGTTAAACCCATTGTTTCATACGTATACGTTATGTTATGGAGTTATTATAAACCGGGCTTGAGCTAGGCCTAAAGCCTAGTTTATAATAGATATGCTATGGATACATAAGCATAACAATTACACTAGACTCTTTGCTCTGTTTCTTACAAACAGATATTTTGAAGGGTCAAACCCATTGTTCCATACGTATACGTTATGTTATGGAGTTATTATAAACCAGGCTTGAGCTAGGCCTAAAGCCTAGTTTATAATAGATATGCTATGGATACATAAGCATAAAAATTACACTCTTCTCTTTGGTCTGTTTCTTACAAACAGATGATTTGAAGGGTCAAACCCTTTGTTCGATATTTTTGCGTTATGTTATTGGTTTTATTATAAACCAGGCTTAAGAGATAACCTTCAGCGTCCTTCAATAGGCAATTGAACTCTTTCACACATCTAGTAGTTATTTATTTATTCATTTCATGAGTCGTAAAATATGATCACATTAAAATCAGTTCGCAAAATTTTCAAATAATATTTATTTTTATTATCTGACGCCATTTCCTAAAAAATAGAAAAAAAAAATTATAAAACTTTCCTTATTTATCAGCAGAAATGTATGAAGATATGAAGCAAGTGATATTCTTCGAATTGTGACGCTGTACTTTGACATTCTATCCGACCACAGATAATATCTAAAAATTGAATGATATTTCCGCTGATTAATTCAAGTACAATTTATCGCAATTACATCTCTTATTTATTTTTTATAATTTTTATCTTTAAAATTATATTTGTGTTAAAAAGTGATAATTAATATCTGCAATTACTTTGCAAATATAGCAAAATTTTCAAGTGCCGAAATTTTAAACCTTGCCCAAATCTTTATCATAGAGATTAATAAAAAATAAATAAAATATATCATATAATAAAAAATTAGCTACTATTCTATACTCAGAGGCGTAGGGAAAAATTAGACAATATGGACCGGCCATAAATACCAATAAATCGATGCCGCGAATGCAATCTGAATATATAAAATCGCTGAGGCGTCTGTCAGATGTTCTTCCAGAGGTTTTTTGCGTACTTTCCGGTGACCTAGAAAGTTGAAATTTGGCAAGCGGTTTCCCGGCAACATTCTTAAGATGAGGAAAATCCTAAATCTAGAAAATTCAGAAAAAGGGCGAGCCTGCGACCCAAAAAATGTCCCATGTTATCTTAATGGGACAAAAAATGAAGTTTGTTCTATTGCGTTGAAATTCAATATCTGGGGGTGTTCGAAACTCACAACCCTGATATTAGTTTTCCGAAATTTTAATTTTCTACTTCTTCATTACTACTGTACACAATTCGGTTTTTAGGGTTTCGCATGTATGTCTTCCTGTACCAGTGGTTTTTCATTAGTGACGGATTTCCTAATAGGCAGAGTAGGCAACCGCCTATGAGCCCGGCGTATTTAGGAGAGGATATCATTTAAATTCCAGATAAGCTCATCATCAATGGATCAATAGGGACGGAAGCAGTTTAATTGCCAACGATGACCTAACTATTCCAATACAGCCATCCTTTCCATCCGAAATGAAGATGCTAAAAGCATCAACGAATAGATTCTGACCCTTTTGAAGGACAAGCTGCAACATATCTTAGCATCGATTCAATCGACTGTGAGAAAATCTGCAACTAATGCGGCAAATTTTCCCCAGATCCCAATGGTTAGGCTCGAAAAACGGGCAGCATGTATATGCAAAAGGTAATGTCTCTCTGTCTGTCTGACTTATGTGCGCTTTTCACTTGAAAACTGATTTCAATGCGTTTTTTTTTTTTTTTTTTAATATCTGTAGCTACAACATTTGGCCTGATTTTGGGCTGCGTTTCATAAAAATCGGTTCAGTAGGTACTTCCAAAGTTATAAAGATATTTGTACGTGCAGGTAAATCTAAATCCAAGACTTCCGTACATATTTAACGCATTGTCTTGAAATTACCAGCGATAATATAAGTTTCTTTAGCGACACGATTTATACGCTTCAGAATTGATAGAATTTTTAAAATCGGTTCAGTAGGTCTAAAGTTATGACAATTTTTACTGGGATAATAATCTTGGGTCAGTTTGAATCTCTCTCCCTAACTTATATGGCTGTCAACGTAGTTGACATATGGTTGTCAACATAAATTTTCTTAACTCATCAGGATTGCCTCCTCACGATTTTACTTTGAAAGTAGCTGCACCAATAATTTTGATGAGGAACATAACTCCGCCAAAATTATGTAATGGAGCACGCTTATTGGTGAACAGTTTAAGAGACTATGTGGTAGAGGCAACCATTATGACTGGGTTCGGTACAGGTAAAATGTGGTAATTCCTAGAATACCGATGATTCCATCAATTTTCTACCAGAGTTTGCTTTCCGATTCCTATTAATAAGTCGCAGGGTTAAACCCTGAAGATAGCGCGGTTTGTGAAGTCTATGCTTTTCGCAGTCATTCCAGTAACTTGCACAAGTAAGAACTTGCACCGGTCACTGGCATCGTGTAGACAGACACACATGCCAGTACTGGTGCAAGTATTGGCACCAATATCTCATGCTAGTCAAGTGAATAGAAGCCGATTCTATTTACTGGCACAAGTAGCCGTGTAAGTGACTGTTAAAAATGGCCGCCATGAACAGCTGATTTGTTTTCGCTGATACAAAAACGTTAAATATACTTAAAAGTCCATAACAAAGTGGTCTGAGGACACCACAAGTAAATTTGTGATTTTATATATGGAGCATGGGTGCTTGTGGGACTTAATGTTAAAAATTTATAGAAATAAGCATGCTCGAGATGCTGCAGTGATCAAGTTAGCAAGTGACATGAACATCGAGTGTTTTGATGCCGTGGAAGTAAAATTAAATTAAATCCCTCCGCACAACCTACCACCAAAAATTGGCGAAAATAAAAATATCAGTTCGCTCGGGTGTGGGAGTGCCAGGTAATCCTTTTATTTGGTAGGGCGTTTGCGCCACAATATCTTCTCAGTTATCAGTTAACTCTTCTAAAATCATTTTGAAACAGATTTTTAAAATAAATTCAGTTTTTGGCGGAGATTCATTTTTATTTACAGATGTGAAAGACGTACGAAACATAAAATTAGGTTAAACAACGAAAATTGGCGCGTTACAAAGACGGTTTTACTCATAAAAAATAATTGGAAGCATCTACATTTTGTAGTGTGTTTCGGGTTCTTTGCAAGGTTTTTTAATAAGTTACTGGTATACGTGTAAATGACAAAATGACTTGTGCAAGTATTGGCACAAGTACTTGCACAAGTTACTGTCATCGTGTAACTGGGCCATAAAGCTCAGGAAGTCCAAAGAGATGGTGTATGTAGAGCTTATTTGATCTTCTTGTTCGATGATTTCTAGAATTCTTAGGATTCCTATGGCCGCTGCTGTGAAGATACTGTTAATTATATGTTTATGAAAGGTTAAGAAATATTATGTTATGATTTAAATATATTCACACAAATCAGTATTAAACAAGAACGAAGAACAAGAGCGTATTCGCTACGAATTCCAACAAGGCAAAAAAGGCCATTAAAGTACGCGATTTGGTCTGTTCTGGGTGAAGATGTGTCTAAAATCAGAGCCGCAGTAAAGAAAACTTACGCTAGGGGCAAAACTGTGTTTTGGCGCCCTTGGCAAATAAATGTAAGTGATAAGCAAAAACAAGGTTCTCACCGCCCAAAATGTAGATGATGAGCAAAAAAAAGTCCTCACCTTCCAAAATACAAGTAAAAAGCAAAAAAAAAGGACCTCACCTCCCAAAATCCAAGTGAAAAGCCTACTATTGGGTGCTTGTACCTGTTGGCAGTCCAATGGGTTATTAAATTAAATAAATAAATAAAATAAAAGAAAAAAAAAGTACCTCACCTCCCAAAATCCAAGTGAAGAGCAAAAAAAAGGTCCTCACTTTCGCAATGTGGCGCCCCTTAGTCAAGCTCATCGGCGCCCTTTTCCTTAGTACACTAGGAGTCGTCGCCCCCTCCGCCCCCCTTACTGCGGCTCTGTTTAAAATACTTATAAATATTGAGTTTGACGTTTCAAAGTCGCTAATTTTGATGTCAGTGACCGAACACGCTCTTTAACCGCAAACATTGAAGGCGGATTATTATCAAGCATTAATGAATGACCCGTGGCAGATACAAAATAAACTCTCAGAAAAACTGAGTGCCGGTTTCTGAAAGCTTAGTTAACTATAACCAAATAATTAGAAAATGGTTGCTATGGTTACTTATGGGGTTACAGCTGATTTGTTTTCGCTGATACAAAAACGTTAAATATACTTAAAAGTCCATAACAAAGTGGTCTGAGGACACCACAAGTAAATTTGTGATTTTATATATGGAGCATGGGTGCTTGTGGGACTTAATGTTAAAAATTTATAGAAATAAGCATGCTCGAGATGCTGCAGTAATCAAGTTAGCAAGTGACATGAACATCGAGTGTTTTGATGCCGTGGAAGTAAAATTAAATTAAATCCCTCATTGCAACCGAGTTTAACAGTGCAACCGAGTTTAACAAAAAGATTAAACTCGATTAAACTTTGACAATGAAATGCGATGGGGAAAATCTAGAAGCTCGACAAGTGGGGATCTCATAAACTTTTCGACAGCCGTATGACTAGGCTGCTTAGCATAACAGTTCTTTGCTTTCCAAACAACGTAAAGGTACGAACACGTAGAAAAATTGTTTTTGGCGCCGATTTATTGAAATTTCATCATTAAAAAATAACCTGGTTTAGAATTAATGTTCCTGTATTTGTTAGGCGTTGTTATATAACCACTAAAACTTGCACTTCTGCAGGCTAGATGTTGTAAAACAAATCCATAACAAAATAAACAAATTAATAAATAATTGTCAACATCAGTATTTCGTTATATCAAAGATATTTTATTAATAACTATAAAATATAAGTGGTTTGGTACAAATTAAATAAAAAAATATCAAAAAAGTGACTGCCAGCTTTTTGTAAGCTGTTAAATAATGTTTCAAAGCTTCCTGTGTACTTAGCGGCGCATGAGCCTACATGTTCCGACAATCTATCTATATTTCCGGGTACATTTGCAAGTAAAGGGACATTTATTCTCCTCGGTCAATGCTGATTATTCACCTGACTTGGCGTCTTTGGGTTATTTATGCAGGTCAATACAGAACTCTTTAGCTAGACAACAGTGGTTGAGATACGAAAATAGATTGGCGATTTCACTGTCTTCAACTCCATATCTTTTTCGCGCAGGAAATCAAAAATTTGCATAGCCGAAATCTGTAGCAAATTACGTTTAAAACAGAAAAACCGTGAGCCATTTGCTCTAAAGAATATAATGAGTTTGTAAAGGCTGTGATGCAGAAGACAAATTTTAGACTATAATACTGTCCACTAAAGATGGTATACCCTTATACCCCATCTTATCCTAGATCTTCCAAAGGGCGAAGGAATGTCTTTCTTCCAACATTCTCCTTACTATCCTGTCATCTTACAAACTTATCGCGTCTGAAACTCGGCTTTGACTAAAGTACTCGGATATCTTCGGCTCTTGTGACTCTTCCAACTTTCACTGATTTGAATGAGAACAAAATCGACGAAGTATATATTTTTTTTTGGACTGCAAGATTGATATCTCTCTCGCTTTATTAAGGTTCATGTTTCGGAATCTCAATTGTTGCCCCATCCTCAGCGCAGAATTTTTTTGGCCATCCAGGAAACCAAGTAACCAAACAAAAAGAAAGACATTCCCAGAGCCTGAGCAACATCAACAAAAGAAGAAAATCTAAATGACATGCCCCAAACGTTTGTAGGCCCTGCGGGCCAAATGTTACACCATTAAATGAGTATACTATAGTTTTATGGTAGGGGGAAGAGGAGGAAGGGGGCATGAATGAATGAAAGAAGCGAAAAACAGCAGAGAGGAAATTAAGGAAAGGAGTCAAAGTTAGCAATGAAAAGAGAAGGAGAGTAGATTTTAAGCCAAAAGGTAAAAATTATATAATTATTATTAAGTAATTTGTACTATTTTTTAAGACATAAGGTATATGTTATGGACCAAGTGAAATAGGGCAGTATTCACAATGACCTGACATTATGAATAATGCCCAAAACAATCGGGCAAGATAATAAATGTTACAAAAAATATTATGAATACTGTTCTGTAACCGTTGGGCAGAGTGATTAAAGCAGTTTCTGTTTAAATATCTTTTGTTTATTTACGTATTTAACCTTTACAAACGTATTAACAAATTAACAAAATTAAGCAGCAACAGCAGAACCATTAAGAAATAAACAAAAAATAAAAAATATAAAAATAAATGAAGAAAATAAAACTAAAGGTACTCAAGTAATAAAATAAATTCGTACCAACGTAACAAAAAAACAATTTTACAAAGTTAACAATAATAATCATTAAAAAACAACGAGAACCAACTTTAACTTTATTTGGCATTATTTTTTTGTATTTAATTTTTTCTCTTATTTACGTATTAACCCATTTAAACCTGAAACTTTTTTTGAAAAAAAAAAAATAGTTTTTTTGTAAAAATTTTGTTAGTTGTGTATTAATATGCATGAAAATGATTATATATTAAATTTTTTTTACTGATCAGAATAGCCATAAGATGCTGTACTTTTTAAAGGACGGTAGGACTATATACTACTATAAGAATAATGACAACCTATTTATTTAAATGCTTTATTAATTCCAAAATTATTTTATAAACTGTAATATAAACTAAACTATAAAATCATTTGCTTGTATGATAGTTCAAAAAACAATTTTTAGGATGTAAACCTATAGTACATTTAGGTAAATTTTTTACAAACAAAATTAGCTTTTTTGCTGCAAACAGCGCAACGTCTTTGAGCAAAATAAATGGATGGTCAGGGACCCCAAAGAGTTGTGTTTGTTTTGTTTCACTCTGGATGGTCAGGGACCTCAAGGAGTTCAGAGGAACTCTGGATGGTCAGGGACCTCAAGGAGTTGTTGGACCTAAAATGGTCGTGTTTGTCTTGTTGACTCTGGATGGTCAGGGACCTCAAGGAATTCAGAGGAACTCTGGATGGTCAGGGACCTCAAGGAGATGTGTTTGTTTTGTTCGACGCTGAATTTTCAAGGATCTCAAGGAGTTCAGTGAAACTCTGGATGGTCAGGAACCTCAAGGAGACGGGCAAAACTAACATTATGTTTTCGTTTACTCTGTTTTATTTTGCAGTTATTAAATTCTGAAAATGCCGCGAGGACGTGGCAGGAGCAGCCGGACGGCCGTGTTACGATAATAAGTTGTTTTATTTTTCAGTTATTTTGAGTAAATAAAGTTGAATAACATTAATGTCACAAATGTATCAAAAACTTCATAAATAAAATATGGTAGGACATAATCCTACCGTCCTTTTAAGAGGACGGTGGCTTTATTCATTGAATATAATTTGCCGGTTTCAACAAAATTTAAGTTTTTGAGGTTATGAGTATATAAAAATATACAGTCTAACATAAAATGTATTTTATTATTTTAAAATTTAGGAATAATAATAAAATAAGTTTCCTAGAATTAGCCATTGTCAAAGCTCATAAAACGTAAGCGATTGAAACGCCAATAAAATTTACAAAAATGACAACAATTGTTTGAAACTTGCTATAAATGATGTTTCATAAACACAGTGATCATAACATATTACGCCATCTCAAATTATTTGTTTTTAATAATTAATTTAGCGCGATTTTTGAAAATCCTTTTAAAAGGACGGTAGGTTTAAATGGGTTAAACCTTTACTTGCGTATTATTAGTTTAACAAAATTAAGCAGCAACAGCAGAACCATTAAGAAATAAACAACAAAATAAAAAATATTAAAAATAAATAAAGAAAATAAAACTTAAGGTACTCAAGTAATAAAATAAATTAGTACCAACGTAACAAAAAAAATATTTTATGAAGTTAACAATAATAATCATTAAAAAACAACGAGAACCAACTTTAACTTTATTTGGCATTATTTTTTTGTATTTAATTTTTTCTCTTATTTACGTATTAAACCTTTACTTGCGTATTATTAGTTTAACAAAATTAAGCAGCAACTGCAGAACCATTAAGAAATAAACAACTCAATAATAATTATTAATAATAGTTAAATAAAATACAACTTTAGGTACTCGAATAATAAAATAAACGAAGGTACGTACCAAATAAACAAAATTCGGAGGTAACAAAAAATAATTGTCGGAAACTCATAACCGTCAACATTATTAAAGTGCCCAGCAATATTGTAGCACTATTTATAATGACCAGACAATCTGATAAAATATCATACATACATACTTATTTATTATCTTGCTCGATTGCTTTGGGCATTATTCATAATGTCAGGGCATAGCGAATACTGCCCGGATTCACAATATTGCTCACAATCAGTTGGTCCATAATATATATATATGTTAGGGTCAAAACTAGTTCTTGGACGTCCATTGTAATATGTTACGTTAGTAACGATAACATAATGACATATGTGTGACAGATTGTAAATAGACGTAGTAATAAATTCTTATATGTGCTTGGATTTGTGTGTTTTAATTGATATTATCATAAACGCTATAAAGCGTTCTATCATATATATATATATATATATATGTAAAATACTTAATAATAATATGTATATATCTATAGTTTGATGGAGTGAGTATAGTTTTGCAGAGGGAACCGAATACGAATTACGATAAATTAACTATTTGAATTCTCTTTTTAATACATTCTCTTATGATTTTAACTTCGAAGATCCACATATAGCCAGCTTCTAAGATAAGAACGAATTCAAATATCCATGCCCTGACAGATTCGAACCCGAGATCTTTGGCATGTAAAGCAGTACCTCACTACCTTTACGCTACCGAGGCCGACTTTTAATTTCTTGTTGAATCAGAAATTTGAAGGTACATTCTCTCTTTTTATTTAAGTAATTTATAGTAAGTTACTTGTAAGTCATTATGAAAATAAGAACACTATAATTGACTGACCATTTCATATTTGAAACTGACCATGAAAGCACATTCATATAATCAAGGCTTTCATAGATACAGCTGCACATGACACCCCATCCAGTAGCACCTCAAGTCTTTACTTTTCAGATACTATTTTATATTTGGAATATAACAACAAAACTTTTCAAGTATCCTCTGTCACACATTCTGAACTTGTAATTAAAAAACAAACGCCGTTTTAATGAGTACTAATTTAAAATTTATTACGATGCCTCTCTAGAGTGACGTTTTGACAAATGAAAAATCCGAAAGCAACTGTAATTCTTACAAGTTCTTCCCGCCAGTCATTATATCATTACACGCATGTAACGTAGAGAGGCGAAGAGAGTGGAGAGTACGAGTGTATGATGATGATGAGCTAAACACATGAGGAAGCGATGCGGTAGTGCCCCACGGTCATCTCGCCCGTTACAAACACTCTGGTGCCCGGTGTCCAATGCCCAGTGCCCAGTGCCCCGTCCCCTCTGGTCAAAACAGTCACCATTGGCGGTACTAATAGGATTCCGCGTACACACAAATGATCCACACTGTATTTAATTGGATAAAATGCAGAAATACTGTTAATATAATCAATCTGATATTTATGCGTTGTATGCTTGGTCTCGGCAGTCCAAAAACGAGATATTTAATCACGTCTTACCCACCCTAACTCAGTTGTCGTGGCTAGGAAGCATTATAAGAATACAAGATACCAGATTATCCCAAAGGTTACTGTACTCAGAGCTAAAAGGAGTCTGGAGAAGCATTAACAAAGTAAAATATCATGTAAAGCAGTGTTTCCCAACCGCCGGTCCGCGAGATTTTTTTGCCGCTCCGCGATATTTTTTTTTCTATGCAATTATTCGCCTAATTAGTTATAACCCACTTAATTTTGAGATGAAAATCTCGGTCCTTAATTGCTTAAGTAATAATTTATTTCTTTTTTCATTAAATATATGTGATTTTTTATTTGTTGTTTTTTTGTGTTTGTAATCAGTGCAATAAAAAATATAAAACTTTTGCGATACACATTACTTTCTAAACTTACCGGTCCGCGAATTTTTTGTAGGTTGCTTGCCGGTCCGCTATGAAAAAAGGTTGGGAAACGCTGATGTAAAGTATGAATACATTTTGTATAAATCTAGTAAGTGAAGAGACCAAGGGAAGATTCGAGTGCAAAATATCTGGACCAATGTAATTTTGAAGCAATCTCGTCAAAATGAACAATAATTTAAACAGCTTCAATTCATCTAAGTATTAAGAGCTTTCATTTAATAATAAATCTTCTAGGTATCACGAAACTGGCTTACCATAGTCCTTAATCCGACTCGCAGTCATTATAAAAATGTATAGTTAAAAAATAAGTGTATTTAAAAATAAATACCACCAATAACTTACTGTGATTAATGAATATTGAAATTATATATATTGAAATAAATCGATCTATTAGGTAACTGGCAAGAAATGCGTTTATGCGAATGAAACATCTTCTAACTAATCGAAGCCTTAATCTACAACTTCGTGTGAGAGTTCCGTTGCTACGTGTTCTCTATTCTGTTATATGGAATAGTAACTTGGCCTTTAAATCAAGAAATATTAAAAAACTGGAGGCTTTTGAAATGTGGCTGTATCGACGTTTGCTGCAGATCTCTTTGATGAACAAGATCACAAATGAAGACGTTTTACTGAGAATAGAGAAAGAAGGAGAACTTAACCTTAAATATATTTTTTTTTAATTTTGACTGGGGTATCAAATGAAACCTCCTAATGCGTGGATAACAAATTTTTATTTTTGAAAAATCTTTTTAGGGTTTTGTAGGTATGACCAAAAAACCCTTATACCCTCATTTTGTCGTCTGTCTGTCTGTCTGTCTGTCTGTCTGTCTGTCTGTCTGTTTGTCTGTCTGTGTGCTCAAATATGTGCTCATCGAAAAAAAAATATTTTTTTATAATTCTGAGTAGGGTATCAAATGAAAGCCCTTGGTACGTGGATTAACGATCAAATTTTTATTTTTGCAAAATAAATTATTTTGAAGCGATTTTTGCTAAAATTGTGCAAAAAATGTTTTGTCCCACACCCTGTAGATGGTTTGAACTAAAAATCTGAAAAAATTCTAAGTAATGTACATTGGTGTGAACCGGAATAGTACAACAAGAATTTTTGATCAGATTATGTTTTTGGAGAAAAACGCATTTTTTGTGATTTTTGGCTAATAATGTACACAAATTATAGCTTTGTAACACGCCACACTGGAACGTGTATGCTGGTGTAGTGGTATTTGACGCTGATTTTTCAACCAAGTAACCCGATCCGAAAGGGATCGAACCCTGTTAGAAGAGACTATATTATTTTTTGTTTTTTTTTTTTTAATTTTTATATTGTTTAAATTATTTTTTCAAAATTCTAGTTCTATTTTGGCAAATGTTGCATTTAATTTTTAAAAGCGTAAATTTAATAACCAGTGGAAATTGTTTAAATTATAATTTTATTTTGTTTCAATGTACACGAAATCAGAGGGACGGAACTTATAACAACCAAAGGAAGCCATAGGCGCAATTTTTAAAATTCTTAATGAACCTTGCTATATAAAAAAAAAAAATACTGCACATATTTAGAAACTTAAATAATGGTATTAGGCGTTCAAATTAAAATTAACAAAAAAAAATTTTAATATAAAATTTGTTTTCGCATCCAAAATAATCATCATTCACTTACTAAATACCTGCAAAACCCTGAAATGTGTGAAAATTCACACTTCACATCAATTTTTTTTATGTAATTTCGCCGAAGATGTGTAAAAAACAAAAATTGTATAATACATAAATATAAAATGATTTCGAATGTTTTGATTTTTGGAAATCTCAGTAACTTTTCTGTATAGGACAAAGTATATGTACGTGCGTATTTCAACTCTACAGTTCAATCGTGTAGTCACAATCACACCAATTCTGTATACCGACTATGATAATTGTAACTAAATTCGTCACTATGAGCAAGGTCAGTTACTATCATGAATGAAAGCCATTATAATGTTTATAATATTTTATGTTGTAGTAACGTTATTGCACAGTAACTTTTTACAGAATTGATCTGAATATCAACCATACTGAAAGAAAGAAGTTGACGGTAAACGACTAAGAAACCAAAAAGTTTTAACTGTGGAACACAAACCCAAAAAAATTCAGTTGTTAGCACTGACTTGTAGCAGATTATCATTTGTCATAGTACATGGCGTAAACCAGTGGTTTCAACTTGCCATCCCCTATTTAATTCATCCTACTTATTAGAATTCGGGGAACACAGTTTGAATACGGCTGGCGTAAACTAATGACAAACGGAATTCTACAAACGAGCACGTATAGAACGATCCACAGTACTCTGCGTTATAAGTCTCCAAATATATATATATATATATATATATATACAGTACCTAGACAAAATATTATAACCACTTACAAAAACAACTGTTTATTAAAAATGCCGACATGTAATCATATGCTACTTTATTTATTTCTTTAACATATCGTGTATTTATTAAAAGATAAGCTATTTTAAACATCTTCAACTCTGTATTTTTATTCTGGGATTGATTTGCAATAATAAAAAGTACCGATTTTGTCCTGGACAGGTAACTCGCTGGATGTCAATCCTATCGAAAATGTTTGGAACCTCCTGAAATGACTTGTTTATGACTTAAATAATACTAATAAACAAGTTAATAGATAATATTAAAAAAGTATGGCATGGCTCTCCAGAAATTGAAAATTGTATTAGGGCATGTATTGAGAGTATGCCTCCAAGAATGCACACAAAATATTAAAAAACCTTTTTATAAATTTACTAAAATAATTTGAAATAATAAAATACAGAATAAAAATAAAATTGGTGTATTACTATTTTGTTGATTTTGTGTAAAACAATGATTTTTTAAAACATCATAAGCGGTTATAATATTTTGTCTAGGTACTGTATATATATATATATTAAAAAAATGCATTTATATAAAAGATTTACCTTTTTATTCTTTTGTTATATAAGTTTTTGCTGTTAAGTCAAAAATAAGGGAGTAAATTAAATTTTTAATTTTTGGGGTTTTCCCGCCATAACTCTTCAGATATTTATCCAATAAAAAAAAGCAAGTACGCATTGTAGCAAAGATTGTTGCTTTTAAAGCAAAAAAGAAACGAATTCAGTTAGCACCATTGATAATATTCTCTGGAACCAAGAAAAACAAGCTATTTTCAATAGGTTCTTTTAAAAGGTAAACGATTATAGTTAATTTTGCCTTAAAAAAATCCAAGCATTCTAATCTGATGCATATTAACGAACATTACACTATTTTCGGAATTTTAAACCAGACCCTCTGGGTAATAGGCTGATTTTTTGCAGCATGTTAATAATTATAAATGTGACATAATAATATATGTCCGCCACTGGTCATCATAACCCCCCAGGTGCCTCCGGAGTGGCCGAGTTGACCTCTCACACTCCGTGAGTTCCGGGACAGGCTCCCCTCTGATCCCCCGTCCATCGAACATACACCTCAGACCGCAAACACCGTACACACACCATTGTTCTTACCTTATACGTACACCGAATAGCTGTAAAGTGAACGTATCACTCGGAAGACATCATTGGATGCACTTTGATCCAGAGACCTTCGGAAGTTTGATGACGTATCAGATTGTGTTCTGTTCGAGAAGTGAATTGTACAATAGATATTTATAGATATCCATTGTGTTGTTAGAAATATTATTGATGGTATTTATAGGATTGCAAGTATTGATTTACATTATTGCGAAATATTAAATTCAGAAATGTTGGATGTTAAATTACAAAATGGATTATAAATGATGTGTTGCGAAGGATGACTGCAAGAAAGAGTTAATTACTGCCATAAATACAAAAATTAGTTGGTTGAAAAGTGGGAATTTTCATAAATTTTAGGATTTAGTAGGTATTTATAAAGGGCAAAAAGTTGTTAAATACAGTCAAACCTCCTTATTCGTGGTTTCTTTATTCGCGATTTCCTAATTTACGGAGAAAATATTTGCGACCGCTTTCTTCATTCGCGGCTGATAAATTCGTAATTCGCGGGTGTAGTGAATTTCAGTTTTGTTTTTAACATACACTTACATGTTTAAAAAATAATGATGACACTGTGATCGTTCAAGAAATGATCAAAATATTGTTTAGATCGCATTGGGCGAGATGGCATTTTATGGTGTCAAGCTGTTGGCGTTTGAATATTAATCTTGCTGTGTCCTTCTCCATGTTTCTTGTCACTTCTTTCTATCTTGTGTCATATTCTTTGTTTCTTCCCATTTCATCCCTCTTCTTGCTACCGCTCTTTGAATTGCATTTTTCCACATTCTTCGTGGTTTTCCTCTGAACTTTTAGGTGTCCTTGCTTCAAAAACTATTTTTGCTTTTCTTTTATGGTTCATTCTATATACATGTCCGTACCACCTCAACTGGCTTTGTTCTATTAAATGCTCTACGTGAACTGTTCCAAGATTCTCTCTATGAACCGTATTTCTAATTCTGTCATGTTTCGTTTTACCTGTTATCTTTCTTAGGAATCTCATTTCTGAAGCTCTTACTTTGCTACTTAATTTTTCTGTCATCGTCTCAGAGCAGTATGTTAGGATTGGAACTGCAACCTCTTTGAAAACTTGTACCTTGGTTTCTGGTTGGATTTCTGGTTTTGCGACGAATGCAGATTTTATACTGTTAAAAAGTTTTCCTGCTGCTCTTACTTTTCTATTACTTCTGCATCTATTTTTTCACTGTCTACCAATACTGATCCCAGATATTTAAACGTTTGAACTTGTTCTAATAGTCTTACACTAAATTCTATTCTATGATTCCGTGTGCTTCTGCTGACAACCATGATTTTGGTTTTTTCTATATTTATTTTCATGTTTATATTCAGTTCTTCATTGTACAGATTCCAGTTTATTTGTAGCTTCTTTTCATTTTCTGCCATAATTCTCATACCATCAACACAGCATACCTGACATAATTTTATCGGATTTTGGTTCCAATTGCCAATGTAGTATTGTTTTTATCTTCTTTTTCGTGTTTTTATAGCATTGTTAGTTAGTTAGTTAGTTAAAATTTTTGGCGCACAGCAACAAAGGCTATTATGCGCCTAACGCAGCCCATTTAAATGACTAGACTATATATAAAAACAATATATTAGACAATAAATAAATAAATAAAATCATTAAAAATGCGTATACTGAATAAAAGAAATCTTGCACTGACAAACACAAATAAATAATATAAAAAGTCTGTTGGAAAATTTGTACAGACTCAGGGTGATGGTAAGAGGCTGTAAAGGGGCCAATTACCATCGAATATCACAGTCTTTATAGCATTGTTCAACACGATATTATATAAATAAAGAAAAATATCAAAAAATCTCATACACTTTCGCAACAGCCTAATATTATCTAGGTTATTTAATTATAAATTATGTTTGTAAGCATTATTTAACTATGAATATAAATAATTATGCTTAAAATTTTAGTGTAATTTTTAATTTAGGGCTCCTTTATAACACATGCTAGAGGCCCCGCACTAGCTTTATGTGGCACTGCTGTATATAACAAAATGACATTTATATGCACAAAGCCAAAAGCCACCAGACTAACAATCAGTGGCGTAATTTAAAATTTTTGCAAATCTGAAATCTTTTCTCCTTGATTTCAACTTTGCAAAATATCTAATGGCATCCTTTATTTCCATATTTTTTGATGTTTTTGTTTCAATTCCTAATAAGGAAAGATTATGCAACTGTTGTTCGCCTGTCGAATTGGATAAATAATTTTTAAATACCTTAGTTTAGAAAATGATCTTTTTGCCGTGGCTATAACACATATTTAATAAATACTTCTAGAAATATTAAATATATGGGCTACAGTGACGAGTAGCGCGAGGAACAACAATAATGCCGTAACAACAACTGCAAAACTTTGATAAATTCTAGCATATTTAATCACTAATATCTCAGTTAATTCTTTTATGGTTGAAATTTTCAATATCTCCTCTCTAAGAATGGCAGCTACCATTACCATTTGAAGTGGAAAATCCGTAGTAAGATCTTCTTTATATTTTAATTGAAGCGCTTCAGCACATTTTAATATTTCTGACTCTTCCATTTTTGTTAATTTTGAAGGTAGCATGAAGCAAATAATTTTGTAACCTCATGCATCCCTTCAAATCTATTGTTTATTTTGTTAATAACTATATCGAAAACTTAATTAAATACATTGACGCGAAAGATGTCATCTCCATTACTTCCAAAACGGTAATCGCTCGATAGTTCATCGAAATGTCTTTTAGCAACTTTTTGCTTCTTCCAAGAAAAAGTTGGTTCAATTTGTCATTTGGCTACCATTTGAACTGCTTCGTTTTTGCGGAATTAGACATGTGTCTATATTGCAGTAAATGTTTACTCGCAGTTTTTAAAAATTCCGCCGCAGTCAATGGATCTAAATATCTTGTTAGTAACAATTTTGATGGCAAATTTATTTCACTTAGGCCCGGTCTTTCCACCTTCAGATAAAGTTCCAGGTAACTATCTGACAGATAAGGTTATTTGTAACTTCATCTGCTGAATAAATGTCAATACCAGTCAGTGAATCCAATACGTCAGTCTCATTATCCGTTAGATAACTATCCGATAGATACATTTGTATAGAAAGAAGGGATGACATTTACTCAGCAGATGAAGTTACAAATAACCTTATCTGTCAGATAGTTACCTGGAAGTTTAACTGAAGGTGGAAAAACCGGGCCTTAGTAACTTAGTCAGAGTTACGGAAAGAAACACAAATTTAAATGTGCACTTTTTTTAAAAGCTTATTCGCCTCTTTTCTTTCGTCTTTTTTTACCTTTCAATGATAATTCAGTGCAGAGCCGCAGTAAGGGGGGGCGGAAGGGGCGACAGCTCCTAGCGCATTAAGGAAAAGGGCGCTGACGGGCTAGTTAAGGGACGCCATTGCGAAGAAGATGAGGACTTTTTTTTGCTCGTCACTTGGATTTTGAGAGGTAGGAACCTTATTTTTATTTACCAAGGGCGCCAAAACACGGTTCTGCTCCTAGCGCAAGTTTGCCTTACTGCGGCTCTGATTCAGTGAGCCATATCCACGAAGTGAATTTTAACCGCCAAAAGGAAGAATATCATCCCGCCCAGCGTGTTGGATTTAAGCTTTTTATTGTAATCTGGGACTCTCCTGAAAATGTTGCTAACAGGTCCCATCTTTTTACACTGTTTTCAAAAATTATAAATATTTTCTTAAAGCTATAAAAAATAGTTTCTTGACAAAATAATAATGACATTTTTTAAAGAGAATGAAGAAAATACAATTACCTTTGAAGTAAGTATTTTATAATTTATTTATCTTGTTATTAAATTTATAATTTTTATAAAAAATTCTGGGCCCCATACATCTTCGGGCCCCCTCGCAACGTAGGGTTGGCATTGTAGGTACACCACTGCTGACAGTATTAAAAAAAAGGAAAATTATAGAAATTTGTAATTCCCAAACAGACATAAATAATATTATTGTATTTCTTTATATTCAATTCACTTGAAGTAAATCAAACATTCAAGAAAAACGAATTTATAGTTGAATGATTTTACGAACTTTGTTCGATTTGTTTCCAAATAATACTGTTTTAACAATGTTACAATACATTCCGATAGCACATCGATGCGATTCTTGTTCATGTCTTGATACTTACCATGGAACAACAGACAACAGTCCTGAGTCTTCTTTTGTCCTCTCACAATACGTCTGAAACTTAACCTGTGTGGTTCTGATGCGAACATCTCTAAAAGCGTCTCTTGTCTTTGTATTGAAAGAATTTAGTATTTTGTCATTGGACTCTGCTCCAGGTCTTTTTGTTAGAGACTTATTGTAAGCGCGTGTCGGATTCATTATAGGTATTTTAGGGATTCGTATTTTAATGTGGTTTATTTTTGTCGTATTCATGAAACTTTAACAGCAGACAAAGGGTCACAAGTCTTTTAGTAAACTCAAAATTATGAAATTATCAAAATCCCGATATTGAATTATTATTATATCACTATAAAATGGGTAGAGACGTACTGAGGTTATGACTAGAGCAATATCCGCGGATATCCGCAATTTTTCTACGGATACGGATAAATTTTCATTTAAACCATGCGGATGCGGATCGGATGCGGATAAAATGTCATATCCGCTTATCCGCAATATCAGCATGAACATTAAATCTTTGGTTACTTTCGGAGAAACACGCGATTGTGTTTTGACTACGCAGTACTCGGTTACCTTTGGTTGTCTGTATACACATGATATTTTGTAGCATTCTATCTCTCTCTATGTTATTGTTTTTAAGACAATTGCCCATAATCGAGATTGTGTTGGGACAATCAACATAACTTTTTATTATTATTGTATATAGAAAATAATATTTTGGACTTTGTACACTTTCGATATAATTCTTCCTACATCTGCTCTAATTCTGGCTTTTAAACCTAACAATCGCTTTTTTTACATAAAACTGATTAGTAAGTTTTATTTAAATACCAAAATTTACCTATATACATTTTTATAGAAAATGTTATTATGTAACTTGCCAATTGTTTTATACTACCCGAACTAAAAAAGTCTTGCTAATTCCAAAAATTGAAATTGACAAAAATTAAAAAAGACGCATGTTGCTGTTTGAAAAAAAATATGAAGCACCTTCTACCAGTTAACTTTTCTCTTTTTTTTTATTTTTTTTTTTATTTCAATAATTTAATATCTATATAGCCACGTTGCATTACTTTTTCCTCACCTTGGAAAAGGTAAAACTGACGTCAGATGTTAGTTGACATTAATATGATACTTGACAGTACTATGAACACGTGTTTCATGAGCAGCAAGCCACCTGTTCCCTCCGAAAAAGGACGCTTAGGCCCCCCAACGTTTTTGTCTCTCTCTAGGTTTCAAAACTATTAGCGCATTTAGGCCCCAAAACTTTTGGCGTCCCTTTGGTTAGTTTTTGTTTAAATCCAAAAATTTTCAGTAGTGTTTTAGAGCAGCAATTACCAGATAAGGCAAAACATATTAGTTCTTTCCAAACTAACAGCAAAACCTGTTGTGCGGATTGTGCGGATATTTTTGCGGCTACGGATCGGATGCGGATTTATTATTTACAAAAACTGCGGATGCGGATCGGATGCGGATCATGGATATGCGGATGCGGATCGGATGCAGATACAGAAAAGCTTATCCGCGCAGGACTCTAGCAATGACCAATGTGATCCCGGCCATAGGTGTCAATCTAGGAAAGCGCCAAACAGAAGGCGATCAAAATTTTTAACAATGGTTTGTTATTGCTGGTTTAGATCTCTTACCGGTTTATATACGAGGGCTACCTTTTAAGTTTTTACAAAAACTAATAAAGAAAAATTTTTTTTTTAAACAAACTGTTTTATTGTTTTTTGAAATATTTGCCTTTAAGATTTATACATTTTTGCATGTGTTCAAACCAGTTCTCGAAACATTTTTTCCGATCTGAAGTTGATATCTCAAAAACATGGTTTTTGAAGGCTTCAACAGCTTCTTGAGGTGATGAAAATCGTTGTCCATGCATTTTTTTGTTTGACATTGGGGAACAAAAAAAAATCGTTAGGGGATAAATCAGATGAATACGGGCAATCAGACATTAATTCGATGTTTTTCTCCTTCAAATAATCAATTGTTTGACGTGCTGTGTGGGAGCTTGCATTGTCATGATGAAGAATGATGCGATGTTTTTGGTTGTTTTTCCTGATTTTATCGATGACTTCTGACAAACAAATTGTTGTATACATTTCAGCATTAACAGTTCTCCGATCCTATAAAGGAATGGTTGTGACATGTCCAGTACAGCTGAAGAAACAATCGATTATTTTCTAGGAAGTGCTTCGTGAACGAACAACTTTTGTGAGTTTCGGTTCATCTTGGAAGACCCAAACAGTGGATTGTTGCTTAGTTTCCGGTTCATATGTATAAATCCAAGTTTCGTCACTTGTAACGATGTTGTATACGGATTTTGTAGTACGTAGGTTGACTTTTTATAGCATTCTCTCACACCAATCGACATAAACCTTTTTCTGAGCTTCGGTCAAATTATGTGGAAGCCGTCGGGAACAGTTCTTTTTCACAGCTAAATGTTCACGCATAATCGAATGTATTGCAGTCTGCGATATGTCATAGGATGCCTCTATCTCCACGATAAGTCACATGCCGATCTTCTTCAATCATTTTGCGCACAGCATCGATGTTTTTTTGAACCACAACCGATATTCGTCGATCTTCACTCAGATCCATCACTGACGGACGCACGACCACGACGAAATTCTGCAAACCAATTGTAAACAGTCTTTTCTGATGGTGCTTTGTTACCAAAAGTTGAACGAAGCGAATCTATGCATTGTTGTTGAGTTAGGCCTTTACTAAAATAGTAAGAAATCATCCAACAAAAACTTCACGAGTAATATCCATTTTTTCACAAACTTGTTTTTTAACGCTCACTGTCAACAAACTATTCGGTCAATTTATAAGCTGCCACTGCTTTCACAATAACAAATTTAAATTTTTTCGAATATAGTAAAGATTTATTTCATTATTGCCATCTAGTGGTTGTTTGTAAAAACATAAATGTAAACTTCATTTAAAATATCTTCTGAAATTTCACTAAAAACTTTGTGACAGTATTTATGGTAAGACTAGTATGCAAGATGTTTCAAGATACACGTTTTCTCGAAAACTCGACGTGTGAGCAAGTTGGGAAAAAAATTGATAGTCAAAATTTTCTGGGACAAACCGGAAGTACATGATACCAAGGACGACTTTAATTTTTTAAATAGGAACGTATGTCATGTTGGGTATTTTTTAATCTTCGACCGTTTAGATACTGTTCTTAAAAAAAAAACAACAAATTTTACTTAAACATTTTTTTAATATCTTTTAAGATTTATGAAAAATTGTTTATTCGACATCCTTATTCTTGAGTCATCTGTATCGCGGTACATAATAAAAATAAAAATATATCACTTCCAAGTATTTTCAAATTGTACCCAAGACATATCTGGAAAGTAAATTATTTTATATTATTATATATGTTTTTTTTATTATGCCGTTAGCTGCAGGTAGCTCAAGAGTGAGGATGCGAAAGTGTTTAAATCAAAATGGAAGGCACTTTAAACACTTGTAAATAAAAATACTTTGCTTTCAAATCTTTATAAAAAGTACAATTTATCGTAAATCGTAAAAGATATTAAAAAATCAGATGTGACTACCACAGGACCGACCGCCGTCACAAAGTACTTGTATAAAATACATTCTAGCAGCAGAGTAATTATTATTGTAAATGGCAATAACGTACTATCAGGTCGTCAAGGATGACATTTGTAGTTAATAATATTGCCAACTTTAACAGCTTATTTTTTTACATTCGCTTAATATTTAACATTTCTGTTTTTTTTTTGTTGGAAAGTTACACATCTCGCTTGTTCAAATCATTGTATGCTCTTAAAAATATCAAAAACTTTTTTTTTTTAATTAATTTCTGCAAATTTCATCCTTGACGAAGTAATATATTACGTATTACATAGGTACGTATAAATAAAAGTTGTTAGTTATTGCTTTTATAACATCTTATGTTAAAAAATTATTTCGAAATATTTCAGTTAAAAAAAAAAATCTTAAAACCGACACGAGTAAACTTCCATTTCTAGTTAACCGATTTTTACCAAAAGTTGATCAACTCGTGCCATTGATGTCAAAAGCTTAAATATGAAGTTTCATAAAAATCCTTTTAAATAATCTGTCTCATTTTGTAATACGAAACTAGATCTGGTTACTTTGGTGACTGTTGTGGTGTACATAGACTTTTATGGAAACTTGTGAACTTGTAAACCTGGCTTTTGAATATTTAGTTAAGTTTAAGTTTTTTAATTATATGGAGGTTATATTCACTCAAAAACTACATATGTCAGATAACAAACTAACAAATTGCGATTGACATGTCAAAATTGTGATAGATATGTCAAATATTTTGAAAGGTGCCACTTCAGAATTACCACCTTAAGATGATATTTTAAATATACAACATAAAAAATGAAATTTTCCTCTTAGTTTCGTATTACAAAATGAGACAGATAATACTAGCATCGGCGAATCAACGCAGTTACGTCACAATACATAACTAACAACTGTATTGTTTGGAACAATGCAATTGTTTGTTTCGTAGTGTGACGTAACTGCGTTGATTCGCCGACGCTAGTATAGTCGAATTTGCTCTGCACGTGTACACAGACCGACGGACAGGCAGACAGACCAACAGACATCATGCTAAAAATAGTCAAAACGTTATGTAGGGACCTCAATTCGTGGAGATTCATCGAAATCTCGAAATGTCAAAATCGGTATGATCACAATACCTCCCTTATATGTTGACGGTCGGTAAAAAATGTTTAAGTAAAAGTTGTTTCTTTTTAAAAGTTCTATCCAAGACATAAGTTCCGTTTTAAAAAATCAAGGTTGTCATTGATCCTGCACTTCCGGTTTGTTTCGGAAAATTTGATTATTACCATCAGATTCTTGGATAAATTTTGGTTATCAGATTTTTTTCCCAACTTGCTCACATACAGCTTTTTCGGTAAAAATCCTATTCCTTCTATGTTGATACACCCTGTATAGCATAATATGTAGTTCCCTGCTCTTCAGGAAGTTGCTCTCCTTGTTACACTTTGGCGCAAACATAATAATTTCATAAACAAAACCAAATGTAATCAATAGGATATTGGAATGCCAACCTTCATTTACAAAGACAAATAGTTATTAATGTTGTGTTTCCTTGACGTAATCTAGGCGATTGTGTCTGCAATACATATAGTGTAATTCACCGTAACGTACCGGCCATAATACCTGTATGATTAATGAATACTTGGCGAGTATGGAGTATGGAGTACGGAGGGAAGGATAGTTACCTGTTGTTACCTGTCTTTCTTCCCACACCTTACCTCCAATGAACTAGGAAATGAAATATAGGTGTGCGCCGGTCACAGTCGGCAACACTATACGTAATTTGTAACAATGCACGCATAAAGAATGCGAATGACTCGAATTAATTATTCTTCCTTTTGAGTGACACAATAAAATGAAGGTGTTTGCTTATAAGGAGACGATGAAATAAGATAATCATGATTCGGAGAATCGAATATGAATATTTGTGCATAACAGAGTAGTTATCTTCAGTACTAAATCAGTAATGTCATTATATACATTTTCGACTGTATCACCTTACGCTCCAGAAGTAGGGACTGAGAAAGTATATATTATTGTAGAATATATACATAGACATAGAAATAACTAGCTGATATGTCTACACTTTGTAGTTTTTAGAGTTTTATAGGTATGACCAAAAAACTCTTATTATGTCACTCATGTGTCTGTCTGTCTGTGGTAGAAATTGTAGCCAAACGGTTAAACATAGAAAGTTGAAATTTGGCATGCATGTACAAGTTGCACGTGCAAACTATAGAGAGGGGAAAACTATAGAGAGTAAAAAATATAAACAAAAATGTATTTAATGAAAAAAAAATTAAATATTTTTATGGCATTTTCGCCAAAAAAGTGTAAAAGAACTTATGTTCCCTGCTCTATTTCCATGAGGGGTTAATCTCAAAATCTGAAATATTAATAATGTACATTGATAGAAACCGAAATAGTTCAACAGGAATTTTTGATAAGATTACTTTTCGAAAAAAACGATTTTAAAAATAATATATATATATATATATATATATTTAAATTTATTCTATGGTATATAAAACCTTAGTAATGTACGTTAATGTGAACCGGATTAGGGCAACAGAAATTTTTAATTTGATAATTATTTCGAGATTTGTCAAATTTTTTGACTGATTCGACTTGAAATATTCATTCAATTGAAAAATTCATAAAACAAAAGAGATTCCTTAGCTTAAATTTGTTTGTCATCTATATGTTTGCTGTTAAGTAAATAATAAACGAAATAATTCAAGTTTATAAGTAGTGTTCCCCATAGTTCCCAGATATTCTTATTATTTAAAACTGTATAGAAAAGAAATATTTCTTCATTCTAAACAATTTTTCTAAACATTTTTGCTGTTAATTAATAAATTAGATATATTAAGTTTATAGCTATAGTTACTTTTTTCTGCTGTGCGGATCTAGATTTGGAATTTTATTGCCTTCACCACTTTCCCACACTCTACACCCAAGGTAGTTAACCTAAAAATCTGAAAAAAACCTTAGTAATGTACGTTAATGTGAACCGGATTAGGGCAAGAGGAATTTTTAATTTGATAATTATTTCGAGATTTGTCAAATTTTTTGACTGACTGATTATCCCAATTTATGATTTTTACATGTACCCATAATTTGTTATCACTAAATACCTACAAAACCCTGAAATGTATGAAAATTCACACTAATAAGAGTAATATTTCAAGATTTTAAACATTCCTCCTCAAATATTCATTCAATTGAAAAATTCATAAAACAAAAGAGATTCCTTAGCTTAAATTTTTTGTCATCTATATGTTCACTGTTAAGTAAATAATAAACGAAATAATTCCAGTTTATAAGTAGTGTTCCCCATAGTCTTATTAGTAGCTTCTTTTGCATCGAAGACATTTGCAGTGATAGAATTTGCTTCATAATTGAAAGGTGGTGGGATTTCAATCTGTGAAACTCAGTCCTTTTATGTTATTATTTATAATAGCGTAAGAAAGAAGTATACTATAACAATGAAACGTATTTTATCAACAGCATTAGAAGCAAATTACATTTTAAAATTTAAAGTTTAACCAAAAATGTTAAAAACAATACATATCAGATAATTTTGGTTATCCCTGAAAATTCCTCCTAAAAAAGCTCTTTCTAAACCAAAACCTTGCATCGTGCATGTGAAAGTTAAAATTGAAAATAGAAAACTGCCAAATTTCCAATTTGCCAATATCAAGTTACCTTTTACATGACTTTTTTTGAAAAACAAATGCGTCAGTGGTGGCTGAAGATCCAAGGAGCCAGGGCCCTACCATTGCAAAATTATGGCAACACCATCACAAATTAATCATTCAAAAGCTTTTATTTTCTTTAAAAATACCGATAAACACAAATAAACATATACGCGTGTAAGTACGGAATGCTGCTATTGTCTTGCATTTGATGCGACGAAGCACGCTTAGTATTTATTTAGGTAGGCGAGCCAAATCGAAACTGGCTCCGTTACGAGACAGTTTGTTGGCCTCCGCGGAGAGTCGGGGAAGAGCAGGTGATCATGTGCTAGAATTACGTTACAGCGGAACTGTATCTTGGCTCGTTAGTCTGAGTTACGCTTGCATATATAAAGCGTCGCGTATTATAGTGTGTTTTTTACTGCGTCGTGTCGTGCGTGTGTGTTGTTTTGTGTTACTATTGAAAATGAACAGTATCAGTAACCTTTTGAAAAAAATATTTTCTTCGTAATCGCTTGAGGAATAAAACAACTAGAAATAAAACAACTGGGAAGACCGCTACCAGATTGGGACAATTTAAGAAATGTTCCAAAAATGTTCAAAAGAATTTTACTGCCTCTACTTCTAAAACATGGACAAAAAAATTAAATAGAAACATTTACTTAAAGAACAATTGGATTTGTGGATGCAAGATGCGAAAAGCAAGCTGTTTTTTGCAAGAAGGAGAATTAACATGGACGAAGAACGGTATTACGGATTTCGTGCACATCTGGATTTGGACATTTCAAAAACTCAGAATATTTCTACCTCTACATCTACAACACGGACAAGAAAATTTAATAGAAACATTTACTTAGAATTTAATTTTCGCCAGAACAATTGAATTTGCAGATGCAATGTAAAGCAAGCTGTTTTTTGTTTTCCTTGCATTTTATTTGGAGGAGAATTAACATGGACGAAGAATGGTATTACGGATTTAGTGCACATCTGAAATTTTGGTGAGTCACTTCCATTTAATTTAAGTATCCATATTTAGGTAGATAAGTTCCCGCGATTAGTACTCAATACATTTTTCATTTTTCAATTTTTAAAAGACTTCTCAATTTGTCTACATTAAAATTTTTGTGTCAGTGTTTTTTTAAATTTATTTTTATTGGCAATAAACGAGGTAATAAATTACTGCAAACTGAGCTGATTCAAAACTTTGTAAAATTGGTAAAATTGAGGGGGGTAGGGGATTGGCCCGAGATTGTCCCTACCACTCAATATTGTCACGAGCCGCTACTGAAATGCATATCTAAAATTGCCTATTGGCACGTACCTAATTTAACCGAAGCCGTATCTCATAAAATTTCCTAAACTTCTATGCTTCAGTTTCTACTTTAGACAGCCTGTATAATACCAGTAAGAACGTCGATTAAAATTACTCGTACATGCCAATCGAATGACCAACCTAACTGAAATCATATATTCATTCAAACCAGACAACAAAATAAATATATCGCACTTGAGATTAAATATTACGTTATGAAGCCGACAATTTCACCAGACTGAATTGTAGTCGTAAATCCATGGCCACCTATAATTATCAAATACCCACACGAGTACAACATTAAAATTAAAATATAAATTATGACATATCGGGAACAACGCTTTCCTTTTTCACTGTTCCGCTTTGCTCCGGCTTCCTTCGTCGTTACTTCCGGCAAAACAAGTGTATTCCCCCCCACCCCCCGTATCAGAATACAGTGTTTCTCAAAACGATACTGTATGATTTACCATATGGTTTGGTACCTTGGTACACATTTTACATTTTCTAAATTATAATATTGTAGATATTTGTTTTTAGCTTTATCCTCTATTAACTGGTGCACTTTTTATTATTTCTTTTTTTAAATTTTTTATTTGTTATTTGATTTTTTAAACCCTTGCAAAGTGTTCCATGGTACAAATGATTGTGTACCTTCGAACATACCCTCTTGCTTGTTGAAACATTGATTCATTTTAATTACTATTAATAATAAATAATTAGTATTCATTACCCTGCCCTACAAAATATTTTTTTTTACCTTGATGCCGGAAAAGTAAGAACTGATTTTGGATATTTTTGATGTGCTGATTCCAAAAATACCTGACTCTTTTTCGTAGCAGCTCTAGTTTTTGAAATACAGACTAATTGAGTTTAGTTTTTTATTTAAAAACGGTAAACTTCCTCCTTAGACAGCAAAGTGGAAATACAAAATATCCTTGTTTTTTATGTCTTTGGGACAGCAGAGCTAAGGATCAGCATGGGCTAACTGAAATCGAGTGATTTCCATTAAGAAATGTCATAATTCAAGAAAAACAAAACGTTGTCAACGAACCTTTGGTTGCAAGAGAGAAAATTATATTTCCACCCTTGCATATCAAGTTTGGGCTTATGTAGCAATTTTTGACGGCTTTAAATCGAGATGGACTTTGTGTAGGCTACTTTACACGTAAATTTCCTGGGATTAACTCTGAAAAACTGAAAGCCAGAATATTTGATGGTTCTCAGATAAGGCAACCTACTGAAGTAGTACAAAATTTTCTTGGAAATCATAAGGCAGAGAATTAGTGGAAAATATGCTTTCCAACTTTAATATTCTTGGTTGTATTATAACCACTTACCAGAAAACCTAGGTGATTTTAGTGAAGAACCGGGGGAAAGATAGCCACATGATGGCCTACTACTGTTGGAATCTTCAGAAAGACTATTCTGGTAAACTCCATGCTAGAAAGCCGTACAAAAGAACATTTTTAAGTGATAAGTGATGAATGTATATTTATCTACTTTGTGAAATAAATATCTTACTTTGTCTCTTTTGTGTTTTTAACTGGCAGTTGGAGCAAATAGTAACAGTAATAACGTGAAAATACACAAGTTAAGAAATAAGATATTTTATTGCAAAAGAGGCCAATATAGCGTATCTCAAAAACTAGATCTGATAGACCAAATCTGACGGCTATTTTGGATTCTGTGTCCAAAAATTACCTAGAGACAGTTAAAAACTCGCAGGCACCAAAATGTCTGTTGGGCAGTGGCTGTGTTATTTAAAACAGTGGATTAAATAACTCATAGTAAAGTAAAGTTGCATTACACAAAAGTAATATTTTCATGAAAAAATTAACATAACTCATTTTCATTAAATAATTTCTAGGAAATCAAGATCGAAAACAAAAGTTTTACAGTAGTTCACAAAAGTATGACAAATATATTTATTTTAGATTGTAGGAACTGAATTCCAGGTCCAAGAGGGTGCGTAAAATCGTGAAAATGACGAAAAACTGAACAGGTTATGTCTGGAGTAGAAAATAATGTTGTAGAAATACTCACTAAACTATATTGCATAAGATGGTTATCACAGATGATAGACAATAACTAGATAGGAAACACGATAAAAATATATCAAAATATTAAAATAATTTCTTTTAACACTAATATATACTAGCGTCGGCGTAACAAACGACGTAACAAACGTCTATATTGTTTGGAACAAAGCAATTGTTTGTTACGTCGTGTGACGTAACTGCGTTGATTCGCCGACGCTAGTATACCTTGTTTTCAAATAATAAAATCACAAGCGAAATGACAAAAAAAAGAAAAATCCAACAGGCTACTGTCTAACATAGATACATTAACTTAAAACTGTTCCATGGTACATGGGTCGGTCAATTTATTTCATTTTAGAATGGGTTAAATTATTCAGCCCGTCAAAATAAGGTTTATTAACGACAGATTAGATTTTAAAAACGGTACCAGCAATCATTCCAGCAACGAAATAATATAAAAATCACTATAAAATATGTATGTAGTTCTTTGACGATATACCCCCCGATTTTTATTTTATTTTTTTAGTTACTAGACAGTTATTAGACAGATAGTCAATAAATAATTATTGTTCAGTATACAAATTAATAATAATATTAAAATAAAATAATAAACAAGACGTTTTTTATTACATTATATTTATTATTACTACTATTAAAATAGCATAGTCTTCCCTAATTAAAAATTTTAGAAAATAGAATTTGGTAATAGTAATCGTAATTTAGAAATAGTAACTTTTACTCGCGATATGAATTTTTTTAAAAATTGTATCAAGGTGAGTACTGTAATAATTTTTATTTATTATATTGATCACAAAAACTTAACTTTCCTGGCTTTTAAACTTGCAAATATTTCAGGGATATTGCTTATATCAATAGAACAATTTCAAGATCAAGTAAGTATTTTTTATGATTGTCAATATTTTTTTGTAATCAACATTATTTTTTCTTATCAAGTCTTTATTTTTTTCTGTTCAAATCACTATTTTTTCTGATCAATGCTTTATTTTCTTCTGGTCAAAAAATAATTTAAAACCGATCACATACATCTGATATCGATCAGATGTATGAAGTAATCACATAATTTTCTAATCAAAATATGAATTAAATTTTGATCAATTAAATACCAGCCTTAAATAATTACGATTTATCATACGTGGAAGCTAGAAGTAAAGTATAATAGTATTCATAATTTTTAATCAATACAACGATCCCCTAACAATAATACCCTAATTAATAGGGACTTTACAATTAAAAAGTTTGAGGTCTTCTGTTGTTCCGTATACGCGAATTGCCGAAGGGGATTTCAAGGGCGATATTCGTTTGAACGAGAAAAAACTAGAAGGTCTTCCGTTTAGAAGCCGGAAACAGAACGACGGTTCGCGTACTTCCTCCCCTGAGGGTAACTTCCGGTAACCGGCTGTGACGTCAAGGAAGCCGTTTCGATCAATATTGACCGGATATAGAAGATGAACTACATGCCGGAAGCTTTATTTATGGTAAAGGGATTTTTGGATTTTTTGAAAATTGATAACGTAATTAAAAAAATATGAGAAAAGAGCTAAATAGAAACTTTTTTGGAATTTTGCAGGCAAAATCAAGAAACCCTTATACTGTCACACATGTGTCTGTTTGTTTATCTGTCTGCCTGTAAATAACTGAAAAATATGCCTGTATTTGTACTAGCTGTAGAAGCTAATTAATAAATTTATTATTACTATTAACATAAAAATATATATTTTTGTATTTTTATTATTTGTTTAATCATTTTGGGGGTATTATATGAAACAAACAAATTTTAACGAACGGAAAATAATTTTATAATTTATATTTATTTTTTATTGTTACGCTATTTTTGCCAAAAAAAGAAATTGTCCTACACCCTATAACAGAGGAATTAATCTAAAAATTCTGCAAAACTCAAAATAAAGACATTGATGTTAGTTGTATTTTTTTTTTTTAAACTTTAAAAAGTTAATTATTAAAGCACACATACCTACCCTAGAGAGGGTGCTAGCATACGAACTAGAAACCATCTAGAACGTTTTAAACTTCTTAAAAGAAGTTGGATTAAGTTATAAATAATATAATAACACGTCGTTATAGAAAATATATCTTTTCGTAAAGCGGTATTAAAATAGTTATTTGTGTACCATGGCCAAAAAGTGGATCTTTTTCGTCCGCATCTGAATTTGATGACCGAGGCAGAGCCGAGGCCTTCAAACGGAAACTTATTTATTTTACTTAGATACATAATTTTAAACATCGCTTGTTATTGAACAAACATCACTATCGTACATAGCGTTGGCATCCAGCGGCCTAAAAAGTAAGCAAATCCGCCTAGGCCGAAAAAGACTTATTTTTGTCTAGTACTAAATGAAAAAAAAAAAAGAACGGTTTTTGATATGGTGGCCTAAAAAAATGATTAAGTAAAAGTTTCTATTCAAAATCTCTATCCTAAGGTACCCAACACGACATACGTTTCCACTTAAGAAATCAAATTTGTCTTTGATAGCCAATACTTCCGGTTTGTTCCGGAATATTTTAATACCATCTTCCGATTCTTTAAGTAAACTTTGAGCATCAAAATTTTGTTCTCAACTTGTGACACGTCACGTTATTAAGAAAAATCGTGTTGCCTCTATTTCAATACACCTGTGTACCCTGTGCTTAAATGAAGAAAAAAACATATACATCTTTTAAAATTTATTGTGAGGAATCAAATGAAACTTGTTGATGCGTGATACGTAATACAAAATAATACAAAGAATAGTTATTTATACAATTAGTGTGTTAAGGTGGTCTTTTCAATCGAGTGCGAATTTTCTAATTGAGCTGAGTGCCGAAAAAGACTGTTCGAGATTGAAAAGAGTCCTTTACATATATATTATATACAACATAGTTTCTAACACCAAAAACATTGATAAAAATTCAAAAAAATTGGCCCCAATACAAGTTAAAAGAAAAGAAAGAAAAATTAAAACAGTTAATATATTTATTTATTACTTATTTGTTTTTCGTGAATGAGATTTCTTCCTGAACTTGAATTCAAATAGGGAGCTACCTTTCTCGATACCAATAAACCAAAATTCACTTGTCAGTCTTTTATATATGTATATATTCTCTATTTCCACTAGGCCTTGCAGCTTTTAGGGTATTACCAATTACAAACAATTACAATTACAAAGAAATTAAAAACAAAATAATATACTATATTTTACAATATTTTTTATTTAATTTTTTTGTTCTTCTTCCAGAGTCCCACTCTTTCTTCCTATTCTCCTTCCAGCTTCACTCTTCCATTTCCTTCCTTCTTGCCTCTAGTTCTCTAGCCAATCTTTCTCCCTTGCCTTCCTTACTCATCAATTCTTTTTTCTCTTCCTGCCATACTGGCATCTCTTTGCATCTCTTTGCATCTTTTCGCTAAATGCTCCAAGGTTTCCTCTTCCTTGCACATTCTACATAGTTTGTACTCTGGCTTTGTCCAGTACATGTTGTTTCTAATTCGTTGCCGCATCTAAACCTCGCTATCCTCCTGACTCTACCCCCTGATCTTCCTCTCTTCCCCTTCAAGTATCTGGGTATTCCGATTACTCTTAACTCTTTATATCTTTTCACACTCCGCGATTTGTCTGTCTGTTCTTTCCTGCTCCTGTACCTTCTTATCCCTCCTTCTCAATTGTTCTAATATACCTGTTCCTCCGTTTCTCTTTCTCTCTGCTTCTCGTATGTCCATTCCACAGCTCCAAAAGTACTCTTTTCTTTGTCTCTCCTCATGCCCACAATTTGCCTTTTTGTTCTTCCTTCATTTTTTCTTCCCAGCATTCCCTTATTATTTTTCTATTCTCTTTCCTACTGACTTTCTCTTCATATTTCAATGCTCTCGCTCCGGCACCCAATCTCAGATTTTCCCTCTTCTTTTCCTCTCTCACAATATATCTTAGTGTCGTTCTGTATACCCCCAATGTCCATCTCATGTAGCCTTCTTGTACCTTTTCCATCTTCTTCCATTTCTTCCATAAGGATACTCTTCACTATAGCATCGAATATCTTCATCCTCCACTTGATATCGTCATTAAAACTCCTCTCCCTTATGCTCCATAGCTTTCCCACAACCAGCCTTTCTTCACTCTTTCCCTAACGTGTTGCTCTGCCCTGTTGTTCCTCGTTAGCACGTATCCTAAGTACTTTTTTCTCTTCACTTCTTCGATTTCTCTTTCTGACCATTCTCATCTTATTTTCTTTCTCTTTCCTCCCTCTTTTCCGAACACTATCACCTTTGTTTTGTCTCTGTTTACCTCTAATATCTTTGTTTTATAATACTTGTCCGCTCGGTGCATCATCATCTTCAGTTCATGTTCTTTCTCCGCCAACAATGTCATTCATCAGCGTACCCTAGTGTCTATAGCTTTCTCATTCCCACCACCACTCCTCCAACTCGCCCCTTCCTCATTGTTTCTTTCAAATCAGCCACGTATAGGTTGAACAGTGTTGGGCTCAACGGGCATCCCTGCCTCACCCCCTAATTCACCCAGAAACTTTGTGACTCTTCTTCTCCCACTCTCACTGGACACCTCGTCTCTCGATATATTTATTTTATCCTTTTTATCAGTCTTTTATATTTAAAACACAATTTAAATACTTTTTACGTGATCAGTTAATTAAAATAAACGGTTTGTAAATATAGATAAACAAAAATGATGTAGAGCGAATCCGAAGTTATTAGACTTAAACAAAAGTTACACATCAGGAAGCTTCCTAATGCCTTTGACTTAATTGATAAATGGCTAAACATTTATTATTATAGTTGAACTGTTTTACGTTAGTATTTTTAACGTTTAATATAGTTGCCAATAATCTATACTTAAATATACGACCTCGGAAACGAGTTGAATGTTATATTTAAACAGTAGGAAGTGTGATTGTTTTAATAATTTCCATACGTATTTTTGCTGCATAATTATCTAGAATCGCATTACAAATTTTGCACCTTTAGATAAGGAACCGGAAATGAAAAAAGTAATTTATAGGAGTAATTGTTGGAATTTTGTTTCCTTTTGCCTAAAATTATGCAGTATTTATTTAGTAAATCATAAATTTAAGGAAATTGAAAAATAGCCACGGAAATGGATTTCTGGAGAAAAAGTTGTAGGAAATCAAAACTAGACCTAACCAGAAATGACACAATTAGAAAAATAGCAAAATTTCAAAACGTAAATAGAATGACAGGATAGATTGCGAAAAATGATACTAACCTAAATACCAGACAGGACTTGAAATGGACCGAAGCAAACGGAGCAGTGTAAAATTATTGAAAATATTGTTCCGGTTCGTGAAAATCATGAAGATTTCCGTTCTGATTTATTCGAAAAAAATTTAAAACTTTGATGTGAACAGCAATTGTGCTTGCACTTTTCACACATTTCAGGGTTTTGTAGGTATTTAATAAGTGTAAAGCCTCATTCAGAGCTCTTAAATCAATAGCCTACAGACTGTATCTTGTACTCTGTACTTGTGCTTGCACTCTGTTTGTCACTAGCAAGTTTGTCATATGGTAAGACGTGAAACCGTTCAGACCTCTTAATTTAATATGTTGTTCGTTGTGGATTGTGGATAATTTTCTAAACTTTGTAGTTAGTGACTTGTTTTAATGAGACAGACATATAAACACATTGGCTATCTCAGACTATCGGAGACACCGTTGATATTGTATGCCTTTACATAACCTAACAAAATGTCATCATTAACAAATCTTGCTCAAAATTACAAAGACGGACAGTAAATATGATCAATTTAGGTAATTAGGTTAGGTTTAGTTGGTTAAAATCTAGGATAGTAGAATTACAAAAACGATAATAAATAATAAACATTTTACGAAGCCGTCGTAGTTGGTTTAAAGACACACTGATGTTGAACTATTCGTAACCCACTAATTTCTAAAAGCTGTAAACGCTACGTAAAACATTAAAACAAGGTATAAAAACATATGCACAACGTGACAACGTACAGTCTATAGTGTATTAATTTACAAAGCTCTGACTGCGGGTTAAGAAGCCAACAGGATGCTGGATGTCTAGGACAATATTTTTTCTATAATCTCAGCAAATCAACAGTTTTTTGATAATCATTTTTATTCTTTCTTTGAGTACTAAGTGCTTCCGTTTAATTTTTTTACATGAATTTAAATAATTTGCAAAAATTTCGTTACAATAAAATTTAAATTAAAAAATCCCAGCGATTTTATCTGTATTTGCTTCGAATTCAAGTCTTCATTAAATTAATAAGAGATTTACTGATAAATAGCTTTTTTTTTTCAATTTCCGAAACGTTTGTCTCATTATTAACAATGTGTAATTTGTTTTATAAGTATTTCAATACTATAATTGATTTATTCCTCTTTGATACTTTAAAAACAAAAACTAAAGTAATTCAAACAATAGGTTAAATCACGTCGCATAATAGTAGAGGGTGTCTACTGCACACTACTCATTACACTCTAACACACAAATTCGGGTCTCAGCTGTTAAAAAAAAAATATATATATATATTTTTAATTTTAAAAAATTCACACACTAGCTTATCCATAAATACAAAAAATCCATAACATTATTAGCCATAATTTAGCAATGAATTAAATAAATAATTAATATTTCAAAAACATTAAAACTGCAAACACGAAATCTGATCAAAAATTCCTCTGGTTTATATCAATTACAGAGCCTCAGAGCCGTAGCAATGTTTTTGACGCCCTTGACAAATAAATTAAATTAACTTAAAATAGCGCCCTTTTTATCTTCTTTTATTGTATTTTTTTAGTTGAGGTGGGTATCATTTTTATTTATTAGTCTGTTATTTTAATAGACTGGTGAAAATGCAAGTGATGATAAAAAAAGGTCCCCACTTCCAAAATACAAGTGTTGATCTAAAAAATAAACGGTCCTCGGCACTGGCCCCGATGCCAAGACGTTGCTACGACTCTGTCAATGTACAATATTTAGTATTTTTCAAATTTTTAGCTTATCTTCATTGGGGGGTTATAGCGGAAAAAAATAAAAAATAATTTTTGTTCTTTAATCTACTTAGTCTTAAGAGCTTTATTTTGGTATCACAGAATAAATTTTAAAAACATATTTTTTTAACGACTTACAAAAATCGATATTTTGCGATAAACTAATCTGATCAAAAATCCTGTTGAACTATTTCAGTTCCCATCAATGTACATTCTGGTGATTTTTTTCATATTTTTACATCAGCCCCTCTGGAAGATAGGGTGGGAAACCTAAGAAAAGTTTTTTGACATATTTTTGGCGAAAATCCATAAAAAAATTATTTCACAAAATAAAAATTTGTTTGTTTATCCACGCATTAAGAGGGTTCATTTGATACTCCACTCAAAATAAAAACTCGTTTGTTTAAAAAGTGTTTTTTCTTTTAACTCGTATTGTATCTTATTTTTTTTAGTATTTTTCCTATATGTTGATCAAAGAGTTGCATAAGCATACCAAATTTCAACTTTCTATGTTCAGCCGTTTAGTAGCGTTATAAGTGATGTTATAAGGGTTTTTTTTGGTGGTCATACCAACAAAAGTCTAAAAATGTACCAATTATTTTTATTTGAAAACTACGACACTTACCCTCACCACTGTCATTTGAAAATAAATTTGTTTGTTTAGCTAGTTAAAAGTTTTGGCGCACGGAAACAATGACTATTTGCACCTAATGCAGGTCATTTGTTTGTAATGTAAAATACTGGACATATAATATCCAGTAATCCATATTTTATCCGTATGATTATTCTATGGGTTGAAATTAGAGATGGGTCGTTCATGAACGAACCGGCTCACTGAGCCGGCTCAGTACACTGACCGAAGTGACACGGTTCACCAAATTGAAATGAGTCGACTCACGGCTCACTGCATAGTTTCAAAGATAGGATTGATCGGGCGATTGTGATCAGTGACCGGAGAGATCCGGATCTGGATCGATGTCATGTTGAGCTTCGCGAGAACTCGGCTGGTAATGTATTATCATAAAGTGTATTTTGTCATCAATTTGTAGGGCAGTCTATTTGAAACTAATAGGCTTAGTCTGTACTTTCTTACAACCATACTATATAAAAATATTAAAATTATTGCCCAAATCCCAGATGTCCGATTTATAAGGGCAATAAACATCGCCATAAACTTAACACATCTGGTTTAAAATACAGTAGCTACATAAAGTCAATTTTTTGTTTACTATTAACCCGGCAAAAATGTTAGATAATTCAATTCAATAGAGTTTTATTTGAGCGATGTGCTACCTACATATTGCAAACCAACAACCGTATTGAACGAACGACCAACCGCTGACCGACCTGTCTGAGCGACGTTCTATTTACATATTGCAAACCAACAACCGTATTGAACGAACGACCGACAACTGACCGACCTGTGTCTCGCGAATATGTTTACTTAGCCGGATCACTGAGCAGGATCAATGAGCCGGCACAGCAAACTGAATGACCTCCACTGATCCGGTTCCGCAAACTGAGCCAAAATTCCCATCTCTAGTTGAAAATGCTTCTTATCTAAAGAGCAGCTTGAGATACGAAGATATTAGCTCATGACATTTTTTGCGATGAAAAATATTAGAGTGGTGTTTGGACCATCGGGGATTCCGCGATGGACTGTCATCGTGGGCAGTCCAATTACCTATTTATGAATTATAATAAAAATTCTCGAAAGACTACCATCAAGGGCAGTCCAGTTACTAATTCGAAATTAATAATGAAAAGTCTGCAATGAAACGCCATTAAGAAAACTTTATTATTTCGTTAGTATTTAGTTTTTAGTTGTTTATCTTTATACTTATGCCATGTATTTCCTTCATTTAATGCATGTTCCCATATTTAAATAAATAACAGTTTAAATTAAATAATCACATAAAAAATGACAAAACAAAAGTAAAGTGATCTGAATACAAAGCTATGCATTATAAATAAGGAAGTACGAGTATTCAAAAGCACTTGCGTCAGATCTGAAAATCACAAACCGTCATAACCGTATCAAAACAAGGCCGTCTATTGAAACCATCATAAGAATCAGCATCGCTTGTTCACATCCGGTTTAGAGTCTAGCTAGCGTGTCTTCACTTCCTGTTCATAACAACACCGGAATAACATCTAATTATGTACTTCCTTGTGAATTACTTCAATCATGGCGCACTGCCACAATATATTGTCTTCGATCAGTGGCGTGTGCTCTACATATCACGGTTAAGTGCGACATGCTATCACGAGATCCACAACTGGAAACGACAGTTCAGATAGTCCATTTGAAATTTTGGATTTACGTTCAAATGTACCAATCTGAAGCTTATGACCCATCAGGGGGATGAAAGTTATAGGCCGGCAAGTTCAAATTAGTTTGCCAGGCGGCCAAAAGATGACAACAACTACCAAAAATACTTGAAAAATGTAACATCGTTTTAGTTGACAACTATAGTTATCATGATTTTCTATGAACAGTCATCTATAATTGATATCCGTTCCCATATTTTACAAAATATTTGTAGACTGTCAGTAATAATAATACATAATATAAAACAAAATTGGGTAATACATACAGCTAAGAAAGGTGAATATTATGGGTCTAAAGCCGCATTCAGAGCTCTTTAAATTATTATTTAAAATATTTTACTTTTTCCGCGATTTCTTCAAATTTCGATTTCTTCTTGTTGTTCTGTTGAATCCCTGGACGAAATCTTAATAATATCTGGAAAAGAATTCTGAAAAATCTATGTCGAAGACTACAATATTTTTGGTTTATTACATATATGCTTCACGCGAACAAGAAGCTGATTAAGTTTAGTACATAAGGATTAATGTTTTCTACTGATTTGTTAACGAAAGGAAGGGAAACTAAAGGATCAAGAACACAATACATTAACGTAAATTTTCCAGCGCACACGTATCTTTGCAATCATCTATAGTTCCATAAAACAATTTCCCCTTTCTTCCAGCACCGATCATCTACAATCTTTTGCGGTCTATATGATCTTGATCTGCTTCCTTGTGGATTCCACTCAAGTGCGACTTCTGTTATTGACTTTCATAGTGTGTACCGAGATATTTGATTTTTTTCTTTGTTCATTCATGTTAACTTCTTTTTGGGAAGTTACATTTCATAGTTCTTCATTGAAGATTTTATTTTCATCTTTGTGTTAAAATTTCATTTTTGTATTCAATTTTAGATCAATTTCATGCCTTCCCAGAATAGCTCTCTCGCACCCCATATTAAGAATCCTTAATCTAGAAGAGTCCCTCAAATCCTTTGAAAATCTGTCAAGGCACATATTAAAAGACCTCCCCATCTGCCTTAAGAGAATAATATTTAATTAATGTATCTTACCAGTCTTCGCCTATAGTAAATAAATATGTTGATCAAATGAAGCAAAGCAAAATGAAGTTTACTTCATAACAGAAATGATTATACGTCTATAGTAGCAGTGGACAGGCCACAATGCTAGATGCTAGAGTCAATAGCGGTAAATTGGCCAGGAAAGTACTATAATAGCGTTCTAGAGCAAGTAAATTGGGCAAACTACCAACTTAGTGGACAGACTATATCAAAAGACTGATCGACAATTGGCTGCAAGTAGCAGAGCACAGTTAGCAGTGGAAATAAAAAGAGGAGGCCTATATCCGAGTGTAGACTTCAATGGCTGACTGATGCTGAAGGTGATACATCAAATCATGACCATTTTTCATGATTTAGCATGTTTAGTAGTCAAACTTCTCCTTTTACTTCTGAAAATAGAATTCATAAACAAAACAAATACTATTCTTGATATTTTTAACTCTTGGACAACTGGAATAAATAAGTTCTTACGGTTTTGTTGGGCTGAATGAATTTAGTTTAGAAACACAACGTTTCGTTAGTAGATAACTGACTTTTTTAGGTGCTAAAATCAGTGGCGGCGCTATCTCTTAAAATCTGGGAGGGGCCAAAAAATGTTGAGTAAAATTTGGGGGGGCCAAGAAATATTTTTTTATCGTTTACATATGAAAATACAAGTAATGACCTAAAAAAAAAGGTCCTCACTTCTAAAATATATATTTTTTCCAAGCAATTCTAGGGGGGCCAACTGGGGGCCAGAGCAACTTTTAGCCCCTGAAATTATATCACCTGAAGAATTCAATTATCTACTGACAAAAGGTGTGTTTCTAGACTAAATACATTATGTCTAACAAAGCTATATGCATTTATTTACTCTAACTATATTTCCTGGTATATTATACCTTTAAACAACGTTAATAAAATGTTCGCACTTTGAGAAAATAAATAAATAAATAAATAAATAACAAATGATTCTCGCGAACTGGTACGAGGTGACTCATGCTCTGCATTTTCTTAATTTAAAACCTTGATCTTACTGGAGTAACCTAACAAGTCCCATGTGAAAACCTGTCGCACGCCACTGCTGTATTGTCTTCTGTATATGTCTAGTTATTGTGTTACTAGATGGCACTACGGTTTGTTAATGTGTACAAGGACGTGAGACAAACTTTATACATAAGAACGTGCACTCATGCATATACAATGGTTCTTGTCTTGTGAAATTCGAGGCGACCAGGAAGGAAGTTCATTTGTTTATTAAGGAAGATTTTTTTAAATGATATTGTTTTATTATTTTATTTAACATGCGGATGTCGGTGGATTATGTCAGATTCCGGGATTTGTAAAACAACCGTAACAAGAATTTGATCATAGATAACATTAGAAAACTTGCATGGATATTAGCACTGATATTTACAAGGAGAAGAGAAATATTGCTAAATAAATTGTTAGATAAGTTATAATAAGATAAAGTATTACTACCTACAAACATTGATGGTTAGACATGATTCTCTCTCGCTCTTCCCATTTTTTTTTTTTTCTTTCTTGATAATGCCTATAAACATTCGAAATTTTCAAGATGAAAAGATAAAGGCAGATAGCTCTTTGACCCAGTTCTCTATTTGAAAAATGGTGGGTGTTTGAGTGTAGTGGTGCGAAAACAGTAAACTGGAACAGGGGAATTAGTGTAAAATTAGTGCAAAATTAGTGTTCAGGGTCATGAACCTTCCTCCTTCTAGGTGCTAGGGTTGCCAACATTGCGTCGATGCTGACCCGAAGAAAAATAATTATGGGGGGGGGGACTTAAAACTAAATATATAACAGGTGCCAGGTGACTGTTGCACGATATGAAACAAGAATACTTGACAAGTTGACAAGAACAAGACGGAGCTTGTCTGGCAATAAGACTCATACGCTAAACCGGGCAGCTTTTCGCGTGCAGTACGTCGTTTTTAGTACGTGATTTTCTGTGGAAAATTGGAATTGCGCGAAGCTGTAGCAATCCTGCGATCACCATTCAGCAATGCCGAGGAATGACAAATCGACTTAAGCGGAATACCACTGCGCAGCTAAAAGCGGAGCTTATCAAGCGGTAGTTTGCATACTTTGTACTGTACATTGTACATGAGTTAACCCGAAGAATTTTATTGAGAATTCGGAGCCCGAATGTTGGTCGCCAAACCCGGAATATCCGGGTCAAAATGACTATGTTGGCAACCCTATGCGCGTCTTGCCCTATGCTTCTATTATGCTTCACCGCGTTGCGCTATCTTGAGCCACTCGTACTGCTTCGTTCAATTACATAGAGTTATTAATAATAACATAGCCCTTTCGGACTAGACCCACAAAGAACAAAGTTCAGCGTGTGGTAACATTTTTTAAATTTAATAAAAAGGTTAAGGCAATTAAATATTATGAAGTTGTATCAAAAAATTGATGTGAAGTGTGATTTTTCACACATTTCAGGGTTTCGCCGGTATTTATTAACTGTGTGATGATTATTTGGGATGCCAAAACAAATTTTATGTCAAAATATTTTTTTATGAATTTTAATTCTAATGCCTCATACCATTATTTAAGTTTCTAAATATGTGCAGTATTTTTTTTATATAGCAAGGTTCTTTAAGATTTTGAAAATTGCGCCTATGGCTTTCATTGATTGCTAAAATCATAAGCCTCGCCCTCTGATACCTTCAAATATAGAATTAAATTATAATTTCAACACTTCCCACTGGTTATTAAATTTACGCTTTTAAAAATTAAATGCAACATTTACCAAAATATAACTAGAATTTTGACAAAATCATTTAAAAAAATAAAAATGCAAAAAAAAACTGAAAAAATAAAAATTGACGGGATTTGAACACAGTTTCTTACAGTAGTTTCAACTCACTAAGCAACAACGCTACCACTGTGCTATACAGGATCACTCGTTTACTATGCTCAATAGCGGATTAAATATATTATATATTTTACTTAAAAACACAAAAAATGCGTTATTTTCCGAAAACATAATCTGATCAAAAATTCCTGTTGTACTATTCCGGTTCACACCAATGTTCATTACTGAGAATTTTTTCAGATTTTTAGTTTAAACCATCTGGGCTACAGGGTGTGGGACAAATTTTCTTTTGCACAATCTTGGCAAAAATCGCCTCAAAATAATTAATTTTGCAAAAATAAAATTTTGATCGTTAATCCACGTGCCAAGGGCTTTCATTTGCTACCCTACACAGAATTGTAAAAAAAACCTACACAGAATTTTTTTTTTTTCGATGAACATATATTTGTTTATATTTTTAGGGGGATATGTTTTTTAGATGTTTTAGTATTTTTCCTATGTGCGGGTCAAAGAGTTGTATAAGCATGCCAAATTTCAATTCTCTAGGTTTAGCCGTTTGGCTACAATTTTTACCGAACAGACAGACAGACAGACAGACAGACAGACAGACAGACAGACAGACAGACAGACAGACAGACAGACAGACAGACAGAGAGACAGACAGACAGAGAGACAGACAGACAGACAGAGAGACAGACAGACAGACAGACAGACAGACAGACAGACAGACAGACAGACAGACAGACAGACAGACAGACAGACAGACAGACAGACAGACAGACAGACAGACAGACAGACAGACAGACAGACAGACAGACAGACAGACAGACAGACAGACAGACAGACAGACAGACAGACAGACAGACAGACAGACAGACAGACAGACAGACAGACAGACAGACAGACAGACGACAAAATGACGGTATAAGGGTTTTTTGGTCATACCTACAAAACCCTAAAAATGACAAATCATGCATTCTGTAGAATTGTAGAATGTAATGAGGAGAAAAAAAAAATGAAGAAAAAATTAATCCAAAGTTTGTGTCAAAAGAAGTTGGCAATAAGAAATCAAAAATACATCATTATTGAAAAAGGCTCTCGAGTTCAGAATCTGTTAATGAAAAAATCCATTTTTTTATTATTATTTTGCTATTCCTGTTGGTCAAAGTTAATATATTTGAATTTATGTAATTTATGTAATTAAAAATCATATTATGAACACGATGTAACAGATATCGGTAGTTACATGCCAATTTATGTTTTTTATGTTTAGATGGGATTGCTAGTTGTTTACTGTTACACCTAGTTGAATATTTATGATTGGGAAATTTGATAATATTTGGATGGTTAATAGTGTATGTTGCTATTGCCATTATATACAACTGATCAAATTTAAGTAGTAGTGTATCGGAAAATATTAAATTGGATGGATATAATATAGGTTTAAAGGTCATAATTTTTAATATTGATTTTTGTAAAATATGAATATTCTTTATGTAATTTTTTGTTGCTCCACCCCAACTTAATATACCATACTGTAAGACAGACTGAACAAGACCGTAGTAAAACATTTTTAATTTATTAATTGGTAGTATTACTCTTAAAAATATAAAACGATTTTCTAAGACTACGACACATTTTGTCTATATGATGATTCCATCTAAGAAAACAGTCCATAGTAACTCCTAAATATTTTATATGTTTCACTTTTGTTAATCTGTCACAGTTACAGTTAGTCTAGGCGCATTGATCATCATGAACAGACATAAAGTCAAAATTAGACTGACTATTACTATTGCAAGAGAAAGACATGGAATGCGACTTGTGAACATTCAGCGTTAGTTTGTAGACATTTAGATATTCTCTTATAATTGTCATATCTTCCTCTGCCATTTAATGCAATGCCTGCCTGACAATGCAATGCCTGGCCTATTATATATTTCATCGAGCCAGCACATCTATTAGGGCTTCTTCCTCTTGGATGCCTACCATTTAACTAGATAACCTAACCACTCCAGTAGGATTCTTCAACAAGTATTCTACTAAAAACATTAGTGCCTTTATGATTTTAATTACGAGTCTAATTCCAATATTAAAAAATCAGCTGTGGCGACCACAAAGTACTTGTTTAATTTATGCTGTTTTATCAAAAAATGTCTCAAATAAAAGCTGTTAGCTATTGCTTTTATAGAAACTTTTGATAAATAAATTTTTTCGAAATATTTCTCTTTTGTAAAATATTCGCAAAAATCTTAAAACCGACATGAGTAAACTCCCATTTTTAGCTAACCGATTTTTACCAAAAGTTGATCAACTCGTGCCGTTGATGTCAAAAGCTTAAATATGAAGTTTCATAAAAATCGTTTTAGTCGATTTTGCTCTGCACGTGTACACGGACCGACAGACAGACAGACAGACAGACAGACAGACAGACAGACAGACAGACCAACAGACATCATACTAAAAATAGTCAAAACGTTATGTAATAAAATTAAATTTTAACTTTATTTATTACTTTATTTGGATTGATACGATAGTCACTATATTTATTTTTTTGATGCATGCTGTGAAGAGGGCAAAACTAATTATGATTGAGTAAGTACATTTATTTGTAGCAACTTAAATTTATATTAGTATGTAATACTGAATGTAATTATTATTTAATAGATAAACTGAAGAAGATAAATGTGTATCATCTTCATCGAAAGCGATCTTTTTTCAAACATTTTATAATTATCTAATTCCCGAAAATGGATTATATATGTTGTACTGAGGATATACTTGTTTAATCAAGTCATAATAATATCTTATTCAATATTGAGTTGACACTTTCAAGAGCACCTTTTCAAGAAATTGCGTCTCTTGTTAATAATTGTTACTGTGCAAACATTTTTGAAGAGTGATATTACTTGTTATTAATCATTATTTCTACTGCGACTATACAAAGATTAAAGTGCGGATAGACGGATAAAGGTTCTATATCCGCATCTGATCCACATCCGCACAATCTAAATTATAAATTATCAGCACCCACAAAAAATTGGCGGATTTACGCGGATGTGCTCATACCTACGAAATCTTAGCGTAGTGAAAATTTAGTATACATAAATTTTTTATCAATATGGTTTTACAATGTAAGATTTATGTTTTAATCGAACTTTGTAGATAGTATACCTGCAAATTTTATCTAAAAATGAATTAACATTTCGTTGTCCAATATTTATTTTTTTTTATCTATGAGCACAGAAGCAGATTACATGGTGCAATATTTAGTTATTTTTTGTAAACTTCCCACAAAGTAAATTTCAACAAAATTTCTTAAAATTCGTTACACAATGAAGTTTTATTTTATTTTCATGGTGTAATTTGACAAATGAAAACTATTGTTCATAAATTATGTGATAGTTGTCAAGTGGGAAGTAATGTCTATGAACACCGTTATGTAAATTTGGATTATCTAACTTAACTCTTGTTTTAATATTTATTTATATGAGAGATTAAATAAAGGAGTGTACAGTATTGGCCATATATTTACCAATATATGATATGAATTTAATTTATAAACCTTTTTATGTATATCAAGGATTTTACAATTGTCTCTGATTTCCTTTGTTCACCTAGGTTTTACATTCATCACGATTTTCCCAAATGCCTGACTTTAAACCTTTACTATAATCAATTGTATTATCTATTCTATTTTCCGTTTGACTCTCTTTTATCGTTATGTTTATCCAGTTTACGAGTTCATAGATGCAAAAAATTTGTACTTCGCCACCTGTACAGTTTTCCTATATTTGGGTCAAAGAGTTGTTCAAGCATTCCAAATTTAAACTTTCTATGTCGGTCATTTTGCCACATTTTCCACCGCATGGACAGACAGACACATGAGCAGCTGTATAAGGGTTTTTGGTCATATCAGAAAACCCTAAATATATTTAAGAAGGAAAGTTGCACAATCCGTTAGCCTAGTTTATTAGAAAGACTTTGCAAACTATGTATAGATCGGCTAACTACTAAGTTTCAGCGGGTATTGGTGTACAAAGTATGGGGAAATAATCTTTTAACTGAGCAAAATGGAAGGCGTGTGTAGATATGGCAATAAAAATGAATGAATCGATTAATTGATCATTTGATTAATCGAAATGTTATAATCGATTTTCGATTAAATTGGTAGAAAATAATCGATTAATCCATTAAGAAATAAAAAAAGTTGTATTTTAAGGGCTTTTCCTCTAGAACAGGGGTCGGCAGACCGCGGCTCTTTGATGGCATTCGTGTGGCTCTTTAAATTGATACGGAATAAAATTTAGAAAATATTCAAAAAGTTATGTATTAAAACAAAATGATGTCTCTTCAAAATGTTTCCAGATGCCGTAAAGGGTGAATTTCGATCGTTGGCTTCTACAGTTTACCGACCCCTGTCCTAGAAGATCGAAATTTGGCAATTTCATCATAAACTGTCCAAAAAAGGTTGAGGTAACTTGCCAGTCTTTTCTCGCAAATTATCGGATTGAAAGATTGCGTTTCGCTCATGAGCATTTGAACTGATGAGACGCAAACTATAACAGTATATTGTGCAGTAATGAGTAGTGGTTGAGTTTAAAATCTCCAGATGGGCGAGACCGAGTGTTCTGAAGGTCTAGTAATCTAAGGAATTTATTGAAAATAAGAGAGCAGATTCATCTACCGACCAGTTTTTCAACAATACAACTAAATAATTTATTGTATATAAAATAAAGTCATCAATTAATAACAAAATTAATTGATTAATTATTAATTAATAGAAAAGAAAAATATCATATGTAATGATAAATTATTTCTGTAATGTTTAAATTATTTTGATTTGGGGCGTGTTGCAGTTTTGCAGTTCTGATGTACCAGCCGCCACGGTCCGGAGACAGAGAGTAAAAAAGGGCTTCTCCGGAGAAAACCGAAGAAACTACACCCCCAGAAAGAAAACTTCTAGAAAGTGAGGTCTTAAAAAAATTTTATCCGAGCTTATGCCGTATCCGCTTATACTTAAATACATCCCTGGATTTTTTTGGCAAAAAATGTATTGGTTTCATTGAATTAATTTCAACAATTTCTGAAATTATGAAATATGGAAATGCAAAGTGTTCAAATTCAATTCACTTGGTTCCATTGTATCTACTTACAATTGTAAACTAGTCTTAAGAATATAAAAACAATTAATCTACAGCATTATTTACATTTTCCGAGCTTGCATTGACATATTTAGCACATGTATTTAAAAGTGGAATGCTTGCAATTAATTATTTATAGATTTAATAGGTTGTTTCCGTCCGGCAATGTTCTTGTTTTTTCCTCCGCAGAGTTTAGCTTGAGCCAGTGTGTCTGTGACGGGAAGTAAAAGGCGTTTATCTCGAAGACTTTCGCAACTTGTAGGTAGTACTCCCGGTCTCAACTCGCCTCAACTCTTAAACTAGGATTCGTTAACGATTTCTGTTTTCTTACGCAATCACCTAGAGTATTATGTCATGAGATATCCAATATTGTTCGCTACGACTTATGTAAGAATTTCTCCCGCACCTTTATATATGAATATATTATAAATGACAGTGGCGTAACCTATCATTATTTTTACTTACTTTTATACAGTAATACTTGCAGTTTTGATCCTGAATCATAAACCTAGGACAATATATACGACGCTTTGACAACTAAATGGTGGCCCAAGAATCGCGCTACCATTTAAAAACTGAATGACTTTTTTATTTCTTTATTAAATGAAATAAGGTTTCTGTATATGACAATATAACATATAGAAATATTTTTGGTCTAATTATGTAAGATGATGTCATGCAAATAGCCTCCATTTTCAGCTTCGCAAGGTCGCGGCCTTTCCAGTATATTTCCATTCATTGCTCATATTTCCATTCGAATGTTTTCCTTCAACTCCTGGATATTTTGGGTCTTAGTACTGTAAACATAAGTCTTTAGGTAGCCCCAAAGAAAAAAATTTGGACCGGTTAGATCGGGAGAGTTCGCTAGCCAGTTGAAATAGGTATTTATTGCAATTAATCGTTCTCCAAACATGTCCCTCAGGAGCATAATTTGTCTCGCGGTATGGGCAGTCGCTTCATCCTGCTGCCACCAAATCTCAGGTGTGTCCTGAACAGTTGGATGGACAAAATTCTCTAACATTTCGCGGTATCGGGCCCCAGTCACCGTTACCGCATTAACTCTCTTGTCCTCGAAAAAGTTTGCTCAACACAAGACCTATTTTCCGTGGTTCGCATGAAACATGGTCTTCCGACTCGTGGCAAGTCGATCACAGATCCCTTGTTGTTGAAAACGATGAATTAGACAGATTATCGTCGATTTAGAGGGCGGATTCGTCACTCGATAATGACGCATGTATTCTCTCTGTATGAGTTCAATGGACCGCCGATTTTCAAAATAAAATTCTACGATTTTGGTTCTTTGGGGTGTGCTAAATTTCTCTATATCAAATCGACTTAAAAATGGGACAATCTTATTTTATTTTAAAGGATAATAAAAAAATATTTAACCGTTTTAGTAGAAAACTATAAATATTGGAGGCTGCATAAACAAACATTTTATATTGCTAACTAAAGAGACTGTAGTAATAAATATTGCCATATTGAATGAAGACAATACATACAGATCAATTCTGTAAAAAGTTACTGTGTAGTAACGTTACTACAAGATAAAATATTATAAAAAGTATAATAACTTTCATTCATGATAGTAACTGACCTTGCTCTTAGTGACAAATTTAGTTACAATGATCATAGTAACTGAGCTACAGAATTGGTCGGAATATCTCATATTAAGTAAACGTATTGTAACACAAATAAGTAATTGTTAAAATAAAATTTTAGGCATAAGGATAACTTATGCCTAAAATCTTAAGGATTTCTAAACTCATGTAAACATTTTTTGTGCTATAAAATTAAAATCCGAACCAAAGAGGTTGCACGACCTGCGTCGTTACATGAAGATGGACGCAATATTCAAATATTGCGAGCGTTTTGGATGTAGCTAAAAACACTATAAATTACGATAAAAAGCGTCTTCATCGAACTGGTTTCTACACAAACAAACCAGATTTAAGTAATTCACGAGTCACAAGTACTCCAGATGATTGTAATGAAGTTACAGTTGTAGCTTTGACAATGGCGTGAGCCGAAACTACAGTCAGTACATCAATAAAAAATTCTGTGAAACACATCACAATGTTTTTATTTAACAACCTCTTATTAATACGGTAATATTGAGCGTGTTTGGGAAGTTCTTATGTTTAAACATAATTAATTTTGATAAATAAATAAATGCACATTATAACGAATACGCGTTCGTTGAACCAGCGTTAAGCGGGAATTACCTGTATTAACTTATTTCAACAAAAATGGTTCATTTGTTCCCTGACCACGGTCACGGTAACATCTCTTAACGAGAGCTACATTTACTAGTAATAAAATTGTTGTTTTTTTACTTACAATATACAGTGTTGTGGTGTAAGAAAATTCCAACGGTAAGTGAATGTCACCCCTAACCATGGGGGTGTCCCCCAGTGGGGGCGAGGAACCCCCGGACATTTCAACGGCAGCCACGTTCGTACGGGCCATGGACGTTATCCACAACAGTCCATTCCAGTACGAATATAATAATTATGACTCTACTCAACAAGATGAAACACCAGAAAATCACATCACTTTTCACAATACACTAAAACGAAGTCGCAATTCACAAAACACACCATCCGAGCCAAAGAAAACATACTGCACACTCATCAGCTGGTGGCGTGATATCGCCAGTCCAGAATGAGCTCGCTAATAAGATAAGCCGTAATCCGGCAATAATTAGTATGCCCGAACATACAAATAACCAGGCTGATTCAAATGGTTTAAATTACTACGAAATAAATAAAAACAATAGATACAGCATTGTTGACAATGGTCCTTATATCATTATAGAAAGCAAAATTAACAATTCTGGTAACCTACACAAAATGAGCGTAGGGAATTTTTTTTCTCGAAAATTTCAGAAAGGATGCCAAATTTATTACAAATATATATACAACAGGCAGAAACAAAATCAAAATTGATATGTCTAATCGGGAGTCTGCAAACAAAATCCTAGACGCAGCTGAAGTTCTGGCAAACCTCAACTTTCAAGCATATATACTGGTTTTAGTAAGAAAAGGCATAATTCGATACGTGGACACAGACATCTCAACAGACGAAATTGACAATGTTATACAATCAACAATTAAAATTGTTCATATTAAAAAAATGACGAGGAAAATAATCATAAACGAACTGCCAGATTTTGAGAACACTGGTACGGTCGTCCTAACATTCAAAAATCAGATACTCCCCGAGTACGTTTCCATCTACGGCGCACGCCAAATTTTCTCCATGCCTCGCCGGAATATACTCAAAAATCAGGCAAATACGTTTCGCCGCACTCAGACAAACACACTTGCAAATAACAGAGAAAGGACACCCGCGCCGGTTTATTCAGTACAAAATAATTATTCTCGTAACGGAACTGTAGGTCTCAACCCTTACCCTCCACAACCGCACATAAGGTCCAATGCAGACAATTCTACAAGCTCAAGAAACAACTCCGAACTTATCCTAGACAATATAATCACAATGTTATATGCATGGCTATATATGGTTGTATATATACATACGACTGTGAGCCAAAATATAATAAAATAAATAAAAAAAAAAAAAATAAAAAAAACAGAAATGGTTAATCCTAACTGTATCCATTTCTTGACAGGTTTATGTTCGTAAAATTTTAAAATATATTCTTTATTCCCTAGGCCTTGCGGCGTTCAGGGTATTAACCATAACAAAAATAGAAAATTCAATCCAAAAATATTTTATTCTTTCTTCATTCTTCTCTCCCCATTTCCAGGTAACCTCATCCCCCTTCCTTCCTCCCATTTCTCCCCTTCTGCTTCCCACCGGATCTCTTCTTTCCTTCCTTTACCCCTTCCTGTTATCCTTCCCCAATCTCAATCCTTCTTGCCTCTAATTCCCACCTCTCCCCCTTCCATCTTTGTGCAACAGATCTAATGTGCTCCCCGACTATACTGTCGAAGTGCTCTATATCTTCTGTCTCCTCCCCGCACACCCTGTACCTCTTATCCTCCTGTTTTCTCCAATATCTATTTCCTCTCTCTTCATTCCCGCACCTTAGCCTCGCAATCCTCCTAACTCTCCCTCCTGACCTTCCTCTTTCTCCCTTCAAGTAGCTTGGTACCCTTATAGTTCTGACCTCCTTATATCTCCCTGCGCTCCTTGATTTGTCTATTCTGACTGTCCTTTCTTGTTCCTCCACTTCCTTATCCCTTTTCCGCATTCCCCTGTCGCATACACTCCGCATCTCCAGTAATACTCCTTTCTCATCTCCCCCCATGCGTACCATCTTCCTTTCTGTTCCTCTCTGGCTCTTTCCCTTCAGCATTCCCTCATTATTCTTTTGACTGTTTCTATTCTAACTTTCTGCTCGTACTTAACCGCCCTCCTTCCTATACCCACTTTCATCTTATCCCTTTTCAGTTCCTCTCTTACAATATACCCTGGTGTTGTTACTATCTACCCCTAAGATCCATCTCAAATACCTCTCCTGTACTCGTTCTACCTTCTCCCATTCCTTCCGTCCCCAAATTTCCACCCCATATAGCAGGATGTTCTTCACCACGGCGTCAAATAACCTCAATCTCCATCTAATATCGTCATTAAACCTCCTCTCTCCTATACTCCACAGCTTCCCCATGACTATTCTTGCCTTCTTTACTCTTTCCCTTATGTGTAGTTCAGCCCCATTGTTCCTCGCTAGTACATAACCTAGGTATTTTAAACTCTTCACCTCTTCTATTTCTCTGCCACTCCATTCCCATTGTATCTTCTTTCTTCTCCTTCTTTCTTTACAGAATACCATTACCTTCGTCTTATCCCTGTTTACTTCTAGTTTTTTGCTTTTGAAATATTTATCAGCCCTTTCAATCATTCTCTTAAGCTCCTGTTCCCCCTCTGCCATCCATCTCCTTTCCTCTTCCTTTCCTCTTCCTTTCCTCTTCCTTTCCTCTTCCTTTCCATTACCTTCCATAGCTCCTCTCTATCCAGCCTGTCAAACGCCGCTTTCAAATCCACGATCGCCATATACGCTTTCCCTCTTTTTCTCCGTCAATGCGTTTCATCCAATAATTCCTTCCAATGTTCGTATAAATTTGTTTATATTATCAGACAGTATCAGACTACAGTGATAATTCGTTATGATTGACCAAATTTTTTATATATCTAATCAGAATACATATTTCCCAGTAACAATTTTTTATTTACGACTAAAAAATTGTAACTACTGAATGGATTTTAAAAGTTCTTTGAATTCTGATTAGTGTATAAATCGTGTACCAACCTTGCTGCTCTGAGAAACTGTGTGAATATAATTGGGAAATGTTACCTCCTGCACCCTACAGTCCGGACAGGAGCCCATCAGACTTCAACTTATTCCCAAAGTTGAAAAAACCTATGCATGGATATCGTTATCGGCCTCTGGAAGAGCTTAATGCTGCCGTTGCCCGAGCCATTCGACAAATGAACAGAGATGTGTCTTGGATGGAATAGTAAAGCTTTCCAAATGTTTGAAATGACTCTCGCATATAATAATAATAATAAATTTTTATTTAACTTCAAATAATACAAGTCACAAAAAAAATTAATAGGTTTTACAAAAAATCATTTATAAATTCATTTAAAGTTATATATGACTTACTAGCTAAGATATTTTTAAAAGAAAGTTTAAATTGTTTTAAATTTTTATTTCCAATAGTAAGGGGGATTTTATTGAATATAGTGTAACCAATATTAATTTACTGTATACTTGCAATCGGGACCTTGGTACACTAAGATCTTCTTCGGAACGTTTATTGTATGGCACTATTTGCGGGTTGAAAGATTTCCACTTTAGTTCTAGAGCTTGTAGCAAAATGAATTGCGAATGGAGTGTCAGTATATCCAGTTTCTTGAATGCTGGCTTACAAGAAGAGGTTTTTGGTGCGTTCACTACAGCCCTAACAGCCTTCTTTTGTAGTATAAATATCTTATCTGCTTGTGGCGTACTGCCCCAGTCTAATAGACCATAACACATAATGGAATGAAACAATGCGTGATATACAGTCAAAGCTAAATCTTGGTTAGTTGTTTTCTTTGTACGACGAATAGCATAGATCGCTTTGTCGAGTTTATTACTGATAAGAATTACATGACACTTCCATGTCAATGCAAAGTCTATTCGTAAACCCAGAAAATCGGCAATGCCAGGTTTAGGGGATATTCTATTGGACGTAAAGTTAATAGTTAATAGTTAAATAATTCTACTGAAACCAATGAATAGCTTCGAGATTACAGTATCAAGCTTTATTTGTAACATACCTGCATCCTTTTCGTTCACCAGTAGAGTTGTGTCATCAGCGTATAACACACTGTTGCAGGAAATATTATTGGGTAGATCATGTATAAATATAATGAAAAATAAAGACCCAAGGATTCTGCCTTGGGGTATTCCTATTTTTATCTTACATGGCTTGCTTAATACGAAGTTATGATCAACTATGTGTACCCGATTTGTTAAGTAAGATGTGAGCAATTGAAGGAAAGTACCTCTAACACCTTAATATTCAATATTGTTCAAGAATAATTTGTGAGGCATTCGGTCAAAAGCCTTATTGAGATCGCATAGCTGAATCGCATGTTCTTCATTAAGGTCAATACTGCATCGATGGGTCCCTAGGCATCGATGGCATAGGATAAAATCCAAATTGCTTTGTTGAAAAGTAAGAAAAAATTTCGAAAAATTGTATTATTTTCCTCTTTATGATACGTTCGAAGATTTTAGAGAACACAGGAAGAATAGATATTGGCCTGCAATTATCAGTAATAGACCGGTCATTTTTTTTTTTATGAATCGGTCGTACTTTGGCAATTTTTATATTATCGGGAAACACATCATTTTCAATGCATTTATTAATAATATCACATAGTGGATCCGTTATTTCAGACTGGATGGATTTTATTAGCTTACAGTCTAAACCATGGATATCTTTGCTTATTTTAGGTTTCATGTTATTAATTATTATTTCTAAATCTGCAAACATCACTAGTTTAAAAAAGATTGTTGAGCCATTAACTGGTATTTTTTGCATTATCATAATTTGGATTATGTAATATATTTGTAATAGCGAAAGAATCTTGGAAATATGATGCTAAAGGCACATTGATATTTTTATCCATTTTCTTTCTCCCGGTTTTTTAATTAATAACATGCCAAATAGCCTTTTATTTGTTGCCAGCGTCATGAATAAGGTTTAGATTTCTGTGCGATCGTTCTTCGTCGAGGTTTTTCAAATACATATTTTTATATGCGACGTATTTATTTTTAATATCTAATCTTCTATATTGCTTATAGGTAGGGTGACCAGATTTCAGTGAAGGGAAACCGGGACACAGGAAAAAAAAGAAGGTCTTTGTTTTCTCCCAGATCCAAGTGAAGAGCAAAAAAAAGGTCCTCAACTCCCCAAATTTAAAGTGAAGAGCAAAAAAAAAAAGGTCCTCACCTCCCAAATTCAAAGTGAAGAGCAAAAAAAACGGTTCTCATCTCCCCAAATTTAAAGTGAAGAGCAAAAAAAAAAGATTCTCATCTCCCAAATTCAAAGTAAAGAACAAGTGAACACCGGGACAATTGACCTAAAACCGGGACGGATGGTCACCCTACTTATAGGCATCATGCAATAGTCGAAGGGTTTCTCGCATCAGCCTAGTAACTTCAGAAGTATAGCTCATAATTTTCTTCATATTTTTTCTTTCTAGTGGAAAATGTTTTTCATGAGCATTTAAAATAGTTTGTAAAGAATTATTATATTTTACATTTTGAGTCCTCTACAGTACACACATTTTCTCAGTCTTCACTCTGCAAAGCTCTATTAAATTGATCTTTATTTTTATACAAATATGTCCTGTGTAGTTTATAGCAGCGTTCCGCAACCATTGGGTCGCGACCCATTTTTGGGTCGTGGAAATTTAAAAATGGGTCGTGACTTGCGACCACTTATGTATATGAAAAAAATATATATATAGAAATCGACTTCAAAGCATTGACACAAAGTTGAGGATTGCATTAACTAAATCAATTGAAGCAAGAATAGACAATTTGGTGAACGAGAATCAGCAGCAGAAGAGCCATTAGTATGTACTGGTATAAAATTATTGTCCTGCACTTTCATCATTTTTTTCCAACGCACATGGGTCGCCTTATAATTTTGTTATTAATTTTGGGTCGATAGACACCAAAGGTTGCGGAACGCTGGTTTATAGTACTGCTCATCGGTAAAATTTATTGGAGCAGATTAATCTTTTGCCTTGCTTTTTTAGCATCTGGGTTTATTATGTTTTACCCAAAACGATCAAAAAGTATATATACAAAGAAAAATCTTGTTAATTTTCAGTATCAGCTAAAATCTATTAACACTTACTTTTCAATTGCCCAAAATTAAACTGCTAATAACAAGAGGTTGTAGCGAATTCGCGTAAGTTATGGGTTAGCACGTTTAATAGATGTTGGGGAGATGTGATATGAATATAATTGTACAATGTAACGGTCTGTGAAATCGTTTATTCTATCACCATTGAGCATAACACTGTCCATTATTGTTCAATTGTTATTGTTCGAACCGTTCGTGAGCTCTCTCTGAATTAATTGATTTTGCTATATGAATATTTAATAAAAACCTGCAAAAAGAACTGTGAATATATTAATATGTTTGATATTTCTTTACTGCTAATATTAGCTGCGTTCGCAGATGAAATTTCTGACAGGTTGGTATCAGAATCTTTTGGGCGGACGGGGCAATGCCACGAAACCCTGGGCCTGAGCCCCTTTCGCCGGTTTTATTTGGAGTACGAAGCGCTTACACATTATGCATTCCAAGAAATAAGCATCCAATCAAAACCGTAATCGTAAAAGCAATGATGCCGTACCTCCAAATGTCAGGATTGCATCCACGACGGTTTTTGAACATTAAAAACCCTTATCTCATTCAATTTACACATTAAAAACATAATGTATAACAAAAAAATATAGATTAACATCTATTAAAATCCAATTGAAAATAATATCTAAGAATTAATTCACATAATAAAAAATATTTAAGATATTCTCCTTACGGAAAATCGTACCTACTTGAAGAGGTTAAAAACTAATTGCACCATCCAACACCGTTCAAGTTGTCACACAAGTGACAACTTATTAGACACAGACGCTGTCTCTATTAAAAAAATTTGCGTGCTATAGTTTCAGAAATATTCCTAGTGTTACTATTGTACCTTGTTACTTTTGTCCCCGGTCTACCCTATAGCAAAATTTATTTAAAATAAGATAATACACCTTTTTTGTCTTATGCAAATGCAAATTAGTGAACAGATTTGAAAAGTTCTTTCAGTGGTGGATATCTTAGACTTTCTTAAGTGAAAAAAGCTAGCAACACCTCTTGGTGAGTGTGAAAATAAATTAATGCACCAATTTAAAATATTCTTTCAAAAACAAAATCTTTGTATCTTTCCATCAGACGTCGCGTGTCACCAGAAATTCTTTGCCGGGCCGCTGTTGACAAATCATTATCTGTGCGACTTCATCCGACGAGACCTCAAATCGAAATAAGTAAAACAAATTATTGATTTGACAAATAATAATGGTTACTAGGTTTTAATAATAAATTAAAACTCATTTTTTTTGTTTGTTTTTACGGCAACAATACGATTTCATTTTTTCGTATTGTCACATTTTTGCGGATATCATGAAGCCCTCGTCCATGCGAGACGTTAATCACTAAATTATTTACATGTGAATGCGTCGCTGATATTAGTAATGTTATTTAGTTTTTCGATAATTACTCAATTTGATTACATCGATTATACTAAAACTGAAAGTATTACTATCAATTATATAGCAGTAATAAACTGGTCCAGCAATATGGTTTTGATTGAATTCAAACATCGATCTAGTTTTAATGCGGAAATATTTACATAACACTAATATACAGTAACAGTCTCGTGAAATATGATATAGATATTACACCATTTCCTATTCGTCCCACCCAACACCCAGCCTCCATTAGCTTATCTAGGTAACAGCATGCCTTTGGGTGTTATAACGTCATTTTTAACAGTTTTTTAAACAAATCCAAACAGACAGTTGCATATTATTTAATGACATGTCTTTTTAAGTGGTTACTAATATTTGATTTATATATCAAATTAATAGAGCTAATAGAAATTTTTTTCTTCATAATTTATATGAAAATAATAAAATAATATATGATTTAAAATAGTTATTCAAAATATGATTCGTAGGCGTCTGTTAACTTGTGAATATACGAGCCCAAAATCAGTTAAGTTTGCCCGTATCTATTTTATCGATAGTTTTTACAAAATTTTAAACAGACGTCAAAAACCAAATTCAGTGGAATAATTCATGTAATTTTTGGAAACTTCAGTTAATTTCAAACATATTTTTGTAAATTTTAACACAAAATATGGAACTATTTCTCACAGCTGGATTGTCACAAACTTGTAGACACCATGCAACGAGGAATTGATGCTATTTTAAAAAAGGGTGCAGTTACACAGTGGTAAAAATATGTTTTAAATGAGAAAATTAGTTTAATATTTTCAATAACATTTTTAAAGTTTTTTTACAATTACAATTTTTTTACAGTATAGAATATAAATAAGCTTATTTTGTAAATATGTATGGGGTAAATATGTTTAAATTTAATCAAATAATAAAGTAGTTTAATAAATATATAGTAATATGTTTTGTTTTATTTCACTTATTCTATATATTTGAAGATGAAAAATATATTGAATTTAAAAAAAAAATGAAACCCAAACTAGCTGTAGAGCAAACAAACGGAAACCCAAACTAGCTAATGAGCTAAAAAAAGAGACCAAATTAGATGATGAATAAGAAAAAGAAAACTCAAATTTGTTGATGAGCTAAAAAAAGGAGAACCAAATTATCTAATAAACAAGAAAAAGGAAAACCAAACTAACTAATGGGCAAAAGAATAGGAAACCCTATAGCTTATTAGCAGGCAAAAAATAAATCCAAATTAGGTGATGACTAAAAGAAACGAAACACAAACTAGCTGAAGAGCAAAAAAAAACTCTAGCTGATGAGCAAAAAAAAAAGGAAACCCAAAAGAAAAAAACCCAAATTAGCTATTAGCTGATGAGCAAAAACTGGGTACCCAATCAAGCAAATGAGCAAAAAGGAAAAAGAAAGCTGATAAGGAAATAGCTACGTTGGCCGGATATATCCCGCAGGCCATGACCTGCCTGTTCTCTGAAGTGATATTTCTGCCTCTATCTATATATCTATCTCTCTCTCTCTCGCTCTCTCTCTCTCTCTCTCTCTCTCTCCCCCCCCTTCTCTTCCCTCACACTTCTTCTTCCCTTGAGCCTATGGTTGTAGGATAATTTTGGGAGTCTTTATTCATCCAGATGGGCTACCCGATCATTTCGGCTCTAGTCAGTTATATCCTGCAACTTGTATATCTGTAGATGTGTTCAGTGGTGTAGTGTAAATGAAAAAGTGCGGGAGCTCCCCCCAATCACATAAGGAAGTTCAAAAAAAGCCGTAGGCAGTGCTGGCCGTAGGAATGTTTTAATGCAAAATTAGATAATGCGGGATACTTTATTATTGAACCGACTGCAAATGTAGAAATGCATACTTATAAATCAACTTATCAAAATGTAATCTTCTTAATTTTTACTTATAAAAGCTTGATACGGCCAAGCATGACAAGCACAAACCACTAGAGGTAGCAAAAAGAATTATAACAAATTTGCGTTTGGCGTACAGCTGTTCGCACTGGCCGTATGTAATTATGTAAATACGCAATATATAATTCGGGGATTCCCCTGTTTCACGCGATAGCAGTCCTATGCGCAAACTGCGCATTTCAGTTTAAGAAGTAATTAAAGAAAGGATGGTTTTAGACGAGTGATAACGATTTCGAGCAATTTTAGCGATTTTTTAAATACCTGGAGTACAAACTCCGGGGGCGCGCTCCACCTCAAGTAAAAAGTATGGGAGCGCCGATCCCTTCCGCTCTCGCCTCACATCGTTGGATGGGTTCTAATGGAGCTATTTGTCATTTTATAGAAATGCATGCATCCTTTAACTGGAACTGTAGGAACCTCATTTCTGCCCAATGAATGATATTAATGTCTCGTTTTGTTTGGTTTCACTGCCGTATAATAAACATTGGTAGTACCATGGCCTTCATACCAGTGGACCTGTGGATCGTAATGCACATACGTTGGAATCTCACTACCTAATTTTTAGTATCGTTATCATTGATTTATCACATCCTAAGTATTTGAAATGAAATTGATGTACATAAAGTACACGTTCTTTTATCTGGGTGTCAGTTATAATTTTAGACTTAACTGGGTACGATCCCGTAAATGCCATAACCTTAGTTTTACTGCTTGAAAGTTTACGATTATATTTCTGCGCTATTATATTAAGCTGGTGGATGCTAATCAGTAGGCCGTTTTCTGTGATTAATTAGAAATGTCCTTTCTATATAAAAATTGGTCTAATTATTGTTGTTCTATCTATTTCCACCTCTAAAAATGCCTTGGTAACAAACAATCTTCTTCAAATATTCAACTGGAAAACGTAATAATCGATTATTAAGTAAAGTCATGAACTTTACGGAATAACTTACGGAGTGGGATAAAATAACTCGAGCATCGTTACAGGTGCACTGAAATTTAGGGAGATTATATTGAAAAATTACAAAATTTATTATCTTGAATCTATAAAGGAAAATATAAATTGTTAGCTTTTATCCCCAACATGTTTCAATTAACCTCTCTTCTATTTGATAAGAGCACCACAAGGAATGCTAGGAAATAATTAACACCAATAAGTGTAAAACTTCCTTATGGCGGCTTGTAATTTTCTCATCTCAAAGGTCAATCAAGATGACTTCTTCGCTAGTGAGGACCACACATTTTATCCCAGTTTATCATAATTCACGGATTATAAAAATAAGATGCTTCTACTATAATTAAAACAACTTTAATGTCTTAGCACTTCTATAAATAGACTCGTAAGTTACGACCTCTCTTTGTTAATTAAGAAGAATTTAAAATTACTGCATATCTATGTCACGCGCATATTTCATAATGCAGTGACGGTTGCTGAAGCAATACACGAACATTACTCCTAAAGTTATGCGCTCTAAATTGAACAATTTTCGTTTTCAATACTAGTTACGTTACGAATATTTAAATAGTCCTCTTGTAGATCTAAATTTTTGCCCAACTTTGTTATAGGTATTAAATATTCTTTACTATTCCACTAAAGGATGGTGGATGTTCGTTGTGTTTAGTGATGTGAAAACAGTCAAATCAAACAAAAACATTTTTTACTGCTTCTTGAGTAGAGGAGGAGACTCAAGGCTGTGTACTCTTCCCCTTGGGTGGGCGCCGGCCTCACATAGTTCCATTTTCTGCTCTTACCATCTAAATCCTCATTTGTACAGTACTATGACATAGTTCTTAGTCTGATATAGGGTTAGGCTATAAGATTTACATTCTTCGTAAACTGCAATTGATGAGTATGAAACAATAACATTTTAGCAGAATAAATACCCAGTAAAAAATCAAAAGTTTTCCAATATTAAATTCACACAGTTAACGCAATGCATCCAACTACTTTAGGGTCATTCCATGTCAAGTGGTCTGATTTCAGAGAAGTGCCCTGCTCGACCATCACGGATTTCGATGAAATTTTGTATGGACATTCACACATGTCCCCAATGAACATTGGTAAAGTTTTACGTTCATCCATGCAATACTTGCTGAGATTTAGTAATTTGTTTGACCCCATACCGCAGCCTTCTATGGTATGACTCCGAAATTTCGGCAACTTTTAGACGCAGTATCTCTGGCAATATTTTGTTGAGAGAAACAAAACTTTGCCATCTTGTACAACTTTTTACGCTTTATTAAACAAAATCTACAAATCTTCATGAGCGATTTCCGTGAAAAAAATTTGAAGCAACTTGGCAAACTTATACTTATAATGCCTGTATAAAACAAACAAGAAAAATAATGGAATGCATGCGATATTGCGATAGCAGCATGTGATAGAAACGTTCTCAACTTTGTCCCTATTTCTAAGGCCTTATATACCAGGGATGAAAAACCAATCCTACTTTTTTAGGGGGTTTAAAACATGCTCTTTCTAATGAAAATAATTTTTCAGTTTCCAGAAGGTATATTTTTGTAAAATTGGGATAAATATACCCTGTTTTTAGCACTTTCACAAAAATCATCAACTTTACACTCAATTCCTAATGTCTCAACTAATGAAAAATATTAGGAGTGTGAAATTTTATATTCGTTAACTTTGTATTGATAAGTTATTATATGCAAAATTTCACGTTTATCGTACCTTTACTTTCAGAGGTATAAAAATCCAAACTTTAAAATTTTTTTGAGTTGCAAATTTTTTTCACGGAAATCGCTCATGAAGATTTGTTTATTATTTTGTTTAATAGAGCGCAAAAAGTTGTATAAGTTGGCAAAGTTTTGTTTCTCTCAACAAAATATTGCCAGAGATACTGTGTCTCAAAGTTGCCGAAATCTCGGAGTCATACCATAGAAGGCTGCGGTATGGGGTCAAACAAATTACTAAATCTCAGCAAGTATTGCATGGATGAACGTAAAACTTTACCACTGTTCGTTGAGGACATGTGTGAATGTCCATACAAAATTTCGTCGAAATCCGTGATGGTCTGGAGCCTCCCATAAGAATAAATCCTGGGTGCGAGCCTGATGTAAAGTACACACTATGTTAACCAGAGAGCAACGAGACTAAAAGGTGTTCCACTGAAATCAACAGGGTAGTCAGGAAAGAATATATTTGCGAAGATTATTCTAAACTAGCTGACCCGACAGTAGTTGTCTTGTCCAAATTTCAATAAATTTGTTTATGATCGTTTTGTGAATTTGTGAAAAGCTATAGGAAATGCGTAAACAAAGTAAAAATGAGAAAAAAACGTATTTTATCTATTAAATCTAAACCTAACGGTTTGTCACTTCAAACCTCACCCTATTTCGTAGGTAAATCTGTAAATTTGTTTCAAATAAAACGACTAAACTTAATTCATTTCATGAAACGATTGCGATGAACTTACAACGGAATCACAATTCAACTGAAAATAAACAACTGAATCGATTTTTCGTCATTATTAGCTTGATTCACAATTTGACAACCAGCTGTTGAAGCGTATAGAAAAAAGCACTTTTAGTTTTTCCAGAATTTTCTAATTTTTCGGGCAACTTTTCCAATTTTTCTTTCCCTAAAAACCTTATTCGGACCATTACGAACTTTTTTTTTTTTTTTTAATTAGCCAAATCTGTCTAGCCGTTCTCAAGTGATGCGGTTACCAACGAACAGCATTTAATTTTTATTTATATAGAATATATAGCAAAGGACCAGACGAGGTTTGGCTTGGTAATGAAACGCAGGAATTAGTGCATACAATGTCGACTGAAGAGTAATGTAAGCAAGTACTCGAACAGAATTCATGGTAGCTGCGAAAAAAGTAAAAATATAATTTTTCAATATTGTTACCTATGTACCTGTACCTTTCAACTTGGAGTTGTCAGGTTAGAGTGCCGCAACTTGAACGCGAGGGGAAAAAGACATACCAAGTTTATCCGAGAAATACCAAGAAAGTGATGGACGGTAAAAATGACTGCGCCCGCCAATCCATAACCGGTAATGATGTTGAAGTTTGTCCATAACTGGGCAAAATTACCTCTGCCACTAACTTTCAAGTTAGTGGCAGACTTTTTTGCGGTTAACGTGAGCTGTACTCTGTTCCACATAATCTGTGTTACCGTTCTAAAGGTAGGTATGACCAAAAAACCCTTATACCGTTATTTTGACGTCTGTCTGTCTGTCTGTCTGTCTGTTCGGTAAAAATTGTAGCCAAACGGCTAAACCTAGAGAGTTGAAATTTGGCATGCTTATATAACTCTTTGACCCGTAGATAGGAAAAATACTAAAACATCTAAAAAACATATCCCCCTAAAAATATAAAAAAATATGTTCTCATCGAAAAAAAAATATTTGTTTAAAATTCTGAGTAGGGTATCAAATGAAAGCCCTTAGTACGTGGATTAACTATCATCATTTTATTTTTGCAAAATAAATTATTTTGAGGCGATTTTTGCCAAAATTTTCCCACACCCAGTATCCCAGATGGTTTAAACTAAAAATCATAAAATACAGATTATGTTTTCGGAAAATAACGCATTTTTTGTGTATTTTGGTTGAAGATGTAAACTATTTAATACGTTATGTAACACAGTAAACCAGTAAGCTTTCATAGTCTAATGGTTAGCCTTCTTGCTTCCTAAATTGCAAACTAAGGTTCGCTTCCGGTCTGGAGACAATTTTATTTTTTCCGTTTTTTTTTGCATTTTTATTTTGTTTAAATTATTTTGTCAAAATTCTAGTTATATTTTGGCAAATGTATAATTTAATTTTATGTTTCAATGTATACGAAATCAGAGGGGTGGAGCTTATGACTTAAAACAACCAATGGAAGCCATAGGTGCAATTTTCAAAATCCTAATGGACCTTGCTATATAAAAAAATTCTGCACATATTTAGAAACCTAAATACTGGTATTAAGCATTCGATTTAAAATTAACAAAAAAATATTTTAACATAAAATTTGTTTTGGCATCCCAAATAATCATCATTCACTTTCTAGATACCTGCGAAACCCTGAAATGTGTGCAAATTCACACTTCACAACCTTTTTTTTCTTCATTTCGGAGCTATGCTTGTTTCTTCTTGTGGTTCATCCAGCCCATGGGGTTCGAGCTCTTCTTAAATAACACAGTAAAAGTTCAAAAATGTGGATGAATCGATTTGTATTTTCATGCATTTATTTTAAATTTCAAATATAAAGTGGGATAATAAATAAATGTTTTGACGGTTTATTCATTAGCAAATAAAGCATCTGTCATTTATCAAAACTATCAGTTTTAAAGAGAAATAAAGTCAAAGCCTGACAAAAATGTAAATATACAAATTATCACCACAAAAAAAAAGTGAATTATTGAACCTAATGAAATATTGAACCTGATATTTCGGTCTTGTGAAAAAGATATTATACCACATTACCCATCGCACAACTATCGAAAAAAAAAGGAAATTATAATTGTTTACATTTTTTTATATACAATGTATTTTGATTTGGTATTTATATAACACAAGTCTACAAAGATTTTGTGCCTGGGATTTGAGTGTGAGTGTTTATAGGTCTAGTGATACTAAAATGAGAAAAAATATATTTTGCCAAAAAAGTTTGCTTTTGCAGCTAAGATAATAGCACTTAAAATTTTAAGAAAGTGTATGACTTCGGTTGCTCAGATGATAAAAAATTGAAACAAATATTGCTGTATAAAATTGTAATCAACTTTAATTATTAAAATTTAGTTAAAAAACAAACAAAAACAGTTTTAAAATGAATATTTTTACATTTCTTATTATGTTCAAAGGAAATTTCTCTGACTAAACCCCAAATATCATCTCCCATCTCCCAACATATTTTCATTATATTGGCTTTGATACCGACGTTCAAATTCCATAACGTCTTGATGGAAACGTTCTCTTTGTTCCTCTGAATATCCTCCCATGTTGTCTTTGAATTTACCTAAATGAGCGTGCAGCATGTGAAGTTTGAGAAACATCCTACCACCCATAGCTTTAAAGTTATTCAGCATACTAGACACTAGCTCTAGATAGTTTTTTGCTCTGTTATTCCCCAGAAAACCGTGGACTAATTCTTTAAAGTTTTAGAAATTTTTCGCTGTCCTGAAATATTACGGTTTTCCTGAAATTTTTTTGATCTGTGGGGCAACAATAATTGTAGCCTTAACTTTAGCTTCCGACAACTTTGGAAAAAAATCTCTCAAATATATGAAAGTTTCGGATTTTCCATCCAACGCCTGCACAAATTGTTTCATCAGCCCTAACTTGATGTGTAGTTGTGGCATCAGCACATTTATAGTCTCAACTATGGGCTCCCATTTAACATTTTGCCTCCCCCCCTGAAATTCTGTCCTACCGGCCATGTTTGTCGATTGTAGTGCGTGACATCAGCTTTGCTATACCATAAACAAAGGTAGCATGAATATATTCCTTGTACTTCAGGGCTTCTAGTAGAATTTTTACACTGTCGTACTTTTCCTTGAAATGTACGGAATGAGCAACCGAAAGAGATGGAAATTTATTACCATTATGACGTAAAACAGCTTTTAGGCTTTTTGTGGAACTATTGATAAACAAGCGCCATTCGCTGGAAACGCAAGGTATTCCAATTGCTTAAAATAAACCATTTACGTTATTACAAAAGCAAAGTCCATCTTTCTTAGTAAAAAAAGTAGAAAATAGATCATGTCGCTTTCTTTGACCAGTTATTTTGACATTTTTACTGAGCAAATTCCACTGTCTTAGTCGAGAACCCAAACTCTCTGCTCTAGAGATTCAGATCTCTAATTAAATTATTGAAATCTTCTACTGTAATGAGCTGAGGTACTGATGGTTCCTGTGATGGTATAAATTTTTCGTCGAATGCTGCATTTGAACTTTCAATGAATGTTTGAGTATTTGGTACTTCAGTACCAAATACCCCCTTCTTTGTCGCTACAAAACATCGTAGATAGTTTACTGCTACTCTCAAAATTAAGGAATCGTTATTATCTCTCTCAAAACTACAAAAGCAAACTTTGATGAAAATATTTACATTTTTTTATTGTTTTTATGCATGACAAATAAAAAAATGACGGGCTAAATTCAGAGACAGTTTTTCTTTTTTTTTGTTGACCAGTGTAATTTGTAATACTTTAATAATAAAACTAATCTTTTAAATTGAAATGATGCTTTATTTATGTTATTTATTTATTCATTAATATCATTCTAAACCATCATCTAAAATATAGGGTCTACCAAAATATTTCATTTATAAAAGAGGTCCTCGAGCTTGCAAAGTCGCGGAACCGCTGATGTAAAACCGCAGATTAGGTATTGCAGTATTACAGCACGTTCTGTTGTAATATTAATATTTAATTGAGGGGGCGTCAATTGACCAGTGTGTATCTGCCTTAAAACGGTGCTGCTAATTTAAGCTAAGGTTATTTTGCCTTGTCGATTTTTTTACCCGTCAAGTAACAAATAATTTACGAGCCGCTACTGTGAACATATTTTATAATGAAAAGATTCACCACGCCAAGTTGGCAAAGTTGGGCAAAGAGGAGCATATATTGTAGCTGCAGTTCAAACACTCGAGAATCATACAAGTGACAAGAGAAGGAGCCGTCGTTACTGGTCTCGGTGACGTCATCCACTTTACTTGAATTAACATCCGGGCGGCGTGGGCCACCAGAGGTCACGGAACAAACACACACCAGCCAACTACATCCAATTCACTTCAATCACACTCATTTAATCCACATACATATTATAAATAGTACTCGTACATCGCCACTGATAACAATAAACTAAGGAGTTCTTCCTCATGAACAAGATATGGGTAATTGATTATATTGAGACAATTAATCAGATTGGGGTTGATGATGAGAAGATTTATTAACAAGGAAGGAGTTACCCGTTTACAGTTCTCAGATTTATCAGTTGATTTGTTCAATTGATGTAGTTGAAGAACGATGACCGGGAGTAGCTTTGAAAAACAAATAGTAACAACTCTCATTTTGTTTTAAAAATTATTAAAAATTAGCTGGTGTACCCGTACTTTATAAGGTTTTTGTTATATGCATTTTTGCTGTAACATATATGATACGTAAGATATTTTACTTAAATAGAACAAAAAATAATCGTTTCTGTATTCTGTTTGTTTGAAACGGGGCACCCCGAAAATCTCCTTTATTTGCAAAGATACAAAAAATCTTCAGAACAAAAGTTAAAGTAGACAAAAAGACCCATCTAAAGGTTACTATAAGAATTCTGAGGCACTTCCGGTTTCACCGGATATGATGTCAACTTTTGATCTAGCATGAGAGTGACCAGATTTCAGTGCAGGGAAACCGGGACACAGAAAAAAAAAAGGTCTTCACCTTTCCTCCCAGATCCAAGGGTCCTCATCCCCCAAATTCACAGTGAAGAGCCAAAAAAAGAAGGTCCTCATCTCCCCAAATTTAAAGTGAAGAGCAAAAAAAAAATGGATCCTCACCTCAAAAACCGGGACAATCGGCCGTCCCGAGAAGATTTTTCGGGACACCGGGACAATTGACCTAAAACCGGGACGGATGGTCGTCCTATCTAGCATAGGGAATCGATAATGTTATATTTTTTTCCTAAAAGTAAATTAAATTAGCTTTACTATGACACCAAAAAATCATATTTTTATATTAACCATTTCAAAATGGCGATCATTTATTTAAAAAATAATAATCAACATAAGTTTTACGAAGTTGAACGTAGCAAGCTTTGAAAACAATAAAAAAAGAAACAAAATATCTTTAAAATAAACTTTTTGACTATTTAGAAAAAAAAAAAATATTTTTACAATTACTTTACAAAAAAAAAAAAAAATACAAATGTTCGATCAAACCACCATTATTGTCCACACATTTTCTAATTCTTAATAAAAACTCTTCCATTGCCCTTATAAGCTTGCTACGTTCAACTTTGTAAAACTTATGTTGATTATTATTTTGTAAATAAATGGTCGCCATTTTGAAATGGTTAACATAAAAATATCACTTTTTGGTGTCATTGTAAAGCTAATTTAATGTACTTTTAGGAAAAAAATATAAAATTATCGATTCTCTATGCTAGATCAAAAGTTGACATCATTTCCGGTGAAACCGGAAGTGCCTCAGAATTCTTATAGTAACCTTTAGATGGGCCTTTTTGTCTAGTTTTACTTTTGTTCTGAAGATTTTCTATATCTTTACAAATAAAGGAGATTTTCGGGGTGTCCCGTTTCAAAAAAACACCCTGTATATAAAACATTTAACATTCTTTATTCTTTACACTACTGATGGTGAAGAAATGATATTTAAAACAAGATATGTCCTCTGCAGAACAGTAAATAAATATTCAATCAAAACTTATATTTTATATACAAGGTGTCTCAAAAGAAATTTTATATTTAGTGGATCGATTAAAAAAAAAGTAAGCCGTATATAGAAAAAATGTTTATTAATTATTAAAATACACTTTTTGGGGATTTATTCTTAAAAATAATATCGTCTAAATGTAGACCCTCGCGTTCTCGGCACTCATTTAATCGAACAGTAAAATTACTTATGACGTCCCGGCAGGTGGACTCAGGGATGGCTGCCATTTCGTGACGGATATTTTCTTTCAAATGCGCCAGTGAAGTCGGTTTATTTGCCAAACTTTAGATTTAAGATAACCCCATAGGAAAAAGTCCATAGGGGTTAAATCTGGACTGCGTGGAGGCCAATTTATGTCACCTCTCCGGGAGATCAATTTGCCTGAGAAAATTTCACGAACACGTGGCAGAGACATATTGGACGTGTGTGAAGTTGCTCCGTCCTGTTGGAACCATGTTCTTTGGTTATAGCCAGGAAAGTTTTGCAGTTCAGGTACCAAAAAGTTGTGTAACATCTCCACAAAACGCTCTGAATTCACTGTAACTGCACGTCCCCTTTCGTCTTCAAAAAAGTAAGGGCCGATAATTCCTCGCGCCGACATCGCAGCCCATACGGTCACTTTAGGCGAATCTAGGGGTTTCTGATGTTTGCGTTTCAGATTCGTTGCACTCCAGAAGTGGCAGTTCTGCTTATTTACGTGGCCATTAAGATGAAAATGAGCTTCATCCGAAAACAAAATGTTGGTAAACGTTGAAAATCGCTCAATCACCTGATTTACGAAATTAAGCCTCTGACTGGCATCTTAGGGCTTTAATTCTTGCACCAATTGAATTTTGTAGGGGTGCAGATTTAGGTCTTTGTGCATAATGCGATGTAATGATGATCTATGCACATTTAAAGCACTTGCGCGCTTCCTAATTGAAAGGTTCGGGTCGTCACGAACAGACTGATTAACATTCTCCACGTTTTCTACCGTTCTTGATGACCTAGGTCGCCCGAATTTTGATTTATCCAGCGTTGTACCAGTCTCTTCAAATTTTTTAACCCAATGTCGAATGAGAGGAATGCTTGGCGCATCATTTAAGTGGCGAAAACCTCGAATACTGCAGAATTTTCTACGCGCTACAGTCGCCGAATCACCGTTTTTGTAAAACTCTCGCACGCATAACGCGCGGTCTGCAACCGAGAAACGCTCCATAGCGACTGGATTCCCAAGAGCCAGGCTACCGATTGACATAACCCCCGCGCCCCTCGGATACGTTGCGTTCACGCAGTAAGCTAAATAAATATAAAATTTCTTATGAGACATCTTGTATTTGACAACTCACTACATATTATATATTAATCTCCATAGATACATAGAATACTATTTTTCCATAGATACGTCAGTGGTGTCGAGATATTGATCTTCTATCTAACATATATATTTTGCTATTAAGTAAATAGTTAGTAAGATATTTGAAGTGTATAGGAAATGCTCCTCATAGCTTCCCAAATATTCATCTTATTAAATACTTAAATATATAACGGTTGCGTCAAATCGACAACAGCACTTCACTACTAAAAGACAAATATTTCACAAATTTCGACGGCTCGTTCATGCCTGCTTCTGCGTTCATGTTCATGCAACAGGTCAATTCTGGATACGAACATTTTGCCACAAATAACGTAGAGATAATTATAGACAGAATCAGGCAACAGCGTCTGAAATCTGGATTTGCATTTATTGTGGACTAGTGTGGCATGCTCTATAAGTGTCCGTTCATATTGCTGTATTCCGTTTGTCACTAGATTGTACCATGTACTTCGACAGAGGTATTTTTCTTCCCAGTCTGGACTGAGAAGTTGACATAACTTTAGGTTATTTTTTAACTTTTTTTGTAACGTTGCTTAGGCGCTCCCACACCTCTGCAGACTCATTCCAACTCAGAGTATAGTAATCTTTCGGGTAACCTAGTATTTGGAATGGAGAAGAATTGGGGCACGAAGTAACAGAGCGAATGACCGACATACAACAAACGGGGCAAGATACAAAAATAAGAGAATCAAGGTATAATAACAAATATGAAAATACCTGGACGGTGAGAAAACCACAGTATTTGACAGAAAAAAGGCAGTAGAGAGAAGAAAAAAGTGATAGCGAGATTTAGATGTGGAAATGAGGAGAGGGACAATAATTTTTGGATGAAAGAGGAAGAAAGAACATGTAGAATGTGCAGGGAAGGTAAGGAGACAATGGAACATTTGTTGGAAGAATGTGAAGAAATACGACACAGAACGGAAACGAGAAAGGAAATTTTAGATGAAACAGGAAAGGGGTATGAATGGATGAAAGAAGTGAAAAACAGAAGGGAGGAAATTAAGGAAAGGAGTCAACGAAGATATTAACTAGAGGAGAAGGAGAGTACATTTTAAGCCGAAAGGCGAAAATTACAATTTTTATTAAGTATAAGTTAATTGTTGTAAGATAAAATGTAGTACATAATATTTAATAATAAAAATATCTATCTAGTATTTAGCATTCTTATGACGTGTCCAATACACCGTAACTTAATTTGGTGCAGCATTATCTCAATACTGACAATATTAACTTTAGCCAAAACTTCTGTGTTCAGCACATTCTTGCCATTTGACTGTCAATATCGTCTTACAGTATCTTTGGTGGAATCTTTCTAGAGTTTTAATATGCCGTCTATGGAGACTCGATGATTCACTGCTGTAGAGAAGAACAGTGAGTACAGCTGCCTTGTAAATCACTATCTTTAATTTAAGCTATAAATCTCGTAAGCTTCATATAGATGTTCTTCTAGCATCGAAGGCCTAGTACGCAGTGGATATTTTCTGGGGCGAACTTTGGCCTAGGCAAACTAGGCAACTGCCTAGGGTCCTTATTTTTTTTGGGGCCCGTAAGACGCTTTAATTATATATTTTTTCCATTGTTTTATGATTTGTTTGACTAGAAGGGCCCACAATGAAAACCTTGCCTAGGGCCCCGATTTTACTTAGTCCGTCACTGGATATTCTTTGCGTCACTTCATCGTCAAACGAACTGTTGCAGGATTATATGCTACATTGATACATGAAAGACGTTACACTAATACCGTTAAAAACTACAATCAACAGAAAACAATATAAACCACTTTTCTTATATATTTTTGTTGCTAAGTAAATAATAAGTGAGCTATTTCAAGTGTGTAGGTAACACTCCCTATGCCCCCTACCCCAAATATTCATCTTATTGAACATAAAAAAGTGTTTCTTTGTTCTAAACAAATTGTCTTATATACATTTTTGATGTAAAGTAAAGAATAAGTGAAATATTTCAATATTTTAGTTTCGGGGTGTCCCTGTGTAACTCTCTAAAAATTCACAATTAAAAAATGCATAGAACAGAAAAGATTTCTTTCTTATTATAAACAATTTTTGTCATATACATGTTTGTTGTTAAGATAACACTAAGGCAGATATATCAAAAGATTAGTTTTAAAGTGTACCCCCGTAACTCCCCAAATATGCATCTAATTGAAACCATGCAAAAAACAAATAAGATATATTTTTTATTGTAAAACAATATATGTCATATAGATTTTTCTTTTAAGTCAATTTTAAGAGAGATTTTAAAATTTTTAGTAAACAGTTTTAACCCCGAAACTCCCCTTAAAAATGAAAATTTTGAAATGTCATATAACCTGTGTTTGAATTCTACTGCTACTCTATCATCATACCAAATTTCGTTAAAAATTGTCCAGCAGTTTTTGTGTGAATCTCAAACAGGCAGACAGACTGAAATTGATTTATTAGGGGGAATTATCTTATAATTATTTGAAACATGTAGAAATCAGTCAAAACTAAGGGAGGCATTTCAAAAGATTAGTTTTAGGGTGCCCCTCCACCGTAAATTCCCAAATATTCATCTACTTAAGTGAAAAATAATACATAGAACAAATAAAATTTGGCTTTTATTATATTTATATAATTAATTCTTGTTATAAAGATTTTTCTGTTAAGCCAATATTAAACGAGATATTTAATTTTATGTATTAAATAGATAGATGGGGTTAAACCATCTATCTTATGTTTGAATCTAAGACAAACAGACAGATAGGCAGAGAAAAATCACCTGGTTATTATCTGAAATGTGTAGAAACCAAATATGAGGCCGAAAAAAAAATGTATATAGCCTCCGATTTTATTAATATAGATAATGCGCTGTGCATTGGGAAGCTTTCTGGGATTTTTCATATGCGAAGGCAAGTAGTGTGAAACGAATAGTTGTATAGGTCAGTACCTCCCATGCTTTTCTTTTTTTTAGCCTTCCGATTGATAACTATTTACCAACACACCACTGGATAAGCCACTAGGCAATACCTTAACGCAGTGTTCTTCAACCCATGCCAGTCGACCGGTGCCAGTCCGCAGAAAATTCCTGCCGGTCCGCGAAAAATATTGACTGAATCATGTATATGCACACTCTGTTCACGAGTATATAGCACCTTTTTTTAGTCGACGCTGAAGCTAACTTTTGTCCAAACCATGATTTATTTAATAATTACGAACCCCAGTTCAACGACTCTCGCGGCTATTTTTCTATTTCTTTAGATCGTGTTTCCAGATTTTGCCGTCCATTTGAGTGCTGGCAAAACTTGTTTACATGGCGGGAATATTCTGTCTGTCCAATGAAGTTAATATTTCTCTGCAGGGGTCAATTACAAATATTTTTAATTTAAGAAATTAAATGGATACGTTCAAAAAGAAGCTAGCTCTTTGGAATAGTCTGCTACAAGAGGAAGATATTGAAATGTTGTCACTTTTGGAAGAATTTTCGATTGCTGCTGATGTCAACCAGAAAGTCATATTTAACATAATAAGCCAACATTTAAGGGGATTATCTGAAAACTTTAATAAACATTTCCCTGAAAATGAGGATCCTCGTAAAGGGTTACCTCTGGATTAATAATCCATTCTTGGAAGATATAAAGTTATGTGCACTTGATCCTCGGGAAAAAGAAAATCTGATCGTGTTGTATCCTGACATAAAATTCAATCATTTTCTCAATTTTGGAAATCGCAAGAAAAAGAACATCCATCTTTGAGTTATAAAGTTATCAAATTATTGGTCATTTTTTCGACTTCCTATTGTGCATAAAGCCTTTTTCAGCCATGTCAATAATAAAACCCAAACAGAGAAATCGAATAGATGTTAATGCAGCGTTTCGTCTCTCAGACACAACTCAGCAGCCACGTATATCAAATTATCTTAGCTTTTAGCCTGTCCGCGAAATATTTATCCTATTTTCACCGGCCCGCAGGTGCAAAAAGGCTCAATCACACTGCCTTAACGTATCCAGAATGAAGAGTAAATTTTCAACTTCTCGAGTATCATCTTTGGGATACCTGTTGATCGTCCAACGCAAATCCAATTTCATTCCAGAATAATTTATTCTTTACTGTCGGCATAAACTCATAAAAGATCTGTCTTTCCACCCGTCTCCTGGTGTATCATTACACATTTATAAGGATAAACACCATCAAGAAATGCAGGAATCTTTTGTTAACCAACATCATCGCGTTGATGAGCTGGATCAGTGTCATGACATACGTCTTAGGCGTGTCTCGTAACTTTCTTTCAGTACAGTCGACAATTAAATGTTATATAATTATCGCTGTTATTTTAAAACGGGACAGTCCGCCAGTCGCCCGCAGTAAACACGTGCGTATAAATGTGTGGGTCGACAGGAATTTGATTGAATCTAATTTATGTGGAGCTGTGGAGTAATTATGTATTAATATATACTAACGAGATAACGTGTTTGTAGTACTGCAGTTACTGAAAAACTCGGCATTTTTTAATAACCGTCTTAATAGGTTAAATTAGAGGTAAGTAACCTCGAGATAAAAAACTTGATGTCTTTGTGTAGGTATGTTATAAATTACACAAAAAACGTTCCTGTGTTGGAGGAGAATAATTACAACGAAAATATAATTATTTGCCTGACGTATTGTAGATGTAACTCTGCTTGCTAACTTCTTTTGGTAGTAAAAACAAAAGCAGATAATATACACAGATTCATCTGAATGTAAGAAATAAAAATATATAGAAATCAACGCATTCATGTATTGTCTAATAACAAAACTAAATGCAGACGAACCTTGTTATAACGAGCACCTATATAACGAATATTTCAGTTATGTAATGTGATTGATACGTGTAACACTTCAAATTGGTTGTAAGTTATTATTTCAATAGATCACTATATGTAGTATCAGTTCGATTCATTTTAATTGCGAAAATTAAATCTAACAGTAGAAAAGTCAATAAAAAATACAAATATTTTTGCAGGTACCTAACAATGAAAAAAAATCAGCTGTGGCCACCACAGGACCGACCGCCATCACAAAGTACTTGCATAAAATACATTCTAGCAGCAGAGTAGAAATAACTTGGCCCAATATTTTCTAACAGAGATCTTGGGCCGTATGAATAAAAATAAGCATAACCTTTTACTTGCATATTATGAAGCAAATCCTCCCAACAATATGAATAAAAATGCAGGCAAAACCTTCTACTTATGAGTAAGAAGCAAATGCTTTTTTGTTGATCTTTTGCTCAAGACAGAAGTAAATGGTTATGAATAAAACAGACCTTTTACTTTAAATTATAAGCAAATGCTTCGAAAAACATGCATCTATATATTCATATACTCACTTGTGAAAAAGTGTTGTAGTGAACTAATTTCCATGGCGGATATTGTGCATTTATAAAATATGAAACATTATAGGCATCGTTCTTCATCACGTCGTACTGACATAAAAGTTAGTTTCGTTTTGAACAGAAGAACATGGAGTGTTTAGCTAATAATTTTTAGGTAACTTTATTTTTGTTGAGATATCTAGCTGATCTTGGATTTCAAAGAAGTATCGGTGAAGAACTTGGGGTGGAGCAATCCACAGTATCACTGACTGTCAGCAGTGTTGTTGATCAAATAGATGCACAAGCTAGCAACTGGATTAAATTTCTTACTTCCCAAAATTTATTAGAGGAGGCTAAAAAAAAAATGAGGCAAAGAAAATACCGTTTTCCAACCGCAGTTGGTGTCATTAACTGTACACATATAGGGATAGAAAAACCGAAGATCCATGAAGATGAATATGTCCATCGGAAAGGAAAACCTATGCTAAATGTATAGGCAATTTGTGATGCCAGTGAAATGTTCACAAGTGTAGGTGTAAAGTGCCCTGAATCTGTATATGACTTTACACCAATAAAAATAAATTGATATGTCAAACATGCAACAAAGTACAGCATTAGTACAATTTTGATAGTGTTTATAGACTAATTTCAAGTCAGCAATCAGAAACAAGTAGTACGATTTTGATAAATACTGATTTTCAGGTTTCAACATAAACACATCCTCTTGACCTTTTACTCACCGGTAGAAGCATTGACTTGTAAGTAAAAGGTAATCATTATTCATATAAAAAGAAGCAAATGCTTTTACTCCGACCTTTTACTCGAAGCAAATGCTTTTACTTCTACTTTCTACTTATGAGCATTTACTTCAACTTTATTCATACGGCTGATTATTTATCATGACCATGAAAACGTTACATGTAAGTACGAAAAAAAAATTTCGTTTTATCAAAAAATGTCTCAAATTAAAGTTGTTAGTTATTGCTTTTATAGCAACTTTTGTTAAATAAATTTTTTCGAAATATTTTTCGGTTGCTAAATATTCGCTAAAATCCTAAAATCGACACGAGCAAACTCCTATTTCTAGTCAACCAATTTTTACCAAAAGTTGATCAGCTTCTGCTTGTTGATCAGAAGCTTAAATATGAAGTTTCATAAAAATCCTTTTAGCCGAATTTGCTCTGCACGTGTACACTGACAGACGGACGGACAGACAGACAGACAGATAGACAGACAGGCAGACGGACAGACAGACCGACAGAAGGACAGACAGACCGACAGACATCATGCTAAAAACAGTCAAAACTTTATATAGGGACTTCAATTCGTGGAGATCCATCGAAATCTCGAAATGTCAAAATCGGTATGATCACAATACCTCCCTTATATGTGTTGGCGGTCGGTAGTTAAAAACAAGCTCAATTCCTAGATCTTTTTTTTTTTTCGAGGTTTATTCATAATAAGTTTTATGCTACTTAATTGAAAAAAAAAAAAAACATTTTTAGTTTAATAGGATTAAAACGTATTAACATTTAGATTGGTCGCTGTCTAATTATTAGTCATATTCTGGGAATAACTGTTGAAACTAGCGCTATTGTTGTTAAATCACTCCAGTTAATTTAAGTGAAATTTGGTTTAAATATAATTTGTTTGTCAAATATCAAACTTGTAAGTAGATTAAATTTAAATCCTTTAACATACACCTGAAATTTGCGGAAACATGTATGCAGTGCAAACAATATTCTAATTATCGACAAAGCTTAGTTATAAGTGCAATTTCAGTAGCAAATCATGCATAACCGTACAATATTCAAGAGTTATCATTAAATTAATGATCCATTCTATGGCAACCCAACTTTGAATAGGCTTTGCTTTGACAAAATTCAATAATCAGTGCCGTGTACATTTCATAATCATCCGATAAAATGCATTGAAACCTTGGATACAATGGTGCAGATAAAATAATTTTTAGAAACTTCTTGTGTATCAGCATCCACAGCTACAAATTAGAATTGTGATAGTAGAACTAATGTGAGAAGACCATAAAATAAAGTATGGGACCCCTGATACATAAGAAAAACGGTAAAGCATAGTGGTCAAATTATATAAGGAGCTTGTATTGAAAGCTATTCACGTGTAGATGTCTCTTATGTCATTTTGAAGTATGAAGATTTCTTACTCAAATTCAGTCATGAGACGCCATTCTCTGTTTACACAAATGCTTTTCTATAACCGAAATAAAACGGAACGCGATGAGTTGTTTTTTCTATGTGTACTTCTACACTAATTTGATTAGAAAAAAAATCAGCTGTGGCCACCACAGGACCGACCGCCATCATAAAGTACTTATATAAATTACATTCTAGCAGCAGAGTAGAAATAACTTGACCTAATATTTTCTAACAGAGATATTATTTATCATGACCATGGAAACGTTACATATAAATATGAAAAAATTGAGACTTGGAAAAAATTTCGAAAAATTTTACAGAAATTATTCAAAATTTTTCGTTTTATCAAAAAACGTCTCAAATAAAAGTTATTAGTTATTGCTTTTATAGCAACTTTTGTTTAATAAATTTTTTCGAGATATTTTTCTGTTGTGAAATATTCGCAAAAATCTTAAAATCGACACGAGTAAACTCCCATTTTTAGTCAACCGATTTTTACCAAAAGTTGATAAACTCGTTCCATTGATGACAGAAGCTTAAATATGAAGTTTCATAAAAATCCTTTCAGCCGAATTTGCTCTGCACGTGTACACAGACAGACGGACAGACAGACGGACAGACAGACCGACAGACATCATGCTAAAAATAGTCAAAACGTTATGTAGAGACCTCAATTCGTGGAGATCCATCGAAATCTCGAAACGTCAAAATTGGTATGATCACAATACCTCCCTTATATATGTTGGCGGTCGGTAAAAAGTCAGCTGAAGATCATCGATTGTTTGTGAAAACTTATGGTGAGTGTGCTCCATCGAAAACAGTAAGTAGATATTGGTTTCGACGATTCAAAAATGGTGATTGTGACGTTCACGACAAACAACGACCATAAAAAAGTTTGAAAATGAACTGCAAGCTCTATTGGAAAAAAAACCTTGCTCAAACATTCAAAGAATTGGCTCAACCGCTCGAAGTCCATAAATCAACCATTTCACGACGTTAACAAGCCATGGGAAAGATCCAGAAAAAATCAGTTGTGGCCACCACAGGACCAACCGCCATCACAAAGTACTTGTTGAATTTATGCTGCTTTATCAAAAAAATTCTCAAAATTGTTAGTTATTGCTTTTATAGCAACTTAAGTTAAATAATTTTTGTCGAAATATTTCTCTGTTGTGAAATATTCGCAAAAATCTTAAAACCAACACGAGTAAACTTCCATTTCTAGTTAACCAATGTTTACCAATGTTTACCAGTTGATCAACTCGTGCCATTGATGTCAAAAGCCCAAATATAAAGTTTCATAAAAATCCTTTTAGCCAAATTTGCTCTGCACGTGTACACAGACAGACAGACGGACAGACAAACAGACATCATGCTAAAAATAGTCAAAACGTTATGTTAGGATCTCAATTCGTGGAGATCCATCGAAGCCTTGAAATGTCAAAATCGGTATGATCACGACATACGACAATACCTCCCTTATATATGCTGACGCTCGGTAAAAAGTGAGATGGCTGCCACATGAATTGACCGAAAATACCATTGCCAATCGTTTAACATCTCGATTTTTTTGCTTGCAGGCATAAAAAGAAGAGTTTCTATGGTGTATCGTGACCGGTGATGAAAAATTAATCTATTTCAACAATCCGAAATGCAAGAAATCATGAGTTCTCATTGATCTGGTCAATCATCAACATCGACACCAAAGCGAAACATCCACGGTCTTAAAGCCCATGCTCTATATTTGGTGAGATATGGAGGGTGTCGTGTATTAAAAGCTGTTAAAACTAAACGAAACAATCACAACCAAACATCATCGACAACAATTGCATCAATTCGCCGGAAAATGATTCTTCTCCATGACAATGCTCGGGACCATGTAGTTATAGTCGTGAAACAAATACTGATCGAGCTCGAATTGGAGGTTCTCCCGGCCCTAGCGTATTCTCTGGACCTGGCCCCAAGCGATTACTATCTGTTACGATCTATGCAACACGCATTAGAAGATACACATTTCCATAACTACGGAGAAGTTGAAAATTGGGTTGCTGAATGGATTGGCTCAAAATACCATTCTTTCGTCGCGGAAATCAACTTCTGCCAGAAAAGTGGGAAAAAGTCATAACTTCCGACGACAAATACTTCGATTAATGTATTCACGCATTTTGTTATTGAAATAAATACTTACAAATACAAGAAAACAGCCACTTTCAATGCAACTTCCTAATAATATTTTGGTACTGTTTTTAATGGTATGGTATAAATGCCATATATTGCAGTAGGCCGAGCACTCATCCAACTCATATTACATATATAATATTATGATGGAAGTTACTTGTTATAACTTCCAAATGACGCGTCATATATTTAAAATCAATACAAGTATATTATACAGCGCTCCCTGAATTTGCAAATCACTTCCATCGTTACATCTGTGTTATTTACAAGATTTGTTTCATGCCTGCAAAATAACGCATGCTTCGTTTTCTGTCATATAGGTATTAGCTTGTAACATTATAAGAGACGACCACGATTTTAATATTTATTTAGTTTCTCTAGTTGAGTAATAGAGATATTTATATGAGTATTCTTGTGCAGAACACAGTAATAAAATTGAATGTGTTGCTAACGAAGTTTCAGTATCAAATAAGTTTTGTAGTTATTTAATTATACCAGTGGTTTTCATAGATTAATTATTGTAATATTAATATATAATATTTAAATTGTAAGTTGAAAAGTGCAAGGTAATTTTAAAGTCTTGTTATTTTACAATATATGAGCCATCGTAAGTACCTCTACTTATTTACAAAATGACCTAGAGTTTTGTAAGATTAGATGTAGGTTATGTTAGTATTGTGATATGATCTTTTTAAATTGCTTACCTTTTCCCCCCAATAATAACTAATAACGTTTTTTTTTCTTCTAGTGCCTATCCGTTCCGTTGGATATCATAATGGCAATCTTGACTTTATTAACGGCTACTCGGAAGACCTGTATAGTTTTTTCTAGCAAAATAAATTGCAAAAATCCATATTTGTCACTGTTTCGCCTAATGTGTCCGCGTTTAACCGTGTAAAAGATTTCTACTTCATTCTTGAGTTTCTCTAATACTGTTCTCTCTAATATGGTTGTTTCTCTCTTGTTGGTAACATGTTTTTTCGAAGAAATTCTGAAAATAGGGTGACATGTCCACATTTTAAATGCCTGTAGTTTTTTACTAGAGGCTACTGTTAATATCCAAGCTTCCACACCATAAAGAAGCACTGAAAATACATAGCATCTCAGTAACCTTGTTAGGTGTTTATAAGTGCTATGGGTGCAGAACACATTTTTCATTTTGATGAAAGTTGGATATCATATCTCTCTGCTTCAAAGCGGCATCGAATTTCTATAGAGTAATTCCACGTGTCGTCGATAGTGCATCATAAATATTTAAATTTGCTGACTCTTTCGACGGTTTAATTTTTTATGGTGAGATGACAATATGGTATAGGATTTTGGCAAATGACTACATATTTGGTATTCCTAGAATTTAGCGTTAACTTGTATTCTTCGTTGGAAGTTGCTACAGTGTCCAGTAATGATTGTGGCCCTTCTAGACTGTCTGCAAACACTATTGCGTAATAGGCGGACCGAATATAATTCACCAATTCTCCATTTAAAATAGTACCATCTCTAGCGTCAGTAAAAGCTTCTGTAAATATATCTTCCGAATATACATACAGAAGTGGGGACAGCACACAGCCTTGTGGAACTCCTTTTCGGATCTCAATACTTGTTTAGATCTTCTATTTTAAAATATGCCGTCTGGTTCCAGTAGAGATACGAAGCAAATGCAAAAAAAATCACTGGGATTTTTTAATTTAAATTTTATTGTGACGAAATTTCCAAATTATTTAATTGAGTTTCAAAAAATTTAATAAGAACTCTTAGTACTCAAATAACGAATAAAAATAATTATCAAAATATGTTGATTTTGATGTGATTATAGAAGAAATATTGTCTTAGACATCCAGCATTCTGTGGCTTTTTACACTTATGAAATACTTAAAAAACCCTAAAATGTGTGAATATTCACACTTGATGTCAATTTTTATTAAATGAATGACGCTACTGTTTTTTTTTTTTTTTTTTTTTGTCATATCTCGTACGTTAAATATTTTCAAGAATAATATGAGCAAACATTCTTCTGAAAATGCTGATCTACACACCCGGAAAGAGCAGTGTGTTTTCAAAAAACCAGCATACATTGAATCAACACATAAATTTCGAGAAATGAAAAACGGCGAACGGGAAATGTCTCGTTTACCCAGAGATAAACAGCTAATGAAATATAAAAAGCGAGTGTGTGTAAGCGGTATACGGTGTGATCCGTTAGTTGGAGTCTGGTCGGGCTTGCTATAGGCCTGAACTGTGCATCCCGTTAGCGGAGTGTCCGGTGTGCGAACTGACACCTTCTTCCTGGAATGGAATCCGGGTTAGGTACATCCGTACACCGTACACCGTACTACGAACATCACATCACAACGCATGCACGTGCAGGTCAACGCTGCTTCATACCGCATCATTCACTTCACATAACGTAACATCACGAGACATTTCTGTTTTTGTTGTATCATAACGTAACGCATAACTGACGCAATTTTTATGCCGCTGACTCTCAAAAGAACACCTGGTTATAAATGCGCATCCAAAAAAAATTAACCTTACGAAGTTAACCCTAGAACTGCACCCTTAGATCTCAGAGATCGTTAGTTAGTTAGTTAAAATTTTTGGCGCACAGCAACGATGGCTATTTGTGCCTAACACGGCCCATCTAAATTACTAAAGTATATATTAAAAACAGTAAATAAATAAATAAAATCTTATACATACTCAATAAAAGAAATCTTTCATGGACAAACACATAAATAAGATAAAAAGTCTGTTCAAAAAATTGAACAGCTGCAGGGTGCAAGTACGAGGTTGTAAAGAGGCCAGTCACCATCTAATATCTCAGTCTAATAATAAAACACATCAAAATAAGGTGCAATACTTCATACATACAACAATAAGATCGATTCTCTCAGGAAGAGTATCAGCCTGTCCATGGAATCAGAAATTGAAGCAGAAAATATTTGACATTGACGATATTACTTAAAACATTTTTGGGTTTCGATTTGGAGATGACGAAGAATGAAGAGTACGTAGAAGAACAACTCTCAAACAGCCGAAGTAAACAAAACAAAATTAGTAAAACTGAAGAAGGAAAGGAGACAGAAAATCAAGTTTTGCTTGCTCGGCTTCCCATATGCCGTATTGCATGGAGCATAGGGCAAAATTATGCTATGAATGTGCAGACCAAAATATTTTTCTTCTTCTTTTCGAATACGAATCCTTAGGCATATAGTGACGAATCCGAAGGCATATGGTGACCGCACTAATCGCAATATTTTTCTACAAGTTTAGGTGTTTTAGAAAGAAAATTAAGGAATCAAATTTTGAATCTATAATTAATAATACAATGCAACCGCGTTAATTCGATTCAGTTCATCTTTGAAGACCCAAACAGTGGATTGTTGCTTAGTTTCCGGTTCATATGAATAAATCCAAATTTCGTCACCTGTAACGATGTTGTATACAGATTTTGCAGTGCCTAGGTTGAATTTATTTAGCATTCCCTTACACCAATCAACATGAGCCTTTTTTTGAGCTTGAGTGAAATTATGCAGAATCCATCGGGAACAGATCTTTTTCACAGCTACATGTTCATGCAGAATCGAATGTATTGCAGTCTGCGATATGCCATAGGATGCCTCTATCTCACAGTAAGTCACATGCCGATCTTCTTCAATCATTATGCGCACAGCTATGATGTTTTTTTGAATCATTACCGATTTTCGTCCACCTTCACGCGATCCATCACTGACAGACACACGACCTCGACGAAATTCTGCAAACCAATTGTAAACAGTCTTTTCTGATGGTGTTTCATTACCAAAAGTTGAACGAAGTGAATCTATGCATTGTTGTTGAGTTAGGCCTATACTAAAATCGTAAAAAATCATCAAACGAAAACCTTCACGAGAAATATCCATTTTTTCACATTTTTTTTTCTAACCCTCACTGTCAACAAACTAAATCGGTAAATTGGTGGCAGCTTACAAGCTGCCACTGATTTCACAATAACAAATGTCAAATTTTACGAATATAGTAATGACACATTTCAATATTGCCATCTTGTGGTAGTTTGTAAAAACATAAAAGGTAACCCTCGAATAGCACGATGTTTGGCGTAGCGCTTTATGACTGTGAATGAACGACATCATGGATTCACTTCAAATGCTGGTTAAGGAACTGCGTGCAAATTTCCAGCTAAAATTCAACTTCTAGCTGAGCTATTTGGCTACAATTTCTATCGCACTCTCAGATGGCAATAGATCGACAAACAGACAGGCAGTTAGAGTGATGCTGTAATGGTCTCTTGGTTATACCTACAAACCCTTTGCCTAAAATATCCATGGTAATAACAACTATCTTATTTATTTTTCTTTTTTATCCCGTATTACAATCGACAGTTTAATTATCATACCAAATATAAGTCATTAATCGACACGATAATAACATCTTCTAGCTATAAATATTTATGTAAATAGTGAGGCGTAACACCGCGGGTAAATATCTTACTAATTTACCTTATTAGTTGAACATTCTTGAATCAAATTTCCGCATTCCAAAAAGATAAAACACAAGCAAAAATATTCTTCTCGATGATTAAAATCAATTAAATACAAATTTAAAGTTGAAGCTGCGGATTTTGTGCTGGACGGCATGTCATCGTGGTAAGTGTTGTCCAGTTGGCCGAAGGCATCTTGTTAATATGCATTTACATATTAATTACTGCGGTTGTCATAGAGACACGATGTCAGAGCTACAAACCACTGGCTTCCATTTAGCTACATGATATATCTCGCTGTTCATTTGCATTCATGTACGCGTTTGTCATTATGATTACTTAAATATATATACTAGATAATAATAAGATATGTTACTCTTATATTTTTCTGGAAAACCAGTAGTCAGAGGTGTTCTGTAGAATTGGTTTAGTCAGCACAACGCTAAGGGTTGTTAAGAGGACAGTCCTTTGTTTGACGACGTTGTCCTTTAGATTTATTTATTTTTTAAAAACCTGCTCTTTCCGTGTGTGTAGATCAGCATTTTCAAAAGAACGTTTGGTCATATTGTTCTTGAAAATTCCTTAATAAAAATTAATGTGAAGAGTGAATTTTCATACATTTCAGGATTTTGTAGGTATTTAATAAATGTAAGAAGCCAACAGAATACTGGATGTCTAGGATAATACTTTTTCTATAATTATGTCAAAATAAATAGTTTATTATAATCATTTTTATGGTTTTGTAGGTATGACCAAAAACCCTTATACCGTCATTTTCCCGTCTGTCTGGCTTTTTTACTAACTTTTCCCGTCACTATTTTTTTTTTCAAGAATCTGTCTGTCTGTCTGTCTGTCTGTCTGTCTGTCTGTTTGACTGTCTGTTTGTCTGTCTGTCTGTTCGGTAAAAATTGTAGCCAAACGGATAAATCTAGAGAGTTGAAATTTGACATGCTTATACAATTCTTTAACCCGCACATAGGAAAAATACTAAAACATCTAAAAAACATATCCCCCTAAAAATATAAACAAATATGTGCTCATCGAAAAAAAAATATATTTTTTAAAAATTTTGAGTAGGGTATCAAATGAAAGCCCTCAACACGTGGATTAACGATTAACATTTTATTTTTGCAAAATAAATTATTTTAAAGCGTATTTTGCCAAAGTTCTGCAAAAAATATTGTCCCACACCCTGCAGCCCAGATGGGTTAAACTAAAAATCTGAAAACATCCCAAGTAATATACATTGGTGTGAACCGGAATAGTACAACAGGAATTTTTGATCAGATTATGTTTTCGAAAAATAACGAATTTTTTGGTTGACGATGTAAACTAATTAATACGTTATGTAACACAGTAAACCAGTAAGTTTTCATAGTATAATGGTTAGCCTTCTCGCTTCCCAAGTTGCAAACTAGGGATCGCTTCCTGTCTGGAGACATTTTATTTTTTCTATTTTTTTTTTTTTCATTTTTATTTTGTTTAAATTATTTTGTCAAAATTATAGTTATATTTTGGCAAATGTGGCATTTAATGTGTAAAAGCGTAAATTTAATAACCAGTGGGTATCCCAAATAATCATCATTCACTTACTAAATACCTGCGAAATTATATTTTTCAAAAATAGAAATTTACTTGTTCATCCAGGCATTAAGAGGTATCTTTCGTTACCCACCCAAATTGAAAAAAAATTTTTTTTTTTTTTCATTAAATACATATTTGTTTATGCTTGATGAATTATATCCGTAGGTACAACGACCTTAAAAACTATGGACTTTTTAATCTACATTATATTTTATATTTTTAAATTGAGTGACTTTAACTAGCCCTGATGAAGATTTTAATAAAATCTAAACGTAAGCTTAGTTAAACAAACTTCTTTTATTTATTTTTTTCACTTGTCCGATTTCTATTAACTCTTTAATTCTATTTGTTTATATTTGTCTTGCGATGTTTTTCTGAATTTATTATAATTTTCCTATAAGTGGATCAAAGAGTTGTTCAAGCATTCCAAATTTCAACTTTCTATGTTCAGCAGTTTGGTTACATTTTCTACCATACAGGTGCAAATAGCCTTTGTTGCTGTGCGCCAAAAATTTTAACTAACTAACTTTTCTACCGCACAGACAGACAGACACACGAATGACGTTATAAGGAATTTTGGTAGTCGCATCTGAAAAACTCTAAAAAGTACATTCATATAAAAATATATGAATTCTTTATAAAATTTTATTTGTAATTTTTCTTTTAAAATCATTTTGATTAAATGTATCTTAATTTTATTCTTGAGCCTTTATATATAAAATAATAAATGCAAACTGTTTTTCTATTTTTAAGTTTTTCCAGATTTGTCCTTTATTTTTTCTAAAAAAACATAGTCATTGTATGTCAGTACTTCAATTACTTATTGTAAATATTCAAGTGTTAACAAAACCTGGATCTTTACAAAAATAGGCACGCTTAACTTTTTAAAATACAGATTCAACAGTTGCAATATTATCTGCAAAAAATACCACCCACCCCTAAAAAAATTCGCCACGCGTATTTTCCAACAGGCCACGCGTATAAAAGTTTAAAATTACAACGTACCATCTTTGACCTGAATAGAGTAGAACCAGCCCACAATCGGTAAATATCGTATAACCTATAAGGTAAGGACCGGTGTCAAGATACGAATTAATGCAACTGGTTTTGTATTGTATAACTTTTCTTGCAAGACGTTCGGAGGTCTCCTTTTGTGTAAGTATCGTGGGAACGGAACCTCCAACTTCCTAGTTCTTTTCTTAAAGACGCTCCAACGAATAAATATTGTATAAGATGTTTGGCTTTATGTAACAGCCACCCTGACCTGACAACGTCTTTCAATTGTATTGTACGAGGGATTCCTTCCTTCGATAGAATGTGTGGGAATATCTGGAGATGAACAGGAGATCGGGAGATCGGGAGCAGCCGGCGAAAGGCAGGTGAATCTGTTACATGTCGTGTTAATAGCGGTATTGTATCATTCCATATGAGATTATGTAAGTCACTCTTGTGTAAAAATTATGAGTTTTATTGAAATCTGATGTTTTCTAAAAATATATTTATGTAGAAAATTTTGAAGAAATACTGCTATAATAGTTAAAATATTGCTCTATATGCGTGCATACAGTGGCGTATGCTGGACTGATGGGGGGGGGGGTACTTATGATTACAGCCCTGCGCGGATAAGCTTTTCTGTATCCGCATCCGCATATCCATGATCCGCATCCGCAGCTTTTGTAAACAATAAATCCGCATCCGATCCGCATCCGCAAAAATATCCGCACAATCCGCACAACAGGTGCTGTCAGTTTGGAAATAACTAACATGTTTCGCCTTATTTGGTATTTTTATTTTACTTGTCAAATTCATGGCGCTGCGTGATTATTAAAAAAACAAATTTATGAATTTGTCTACGTTTCGTAGTAAAAGAAATAATAAAACTGAAAATATCAAATTGATTGCAAAAGTTTTCGTTATCTTTATAAGAGGATAAAATTTCTTTTTCGATTGATACCATTATGGAGATTGTAACTTAATGTAGAAAGCAGCAATCGCAAAAAATGTAGACTTTATTGTTATTCTCGTATATTCCGGGGTAATATTTGTCACCCGGTAGAATTTATTTAGTGGTATGTCACATTTAGATTTTCTACAACACATTATCAACGCTATTTTGTATCTGTTGTACCCATCTATGGTGTATATGCGAATGACCATAACACAGGGCCGAACTACACTTACCGTAAATAAAATACTTGTCGTAGCTGACCATATTATACGAATTCTTTATCCAAGGTAGCTCTACTGTTCTACTATAGGTATATTATAATTTTTATTTATTGTGGGATATCAATTGTAAGATCTTCCCGTTGGTAATATTAAAGGAGGGAAAGTAATTTAAATCTAAAAATTCTAAAAAATTTATACATAAAATCGCGTTGAAATGACAAGTATAGTAACAGTAAAATTTCGTTATTTAAACCTCCTTCTTAGGTTTATCCTGATTCATTAAGTGGATTCCGAATTAGTGGAATCTTCCGAAATTCTAAAATCATCTTGTATTTCTAAGAATACTAGCAAATTAAATGATTTGCCTTTTTTATTAATTTGTTTTATTGGTAATACCGAATACTGGTATTTTACGTAATTTTTAACGGTATGCAAATACCGGTATTCTGTTTAAAATACCGGTATTACGGTATTATTAACTTCTACTTATTTCAAAATTAAAATTTGTAAGAATCTAGAATTGTTTTTAAAATAAAACATTTATTACATTTCTCCTTTGATTTAATTTTTGTGCAGAAGAATCCTGCTGCTGAAAATATTTTTTAGAAACAAAACTGTACATATGTTTTTATTTTCTTACCTTAATATTTTTAATTACAATTAATTGTTAGTATATTAGTATATTATTATAATTAGTTGTAAAAAAAATGTATAATTTTTGTTACTTATTACCTAAGTACGACAATATTTTTTGAAAGATATATTTTAATTAAAATATGACTGTTTTTGCAGTCCCCTCTACACAAATGTTTCAAGTAATATTATCGTATCTGGCCAACTTTACATATGTATTTAAAATAAACATAAAAAAGGAAACTCTTGTTTTCTTTCTATATTTTCAGAATACCGGTATTAATACCAGGATTCCGGTATTGGACTTTCAGAATACCGAAATACCGGTATTAAAAATTCCGGCTGTTATTCACACCACTAGTTCACATAGAAAAAGTTATCATTGAGCGCGTTTAGCAAATGTAACTATTGAGTAGCAGCGCAAATCTGTTTACTTGATGATTGCAGTCTACTGTTGCAAGTTCGTTAAGAGAACAGCAAGTGAAAAACTTCTGTTAATTTGTCAATTGTCATTATGATTGAGGTTACTATAAAGAAAAAACAAAATTTGTTGCTTAGAAAATTGGTAAACTGCTTACTGTAAGCGTAAAGGCATCGGACTCGTTCAACGGACTCATTAAGCGAAACGCTTCAACATACTCAACAGTTGCGTTCGCTAAACGCACGCTGATTCATAAATCTAAATTTCATTGCCCTACAACTAGTATAATACGTACTAAAATCTCAGGTCTAAAATTAAACATGCACCTGAGATACGTAAATGGGGGACGGCGGCACCTTGTGGGAATATTAGCAAGTGTGTAAAATATGCAGGTGATCTAAATGCACTTTATGGGATAAACTGAGGGGAATATAACAATGAATAATGTTGATGAAACAACAAAGCAGGGGTTCGATTTACTTCGACAAATGTTTAACTTTTATGATAAGTATGAGAACTTTCGCAGGTGTACCTAAATTTTATTCTATGCGAAACATTAGTTATTTCGAATTATGTCAATTTTTCTTCTCGTTTCTTACACACGAACTTGAATTATACCAAGCTTATGTCAGTGACAAGCTAGCTGTCTGCGTGGTAACGATTGCCTACAGAGAACAATATGGGCTTAAATCATGGATGGTGAGATGGCAGACATATAAAAGACTCCCGAGTTGGTATTTTTGAACAACAACTCTGACTCCCGACTTCGACTACCAACTCCGAGTCCCGATTCCGACTCACGCCTCCGACTCCCGGCTTCGATTCCCGGCTAGAGATGGCAACAATTAATCGAATAATTGAAATAATCGATTATTTTGTTTCTGTTAATCAATTAATCATATGGTATTTTTGGTTTAGATTAATTAATAATTAATTGATTAATTTATTATTAATCGATACCTTTATTTTATTTCGCAACATTTACAAGTACCTAAAACTAAATTTGCTATTACGTCTAATAACACAGTCATATTATCAAAGAAAATTTACAACAATCTGCCGCAACACCTCAAAGATTATGGATCACATAAAACATTTAAGGGCCGGTTTCTGAAAGCTTAGTCGAGTTTAATCTTTTAGTTAAACTCGGTTACAATATAGCAATCCCATAAGTAACCATAGCAAGCATTTACTAACTATTTGGTTATAGTTAACTAAGCTTTCAGAAACAGGCTCTTAACACGTTAACTGCCGCATGTACAGCCGGCTACCAACGGGAAGGTGTTTCTGGGTTGCCGAATGAATTGTGCGTGTCGTTACAAATTCTTACTCCATGTTTTTATGTTGAATTTTGAGTTGGTAGCCGGCTGTACAAGTGGCATACAAGTAATGTGCTCGCTTGTTGTAACTTACTATAATATATAACGTACTTACTATAACTTACTATAATAGTGGAATATGGCACTAGAGGTCTGCACGGGCCTATTTTGGACTAACTTTACCCGGCCCGGCCCGTTATGATTCCAGTCCGGCCCGGCCCGAGCCCGAAAATATTAATACAATTATTGCATGTACCCGGCCCGAACCCGACAAAATTTTAAATTCCGCCCGAATAAACCTCGTTAAAAAAATATTATGATACAAAAATTGCTTACAATTTGTAATAATTATAAAACTAGAAATTTAAAAACAAAATATATTTTTTAACGAAGGTTTAAAAATATATTATTTATTAAAGGTATTTTTGTTCTTACCCGGCCCGAGCCCGAATATAATACATGTCAGTCGGCCCGAGCCCGTGCAGACCTCTATATGGCACTACTGGTGGCGTCAGAGGAAACGTTGATATACTCATTAGACATAACGTGGTACCCGATTCACCCGGCTCATTATATTTTATTTTTTTGAAATATAAATTTTTGCTTTTTGCGGGGTTCGAACCAAGCCGTGGTATTGTCAGCATTTGTCTGACCCCATTCGACCAAGCTCGCTATGTGGTTTTTCGTCGTCCACATCCATTCATGTTGAACACAACAATAATTAATAAATAACTAATAAACAACTCGACACAATAATTAGTAAACAACTCGACACAACAAAAAAATGTATAATAAAATTTAACGATACGCATTTGTCTGAAAAGAAGAAAAATCCGCACAAAATGAAAGAAACAGAAGAAAAGTGCAAGAGGAACCGAAAAATACGAAAAAGGTGTACATGTTGCTATAAACAATTGGCAGAGACTGAAGGATGGAAAGAAGCAGTAAAATCGACCAAGCGAGTTACGACTTATTGTAACACATTACATGATAAGCCTTTCATTTGTCTTCAGTGTTTTCCTACACATTTTTGAAGAATGAATTTATTATTTACAATTTTTTTGAAACGATTGAAACAAATAAATATTGTTTTATTTAGTATAATAGTGTAATTTTTCAGACCAATATTTTATCCACATGTTCCTATTGCCGAACCATTAAGCCAAGAGTTTCTTCCTATGCCGAATTAAATACATATATGGGGATTTTCGTATTGAGCAAACAGCCGGCCTACAATTCATTTCCAAATCAAAAAATGCATTTGGCCGCCGGTGGACAATGGAGCAGAAAGAACATATTTATAATTGTTAATCGGCTGTACATGGTCTCACCAAACCAATCCATCCAAAATAACAAGCGGCAGTTAACGTGTTAATGTCAGTTTATTGACTTCTTAATAAAAAAGTGTTACTATAATCTTAATGAGTATCGTTTACAACGTCATTAGAACGAACCAACTCCTGTACTGATTTTTATAAAATTTAACTTTTAATTTAATTTACTTATTTATTTATTTTTTAAATTTATTTATAAACTTATTTATTATATTTATTTTATATTTGACAAAAACTGTTTTATCAGTAATTTTTTATTAAAAGACGAAATTAATAAATTGATTATTTGGTTTATTAATTAATTAATTACTAACGTCTAATAGTATTTCTATTAGTAATGTAATTAGAATAAAAAGTAATAAGAAATAAAAAACAACTGATAAGTTTTTTATGACAACTGCACTGATGCAAGATTTTGTATATATTAAAATATTTTCTGTATTTTTCATCGTGCAGTAATCTTAAACTGTTTTGATTATAATAATAATCAAATGTTTTTACATATGTAAAATAATGACTTGTCCAATATTATGTATTATGTTACTGTAAAAGCCCGAACTACGGTAAATCCTAAGATTTTCCAGTAAAACCTAAGATTTACCAACTCTTAATGCTTGGTAAATCCTAAGATTTACTATTTAAACCTAAGTTTACCAATATACGGGCTTTTACAGTAACACATATAATCTTCTGGACCAATAAAATTATTATTATTATTTACAAGAAATTACTTAGTTGCATTGTTAAAACACTGGTCGGTAGATGATTCTGCTCTCTTCTTTTCAATACAGTCATTAGATTACTAAGCCTTCAGAGCACTCGTTTTCGCCCATCTGGAGAATTAAACTCAACCGCTACTCATTTCTGCACAATATACTGCAATAGTTTGCTTCCAGTCAGTTCAAATGCTCACGAGCGAAACGCAATCTTCCAACTCGAAAATTTGCAAGAAAAACCTGGCAAGTTACAGGTCTTCTGGATACAAGCCTTTGTTTCAATCGTCTTTGGACAGTTCGTGATGAAATTGCCAAATTTAGACCTTCTTCGAAATGATATGCGGGAAAAGTTAAGGACCAGTCACGATAGCGCAGAACAACTAGGGTAAGAAATCGGAAGTTTCGAGCGTTGTAGCTCGTGGATTTGAACCAGTTTTTTTTTTATGTAGAGGCCAGTTCGCTAATGATACTTGATTGCGTAATTAATGGAGTTTTTAGCTATATCCAAACACTAGCGATATTCCAATACTGCGGTTATCTTCATATAATGGCGCAGCTCGTACAACTGTTTAGAAATCTCTAAACTGAATAACTAATGGCAAAATTTTATTTTAGCAATGAGTTATTTGTGTTAAAACTTAATATTCGATATTGTATCTTAATAATTACTTGGCCAATATTATGTATGCATATGTTACTGCAAAAGCCCGAACTACGGTAAATCCTAAGATTTACCAACTCTAGTTTTCATTCAATTTAATTAGCAACAAAAAATAATTGTTTACCTCATTATTATACAGGGTCCGGTAGAGAGGTATGATGGTTTTGAAATGATATCTACTCGTCAACAGATGACATTTCAGTAACAATGGAGCCTTGGTCTGTAGCACATCGTGTGTTTATTTACAACACTTTCACTGAAACAGGTCGTTCTGTGGTGCTCACACAGCAACGATTTCGAAACCATTTTAATGTTGGTTGTCATGGTCGCGTTCCAAAACGGAATACCATTATGAAGTGGGTGAATAGTTTTCAAAGAACAGGATCTTTGAGACCAGGGACTGCATGGGGACGTGATCGAACTGTACGATCCCGAAAATATGGACCCCGTCTACAAGAATGCCTCGACAAAAATGGACGCCACCTAACTGATGTGATTTTTCGAAGTTAATTATTTTTTCGAAATTAAATGTGTATATTTTTTTCCAAATGGCAATTGATTCGAGATTAAATGTGTGACAGTCTTTTCAAAAACATCATACCTCTGCCGGACCCTGTATATATTCATTATTTATATTCTTAATAAAACGGTTAAATAATTTTTTATAAGCCTTTAAAATACAACATTAAGATAGTCCCTATTTTTTTGGCGGCGAGTGTATATGTTTTTTTTTATTTCATAAACGATCAATCGATTAATCGATTATTTTCTACCAATTTAATCGAAAATAGATTATAATATTTCTATTAATCAAGTGATCAATTAATCGATTAATTCATTTTTATTTCCATTTCTACTCCCGATTCCTTTCTTCGTAAATCGTACTTACATTAAATATTTTAGGTTGGGATGAGCTGTCATTATAAAATATAATTTTCATTTCATCTTGAGTTTTTTGATACAAATTTTTGAACATATTAGTTTTAAAAAAAAAATTCATTGTATTTTATATAGGTACTTCATTTTTTATATCACTTTTTTCTTTTGATATTTAAATTTTGGCTACTAGCATATACATTTAATCACGTGAATTAATGTGAATTAATCACGGAGCTCGTTACAACTTGTAAAACAAAAATCCCGTTTAGTTGCCCTTAAACTACGCAAAAAGATAAAAATAGATATGCGTAAACAAATATTTACTGCTTCACTGTATAAATCTGTTAATACGAGTAGTATTAATCAAATTTTCAACTGGAGACTGGTTAAAACTGATATTGAATATTTCCAATTTTGTTTTTTTGTTGAACAACAAACAAAACGCTCCAGTTTCCGTTCTTTAAAAAATTCTGGTATGACTTTCCAGTCATAGCTACGAAACCCTAAAAACAAAAGAAATATTAATAGTAATAATATTAATAATAGAAATAATAATTTTATGAATTTGATATTTAATTTCATATGTATTTTTAATTATTTATTTATTTATTTTTTTGTTCTTTATTTAAGTTTTATTTCTTTTCTTTTTTTTTTTTTAGGAACAAATGTTTTAGAGTCGGAAGAAATCTTCCTGTGGGCCGACTTCAGCTCTTCCGTAAGTCATAACTTGGAAACTCCCGGGCTTATAGAATTATCACAATTTCTTCATCAGTATTTTAATCTGCAAATAAAGTTTTAACTAACTAACTGATCCACATAGATTCATAATGGTATCTAAAATCTTATTCTCACTGAAGCTGTCCTATACATCATTAAATCTGTCCAACTAATTGGATCAGTTCACGGACATAATTCATTGCAAAAAATATCTTATAACATTCAACATCCGGTCAGTTATTAAAAATTAATCCATTTAAATAAAATAACTAAAGGAAACAACTTCCTTTAGCGTTCAAATTACAAATAAACAAACGTAGAAAATACTGGTTTCTTCGGCTCAACAAAAACACAACATAAAACAAAAGAAATGAATGAAAGACGAAGCGGTAAAGCGGAACTCCGGTGCCGGTTCATTTGCCACCGTAAGACAGTTTTTACCCTCAATGCAATCAGTGCAATGATTTCTTACTCGTTGAAAAATAACTAAGGCTTTTGTCAAAGAAAAACATTGTAGTTACAACAGCAATTGTTCTGCTCGAATTCAGACAAGATCTTGCATACGATTTAAATTAGAAACTTAAAAAACTCTCGAAATAGGAACATATAATAGTGGGCTGCCTTCACGAAAGGGATATTTATAGATAAAAACTATTGACATTTTAGTTTATAATTTAACCTAAAAATAAACACATCGGAAAAGTCTAAGGTTATTGAAAAAAATATGAAAATATATTGCTTATTGTACATTTAATGTTGTATTTCAATTAAAGTAGGCAATTATGAGTAGTTGACTATGGAAAACAAGTAAAAACAATAACCAACAAGACTAAACAAATACAAATTTGACAAATTTTATTCCGTACATAATCCGTAGGTTGACCACATGTTTCATTTTAATTCGATTTAAAACGTTTATATTAATAATTGCAGTGTTTTTAAGTAGTGGCATTCTTTTTTAATAATGGAGCGACAGCGTTTAATTGTCCAGGAGATGAATCGTGCGGTGGGACTTCTCCAAGTTGATGTAGCCCAGCAGATAGGAGTTTCTCAAAGTATCATCAGGCGGTTATGGAGGCGTTAAAGGAAAACAGGGAGTCCGGCCGAACAACATCCGGGATGTGGTCGCTGTACAACAGCAGGTCAAGACAGATTTTCGGTCTTAAATACTAGAAGACAATCAACTATTACAGCACCCAAATTGGTAATGGAGTTACAGCGAACGCATAGCTTAACCGTTGGTCGCGAAACTGTAATAAATCGTCTCCACGAAGCTAATATTCTATCTCGACGACCAATTAGATGTCAACCCCTCTCTAGAGGCAATCGTAGAGCAAGATTAGACTGGTGTCACAATTTTCAATACTGGTGTGATAATGATTGGGCTACAGTTTTGTTTACTGATGAGTCCAGATTTGAAATTCATCCAGATTCTCGTCGAACAAGGGTATGGAGAAGATCCGGTAATTTGGAACGTTTGAGGTTTGGGTGGGATAATCATTGGCGGTAGAACTGATCTAATTTTTTCCAATAGATTTTTGACAGCACAACAATATCTGGATAATATTCTTCAACCTATTGTGCGTCCATTTCGTGGTTCTGTTGGTGATCAGTTTCATCTTGTCATATTCTCTATTAGAATTAGTTTGTTTTTTTTTTTCGTACATAAATTTGTACATTAATTTTCTTTTTTTTTCAAATATTGATTATTTTTATAAATAATATTTAGCTTATTTTGTTGTAAACTACTCTGTATTGAGTATTTTAACTGATAGAATACAATAAACGTACCAAGGAAACCATACGCTATTTATTTTCATATATTTTTTATATCCCTAGACTCTATGTGTCTATATAGGGCTGTTATGTACAGGTCCGGTTTTGCCAATAGGCGAGTCTAGGCGACCGCCTAGGTGCGTAAATAATAAAATAGAATCTAAGAATTTAATTTTATTATTAGGTTTTTATAGCTATGACTACCAAAAAATACTTCTAACGTCACTCAAGTGTCTGTCTGTCTGTTAGTACGGTAGAAATGGTAGCCAAACAGCTTAACATAGAGAGTTGCAATTTCGCATGCTTAAAAAACTCTTTGACCCATGTATGGGAAATATACTGAGAGTTCAAAAATAATATTTAATAAATTTAATAAATGTAACCTCTTAATACGTGGATCAACAAGCACATTTTTATTTTTGAAAAATCATTTTTTTCATTTTTCTTTTTATGTTTCTATGTTTTATGTTTTTATGTTTATTTTTCCAATTTCTTTTCTCTTCTTTCCTGTAACACCTTTTTCATCCATGTCGTCCCGGCACCCGACTCGTCCAGCAATTCTTGTATTGTCCTTGTCTCTCTTGCTATCTCTGTACAGTTTTTTAAATGGTCTATTGTTTCTTGAATTTCACCTCATGTTCTGCTCAATTTCCCGTTTTCTTCTTTCCAGTATTTACTTGCCTCTGTCTCGTTTCCGCACCTGAATCTTGCTATTGATTTTTAGTACTTGTTATTTTCTTGCAGATATAGTGGCACCTATTGTGTTTGTATGCTCCCATATGTATATTTAGAAGTAGTAGATAGTATTAAGTATTTAGGTATAATAATAGACTATAAATTAAATTTTAAGGAATATGTGCAATTGTTAGAAAAGAAAGTTACAAAAAGTAAGGGTTTGAGCAGGTTTTTTAAGACGTTTGACTTATAGTAAATGTTTATCTCGCAGGACTAAGACGACAATATATAATACAATTATTTTGCCACATGTTAATTATTGTTCAACTGTATTATACATGGCAAATAAAAGAAGCCTACATAAATTACAAGTGTTACAAAATAGAGCAGCTCGGATAATATTAGGATATGATAAATATACTAGAGTTAGGGATATGTTAAATAATTTAAACTGGTTAGATATAGACAGGTTTCTGAAATATAACGCATTGGTGTTTCTGCACAAAGTTAAGAGAGGCATATTAGCAGAATACATAAGTAGAAATTTAATAAAAGGGAGTGATATTATTCATTCGCACTGCACTAGATATAAGGATAACTTTTTTATCTCAGGGAAAAATAAGACTGCGACCAAAAACAGTATTTTTGATAATGGTTTAGTAAGCTATAATAAGTTACCAAGTAAAATTAGGGATAGAGATAATATTAATACATTTAAGATAGAATTAAAACAGTATTTTATAAGTATTATGGTATGTATATTGTTTACAATTAGAATATTTTCGTATATTTTTTACTATGTAGTAAAATATGTAGCCAATTGTGCTATTTAATAAATATTATTATTATTATTATTATTATATTCTTAAAGTACCTGGCCTGGTCGATCTTATTCTACTGGTTCTGCAGCTGTAACTCTCTATCCCTTTCTATACTTATTTTTTCAACGGCAGCTCCTTCTTCCTGCCTTCTTCTTATTTCGTCCTTGCTGTAGCCGTTCCTCTCATAGTATTTCCTTCTTTCCGTTTTCCAATTTGTTTCTTTATTGTTTTTTCTTTCTTTCCAGCATTCCTTCAAGATTTCGTTGTTGCAAAATTGTATATTTCGTTCGTATTTTACAGTTCCGGTTTTTAGCTACATTTTGTCTCTCTTCGTTTCTGTTAGAACTATATAGCTCGGTGTTTCCCTGTCTAATCCCAGAGTCCATTAAATGTACGATTCTTGTATTTTTTCTATTTCTTCCCACTCTTTCTATCCCCAAATTTCCGAGCCGAAGAGAAACTTTTTTTTTAATGTTCTTTCAGTTTCCTCTCGCCGATATTCCATACTTTCCCTAATACCATTTTCGTCTTTTTCGTCCTTTCCTTTATATATTTGGTATCTGTGTTGTTCTTTTGAAAGGTGTATCCTAGATATCTGAATTCTTTTACTTGTTCCATTTCTTGTCCTTCCCATTTCCAACATTCCCTCTTTTCTCTTCCATCACCTGAATATTTTTTAGTATATTTAACATAAAATGAAACAAAACACCCAAATTTAAAAAAAAAGAAATAAAAAATGCGGACACCTTCACAGGTAAATTTAATCTAAAAACCAAAATTTAGATTAAATATATTAATAGTTCAAACACTCAAATATTGATAAAAGGAACTCAATAAACACCTGATAACCATTCTCAATTACATTACTAACAGATATATTTATCACATCCTGTATAAAGAGCTAAGGAGCTAAGTTCTGTGATTACCGGTGAAGATTAGATACATTGCTTAATATAGAATACAGTGAAAATGCATTTAGGTTGTCTGCACTGGGACCAACGCGTAGTGTTTTTTATTTCCGTGATACAAACACATGTGCAACCTGTATCTGGGGAATTGGTTACCCCCTGCTTTGAACAGAGACGGATTACAGGAATTTACTTGTCAAATATTTCTTTGTTAATCAAAGTCAAAGCTTTGTGTTGAATTAAAAATTTATTTAATCAATTTGAAGACATCAATTAATGTCAAGCGTTCACGTTTGTAGAATGCTGTCATGGGAAGCTTCAACTAACTGTCAAGGGTGAAATTTAAGTATATGTGTATGAGATTTGATCAAAAATACTCGGCTTAGTGTCATAAAATATGGGAAATAACTGGACAGAGTAAAACCGATTAACAATAATACTACTAGTGATGTGCCGGATCACATAAAAGCCAGATCCGCGGATACGGATCCGGATTATGTGTAATGTGTAAAATAATTTTATTATTTTGTTATGAATTTTCTTTCCAACTTATAGTCTGCATAAGTGGCATGTTTTAGTAGATATATTACTCCCCCAAGCAACTACAGGAACATTTATTATGGCCAGGCCACTATTTGATGTAACAATTTTGGTAAACAGGCGCTGGTAATAATGTTCCTAAAGTTGTCCACCAGACGGTGTCAACACAATTTAATTGAGTTCAAAATCACTCACTCACTTGTTTTTGATTAATTTTACTCCTATATTTAATGTATGCTAGACCAGCGCTTCTCAAACTATATTAATGTAGCGGACCTGTATTTTTTGTACCAATGTGTTGCGGACCAGTATCATATTCAGTTGCAGTGAACTTTTAATGTAACTAGGCCTAGGGACTATTGGTAACATTTATGTAAAACGAATCCAATTTTTATGCAGTTTGTGTTGGTTGAGATTATTAAATTGGAGTTTTCAAGTTAATAATAAATCAAGAAATGACAGCAAAATTAGTATTTTATTTATAAATGTCAAAATAATAATAATATTAACAACAACAAAACGTAATGGGAATGATGAGCCTGCTTATTTTTTACCAGTTTTTCTATTCGTGGTTGAATTGACGACAGCGCCACGCGGTATGGATCAGAATTACATACTATTTCAATATTTTGTTTTAATTACACTCATTATTGAAAATGCAGTCTCACAGAGGAAAGTTATGTAAAAAGGTCAGTTTCTTCGTGGCAATGTCTGAGAAATCAGGGTATTCTGTTTTAACTTTTACCCAAAAAGATGTGAGTAACTTATTTTCATTTTCGAAGCTTGCTTTCAAGCCTTCGTCAGCTGCGAGCCAACAATTTATTTTCTATGACGCCTTATATTGCAATGAAAGGATTTCGTACTCATCCATTTTCAATGCGCACAGTTTCATCCGCACCCGCGCCCTTTCTAAAACGTTTACACTCTGTGACTACGAAACCCCAAACAACGACTAATGTATTAAAATGATCTACCTCCAAAGTACCAGACTTATTTCATCATTGTTCCACTAAGCCTATAAATATAATCTTTCCGCTTCAACGGTGAAGTCACCGGTCCGCGGACCACCACTTTGAGAAGCGCTGTACTAGACTGTTCTAAAACCACCGTTAAGTAATGTGATGCTCAATTAAATATGAATTTAAACGTCAGAGTAAAATTAACCCCTCCTTGAGCATGTTTAGACGCAAGCTTATATTGTAACTAATTCAAATGTATCTAAATGAGACCCGTTTGAGATCCGCCTTGGAGAAACGGATGCGAACTTGGATATGGATTTTTATTTTTTACGGATCATCCACGGATACGGATACGGATGTGGAGCTCACACCACTAGTTGCTACATAAGTTTTGCGAGGAAAACCACAAAATATATTTATTTAAACATTGTTATAGTTTTTCAAAATATTCATCTTCATGTTCAATATACTTTAGCATCCGGTGAAACCAATCCTGAATGAAATGGACACATCGTACAGGTGTCACCTCAGAAACGAGAGTTTTGTAGGCTTCGATCCCCGCTTTAGAGCTATTAAATTTAAGTCCACGCATTTTATTCTTTATAAAAGGGAAGAGTCACAATGAGTTAAGTTGACACTATAAGGTGGATTAGGGTGATCAGACGTACTCTTTTTTGAGTAATATACTCTTACTTTTTATAATAAAAAACCTGAATATACTCTTTTTTGCTGGTCACTTGTTTTTATCACTTCTATTTTGGAAGTGACGACTCATTACTTTTATTATGGGAGTGAGGTGAGGACTTTTTTTGTTTGCTCATCACTTGTATTTTGGAAGTGTGAGGCCCCTTTTTTTTGCTCATCACTTCTATTTCGGGAAGGAGGACCTTTTTTTCTCATTACTTCCATTTTGGGAGTGAAGACTTTTTTTTTGCTCGTCACTAGTATTTTTGAGTGAGGACTAGTGTTTTTTTTTTTTATTCATCACTTGTATTTTTGCAAGTCTGACTTTTTTTTAGTATACTCTTTTTCTGTAAAAAAAATCTGGTCAGCCTAAGGTAGATGAGTCACATCTTCCACTCATGAAACGGTCAGGAACTCCTAGCTGCAAAAGCTACACACATGACCAAATCGTTATCGATAAACCGTTTCATAAATTCTTTGTCAGCAGCTGAACATTTTGACTGGTAAGTTGTAGTAAACAGCCGAAGATCCGTTTGTAGATGACCAGGTATATTTGCAGCCTGAGTGCGAGAAAAAAATTACCGCCCTTGAAAATTCATTAATGTTAAGATATTTCGATTCATATGTACATGCATAGATATAAATATATGATACTTACGGTAACGAAACATTGAACAATTCGGCACTTGAATTAGAATTGAACATTGGATTTTGGAGGTGCAGGACTTACATTCAAAACACTTTGGGTAACATTATTTTTCTGCAACATTAGAAGACTTTTACAATATTAAAAATTCAATAATAATAATAATAAACACAGAATAAAAAAGCAAATAATAAATATAATAACCTACATGAAATATTGATGGCAATACTATAATTAGTGATAAATTAAAAATTAATCGGGGTATTTTTCAGGGAGATGCTCTTAGCCCCTTATGGTTCTGTATATCTCTAAATCCGCTGTCTACCCTACTAAGAACCGATAATCGAGGTTTCAATATCAGAAAAGGGTAGCAGATTTTATATAAAATATCCGATGTATATGGATGACATTAAACTGTACAGTAGTACTTCTCAGCATTTAAAACAGCTTCTTAAAACTGTAGAAATCTTTAGTAAAGATATTTGTATGAATTTCGATACTGATAAATGTAGGAGACAGAGTATTACATGTGGAAAATTCGAAAAAAAATATATTTTTTTTTCGATGAGCACGTATTTGTTTATATTTTTAGTGGGATATGTTTTTTAGATGTTTTAGTATTTTTCCTATGTGTGGGTCAAAAAGTTGTATAAGCATGCCAAATTTCAACTCTCTAGATTTAGCCGTTTGGCTACAATTTTTACCGAACAGACAGACAGACAGACAGACGACAAAATGACGGTATAAGGGTTTTTTGGTCATACCTACAAAACCCTAAAAAACAGAAGCACACATTCCTTATTGACATAACCATCCCAAACAATAGCAACATACAAAAAGCACATAGAGAAAAGATTTAAAGTTCACTAGTTTAGCAATTGAAATATCACAGCAATGGCACATGTTAAAAGTAAAAACCATACCTGTAATAGTATCCGCTACTGGTGTAATACCGAAGGCCCTGTGTGATAGTCTTCAAGCTCTCCAGATAGAAGACATTCGTAAAGTGACGCAGTCCATGCAGAAAGCAACTATTCTCAGCACCTGCAACATAGTTCGAAAATTTCTTAATAAATAGTAAGCCCAGTAAAAAGATATAAGTAAATTTGTACTTACCTACAATACATATATTTTAGTTAAACATACTTACCTCAACCCTTGTTCTTTGTAACACGTTAGGTGAAACCGCGCATCGACGTGAGAAAAAATTGACGTGATCCAAAATCTATAATATAATACCCCAAGCTGTGTCCCTAGCTGTCTGGGTGCGTGGAAATAATTGAAGCGAGGTTCTTATTATATAGTAGTATTAATTTATGTATTGGACAGTAGTGTGCTGTGAATTTTAGTTTTCAGTGTTGACAATAAATTAGTAAAAATGACAGTTGTGTTTTTCATTAAAAAATCACTTCACAATTATTAATTTAGTACACGGATCGGGTTTTTTACGAAACAAAACACAGAAAAACGTTATCCTTCCGTGATATTCGACATTTTTGATTAAAATTATTATTAGCAGAAAAATAATTATTTTAAAAAATATTTGGTTTTGATGAAAGTAAGTAAGAAAAATGTGACTTTTTTTTCTTTATTATTATTTTTTCAATGCTTTATTATTTTTTTATTTCTACGCAGTGCCGGCTGTGGGTTTTGCGGGGCCTCGGGAAAATAATGCATTTGGTGTCAAAAACTTGCCCTAGCTACTAATAATTATTAGAAATATCTCCCTTCAAGCGCGGGGCCTCGGGAAAAATCTCCGAAGTCCCGACCTCTGAGCCGGCCCTGTTTCTACGATTTCTAGGACAAGATTTACAATATCCCACTGCAAACTCTATACAGATGGCAGCACATAACGACTACACTAAAGAATTATCAGTGGCTCTAGAACAATGGTTTCTGTTTATTTATCACATTAAAATATCATTTACCTTTTAGTTTAAGTTAGATTCACCTCAAAAGCACTATCTTAGGTTATGGTTGATAAATGTTTATTTTTATTTTTTTATAAAGCACCTAAAAATAAATTGTGTTTTAAAAGTTCTGCACAGTCCCACTTGTTTAGAATCTCTGTATATTGAACAAATGACGTGTGTGTGACGCATGCGCAGTGTTCAGTGGGGTATTGTAAATCTACCCCCAAATGTGAACACAATATATTAAAGCAGGCAAACAATTAAATTTTACTGTGCAATAGTTTCTCACGATTTATTTCAAACTGATTTGATATATAGTGTAAGTACGCTTTATTCCGTGTGTGTATTTTTTCATATGTGCTTTTTTCTGTGTGCGTATTAATCCGTGTGCGTTTTTTCCGTGTGCGTATTTTTATATTATATAAGAAAATGGAAAATTTATTTTAATAAATATATTTTAAATTTAACGTCTCAAATCATTTTTAGTTTTAACATTATAAATATAATGCACTGCGTGAAAATGAATCGTTTTCCCATCTTAAAAAGTTAATGAATAAATAATTCGGAATAATACTCATTATTTGTCCAGTTTTTAATAATACGCGAAGAGTTGATTCAATTTGAATTGGATGAAGTTAGGCGTATGGATAGAGTAAGAAGTCTGAGGTGGCGAGCAAGTTCCACATTAAGGTAATGATTTGTTTGCCAACACAGTTGGCAATGGGTCCACTAGTATAATAATAATACATTTTGTGTACAAGAGGTCATACATAGAGGAAAATTTATAAAATGTAAAAAGTGTCCAAGTTACAACAGTCTCCCCTATCGCATGTATAATGATTTCACAAAGGGTTTCACTGTTTTGAACATCAGTTTTTAATAAAAGAACAAAGAGAGTACGGAGATTCTTTTGCTATGGTTGTGTTATGTATTTATTATAAACGAAGATCAATAGTCAATCCAATGGACAATAGAGACAACCAAAAAGAAAGAGAATTGAATATATTTTATTTGGTCATGCATAAATATTATGTAAACACGAATTATGTCGCAAATATTAAATATTCGTTTATGTATAACATATGTTTTAAGACGTTGCAAGAACATGCTCATATGTTCCGTTTTTCCTTCTCTAAATATAACTTACCCAAAATATTTTTTATTAAACAAAAACAATTAAAATAACACATGTTCTGCATCGGTTGACATTCAGTTCTTAGAGTGGATTGAAATTAGAAGCGCGTTATGTCTAGGTGACAAAAACAATGTTTTCGGTGTGTCCAATTTGAAGAGTTGGTGATGAGTTGTTACCATGACGCATCGTAAATACAGTCAACGGAGCGATTTATTTTTATCCCAAAAACAAAGAAGACCGGAACATTCGTGGCGCCTGGATGCGTCACTTTCCTTTACAGAATATCATACTCTATTTTTCCTCATCACACACTTAAACTCCTCATAAATTTTATATTTTGTTTTATTCTCAGTGAATTGTGATGATGTGAAACTGGTGAAATATGGATTCAAAAAGAAATAGAAAAATCAAAGGAAAAGATTTTTTAACGTGTTTTCTTTTTTTTTTGTATAAATGTGAACTCAGTGTATCTGTGGTAAAGTGTCACGTATCACATTATCCCTTGTAAACAATGCGTCCAACATTGCAACAGGCATTGGTTGTTTGATGCTAAGAATCAACTGACCAAGAACAAGGGGAAGAGGTTGTAGTAGTAGTAGTAATAATAATAATAATAATAAAGTTTATTGCCTTATAGAAAACAGTAGAGTTTTAGAAGGTCGTCAGATACAAAAAAAATTACGCTTCATTAATAATTACACTTTAGTGTTACAAAATATTTCAACATTTATAAATTAAAATCAAAACATAAATAGTAATTAAAAAAATAAATAAATAAATAAACAAATAATATAGGGTTTACACATTCTCATTTTTGTACATTAGTATTTCAGAATTCATATATTCGAGAATACTATATAGGCATAAGTTAATTAAGAACTCTCGCATTACATTTTTAAATTTCTTATGGGGTAACTTTTGTATTGTGGGATGAATTTTGTTATACATCTCATATTTTGTAGCAAGAACTTTTTTTGTGACGGTTAAACGATGACTTGGAATATTTACAAAATGATTGTTACGGGTGCTGTAACTGTGCATTTGTTGTTTTAATAATAAATTTTGAGCATGTTTGTGAATTTCTACTACATTACCGTATATATATGCACCGTATAGGGTTAATATTTTTAATAATTTAAATTTTGATCTACAGGAATCTCTACGATTAATATTAGCTATTGCCCTTACTGCTTTTTTTTGTAAAAGAAAATTTTTTATTGACAGAGTAGAGTTACCCCATATAGTAATGCCGTAGTAGTAGTAGTAAGCTCTTTATTTTTTACCTGGCGGTATTAAAATTTACAATAAGTCTATACCTATATACATTTTGGAAGTTCTAAATTATACTTGATTGTGAAATTAATTAATTTTTATTATATGCATACTAAAATTATACAAGTGTCATTTCAGAGTGGATTTAATTTTGTTCTTCTGTTCTTCACTCTTTTCATCCACTGAATATCCTTGTAAACATCACTTAGAATATGCAGAGATGATTTCGCATTTCTGAGTTCTTCTTCACAGTCTCTACTTAGGTGTTCAATGTTCTCTGCTGCGTTGTGGCACATTCTGCATATTCTATCCTCTGTTTTCAGCCAGTAATCCTTACCCCTCTCTTCATTTCCGAAGCGAAATCTTGCTATATTTTGCAGGTTTTTGTTGTTTTTTGCAGAGTAATATGGCAAGTCGTTTGTCTGAAGAAATTTGTGCCTGGGGTAATAAGTAGATTTAAGTATTTTCTCCCTTCTAATTTGCGTCTGGATAACTTTATTTCTTATAATAATTGCCTGTTTTATCATGTACCCTGTCTGCGTCCGATTTTCTATTTCTATAGTTGAGTATCCTTTTTGTTGATAATAAAAGAACAAAGACAGGAAGTCTTTGTTCTTCCCATTTATTTCTTGTTCTATTTCTTTCTTCTTTTCTCCTTATATCTTTCCAACATTCATGCACTAAATATTTCCATGGTGTTCTTCTGATTCTGTCTTCAAAATTCATGGCCCGTTTTCATGCCTCGGTGCTTAAATGAAATCTATTTGCTTCCTCTAACAGAATATAAATAGGAGTTCTTTTATCAACACTCAGTACCCATCGGAAGTATTTGTACTGTACTTGCTCCACTTTTTCATACCCTTTCCAGTCCCATATTTCACTTCCGTACAGCATAATTGGGACTATGAGTCTGTCAAAGAGTAATATTCTATATTTGAGTTTTCTCTGTCCGATCCCTATTCATGTGCTAGTGCCATGTTCGTTTTTTTGTCACTTTTTGACGTGCTCACTGGTCTGCCCATTTTTCTGAAATGTATATCCTAAATATTTTATTTTTTTAACTTTCGTCAACTCTGTCTTGTGCCAAAGAAATTTTTCGTTGGGGAAGAGGTTGTATACATACTTGAACCGGAATTCTCATCAGATACATTTACAAATTATTACTACTTATAATCTAACTCTAGTACTAAGCAACTGGAGGGGCAATAAAAGTTTAAATTAGAAAATATAAAAACTTACGTGGAAAAAGGTTGTACGGGTTGCGGACATAAATAATACAACTAGATCTAGCTGACCAGTTTCCAAATAGTTTATTTCTTCATCAGAGCTACACATAATATAAAATATGAAATACAAGAGATAGTTAACAGTGTTATAAAACATACCTGATTTAAAAACGTACGGTCATTGTAAGATAATAAAAAATCATAATGTAAAAACAATCAGTAATTAAAATATAAATAAATAAGTTAGAAATAAATAATAAATAAATAGTCAAAAATAGTTTTACAATTTTTTTTACCTTACACATAAGTTAAAAATACATAGTTGTCGCCGAAAGTGTGGTGAGATGGAGACTGCGGTGTTAGAAGAGACGAGTATGTTGGAGGAACCTGCAGAGACAAGATAAGGGTAGAATACCAAGAGTCGATGACCGCGGAATTTGTTTCAAGGATTATATTAAAAATTAATATGTGTGATGGGAAATTTTTGAAACTGCCATCTGTTGGGATAATATGGAAGTAGGTGTAGGCGGGTAGTTTGGAAAGAAAATGTTACAAATACTTACAGAAAACATTGTACATTGTGTTGAAGCTTTCAATGTCTGTACGATAGTTGATGGTATTATGTTTTTGTACGTGTAATATTTCTCTAAGAAGACGTTTTTTGAGCATGGGTTCCTTGTCAAGTATCTACAGAGTTCCAGTCAAATTCATGGTGGAGTTTATGGTATGAAAAATGAAAAATTAAGGCTGCTCATGTTGTTTTTGTTTGCATTGCTAGCTTGCAGTCCTGGACATGGTTACGCATCCTGTTTACTATCCACTGTTTAATCTGTCTGTCAATATTTTGTCGCAGTTTTTACAAGGTATTTTGTATACGAGGTCACTGTTGAATGCAAAGTCATGTTGGGTTTTGAGGTTAGTAAACAGAACGTTGACAGTTTTTGGATCGCGGTCATCGACCCTTGGTATTCTACCCTTATCTTGTCTCTGCAGGTTCCTCCAACATTCTCGTCTCTTCTATCACCCCAATAGCAAAGTATACTAACTAAATAAATGTAAATACTATGAAATTATTCACATTTCAATCATTCGCGCATACTCGACAGAATGCATTTTTCGTGTCATAGTGTAGCTAATTTCACAAGCTCGGGCAATGTCCCTACGTATTCTTACGAAGAATATAAAAGGTGGATATTCGTTACGATGCGATTCAAGGGGAGTTTACATCAGTGGCGGCTGAGGCAGGGTTGCGCGGGACGGTGTCCCCCTAAAAAAATTTAATAAGTAAAACTGAATTTAAAATCTCATTTATATCTAAAAATTGCATTAAACTAGCTAAATGTAGCTGCATATATTTATTTTTATTATTTATAATTCAAAGATTTTTCATGTGTTACATTTTAAAAACTAGATCTAGAAAATAATGCTGTGGACAATACCTCGGAGTTTCCCAACACAGCGTTGCCACATGCAACGAAAACGATTCTAATGTATTTATCTACGCAAGTAATAAAAATTAATGTGAAGTGTGAGTTTTCACACATTTCAAGGTTTCGCAGGTATTTAGTAAGTAAATGATGATTATTTAGGATGCCAAAACAAATTTTATGTTAAAATATTTTTTTTTGTTAATTTTAATTCGAATGCCTAATGCCATTATTTAGGTTTCTAAATATGTGCAGTATTTTTTTTTTTTTATATAGCAAGGTTCATTAAGATTTTGAAAATTGCGCCTATGGCTTCCATTGGTTATTATAAGCTCCGTCCCTCTGATTTCGTGTACATTAAAACAGAATTACATTATAATTTCAACAATTTCCACTGGTTATTAAATTTACGCTTTTAAAAATTAAATGCAGCAATTTTTTTCGAAAAACATAATCTGATCAAAAATTCCTGTTGTACTATTCCGGTTCACACCAATATACATTACTTAGAATTTTTTCAGATTTTTAGTTTAAACAATCTGGGCTACAGGGTGTGAGACAAAAATTATTTTGCTTAATATTGGCAAAAATCGCTTCAAAATAATTCGTTAATCTTCGTTAATCCACGTACCAAGGGCTTTCATTTGATACTCTACTCAGCATTTATTTATTTATTTCTTTTTTTCGATAAGCACATATTTGTATATTTTTAGTGGGATATGTTTTTTACATGTTTTAGTATTTTTCCTATGTGCGGGTCAAAGAGTTGTATAAGCATGCCAAATTTCAACTTTCTAGGTTTAGCCGTTTGGCTACAATTTTTACTGAACAGACAGACAGACAGACGGTATAAGGGTTGGTCATACCTACAAAACCCTAAAAATGAACTGGAAAGGGCAACAGTGGCGAGTTTTAATGTGAACGTGTTAGTGAATTTAGTCCGGCGGCCTTAGATTAGTCCGTTTGTTTTGATTTGTGATAAGTACTTAGACGTGAAACTGGATACAGTGCGTTATTTTAAAACTATCGTGCTTATCTATGAAACTATATTATTAATAAAAAATATTGGTCCTCATAGGCCAAAATTGAATATTTCACAATCGAACAAAAATGGAAATAGAACATTAATAGAAAGTTCAGTAAAAAACAATGGTAATAATTTAGAATGGGGCACCCAAAGATACAATTTTTTAACGACCCATGATTGATCTATCTGTAGCTCGGAGCTTAATAAAAAGATATAATAATAAAAAATTATTCACTTTCAAGTCGTACTTGGAAGTATAATTTGAAAACAAAATATTTCATTTTTGATGTTATTATGGTCAACTTAGGTCACCAAATTTTTTACCAACTTACACAGTTTTTTAGAAAAATCGTTTTCCCTCTACCTTGATACATTGTGTATATGAATTCTAAATATGTTTCACAGGTCAGATTGAGTTAGATTGGGGACCAGATATGTAAAAATCACAGAGGACGAGTGGGCGAAATTCTGAAAATCATTTGAGAATGTGGGGAAAAAATCTTAAAATCAATTATGGATAGGGGGAGTGGAGAAATTTTGAGGAAGGGGGAGGGTGATTCTAAAAAAATAAGGGGCAAAAATTTCATGCGAGCCGTTTGAAACTTATTGTTGGGTCAGATTAGGCCCGCGGACCGTAGGCTGGACACCCTTACAATATATGGATCAAAAAGTGTCCCCCCAAATATTATACCCACCAGCCGCCACTGGTTTCCATAGAGTATACACTGCTTGTGTTTGGGATAAAATAGTTGCGTGCCCGAAAAGTGGAAAAGCTGCTGTTTGGACAATCGCACGATTTAATTGAGTGTAGCATATAAGGACAAACAGGCTGATGGAATTTAAAGATTAAACATCCGTATATCTTTGCTATTATAATAAAGGGGTTATAATTATTATTAAATAAAATATAAAAATATAATTCTTCTTGAGAGGGTGCTCATGTGCTTTTACATAAAAACCGTCCTTATCTACAATCCAATTATATTTATTTATACTTGCTCGACAAAATATGTCTCGGCTACGGACAGAGTGACCAGATCCCAGGTTTTCACCCGGAGTCTCAGGGTTTCTGGCCAGAGTCTCAGGGCTCCGGGTTTTATTATAATATCTCCTGGTTTGTAGTTCGGAGATGTGGATCTTTTTTTTTGGAGCTAACCAAAATTGAATAATATATACTGTATTTCCATTTTTTTTTTTTCAATCTTAGGGTTTACCTTAACTGAAATCTGGTCATCCTGGCTACGGATCGGGTGGTAAACTTCATCTTCGTGAAATATTGTCTCCATTATAGGCTTGTTAAATAAAATAATATTTAATGAATCGTCAATCATACATTACAATTATAATTGGAAATAACGTTTTTAGGGTTTTGTAGGTATGACCAAAAAACCCTTATACCGTCATTTTGTCGTCTGTCTGTCTGTCTGTCTGTTCGGTAAAAATTGTAGCCAAACAGCTAAAAGAGAGTTGAAATTTGGCATGCTTATACAACTCTTTGACCCGCACATAGAAAAAATACTAAAACATCTAAAAAAACATATACCCCTAAAAATATAAACAAATATGTGCTCATCGAAAAAAAAAATTTTTTTTTTAAATTCTGTGTAGGGTATCAAATGAAAGCCCTTAGTACGTGGATTAACGATCAAAATTTTATTTTTGGAAAATAAATTATTTTAACGCGATTTTTGCCAAAATTGTGCAAAAAAAAATCTGTCACACACCCTTTAGCCCAGATGGTTTAAACTAAAAATCTGAAAAAATTCTAAGTAATGTACATTGGTGTGAACCGGAATAGTACAACAGGAATTTTTGATCAGATTATGTTTTCGGAAAATAACGCATTTTTTGTGTTTTTTGGTTGACGATACACAAAAGTTATAATTATATAACACGTTAAATTGTAAAGCGTATCGTGGTCTAGTGGCTACGTTGCTCGCTAACTACACAGATTGCTTGTTCACTACACAGGTTTGTTCCTTGCCAGAGGAGTCAATTTTATTTTTTGTTCTTTTTTTTTCATTTTTATTTAGTTTAAATTACTTTGTCAAAATTCTAGTTATATTTTAGCAAATTTGCATTTAATTTTTAAGAGCGTAAATTTAATAACCAATTGGAATTGTTGGAATTATATTTTCATTCTATATGCCATGTATACGAAACCAGACGGGCGGAACGTATGATTTAAAACAACCAATGAATGCCATAGGCGCAATTTTTTAAATCTTAATCAAGCTTGCTATGTAAAAAAAATACTGCACATATTTAGAAACCTAAATAATGGTATTAGGTATTCGAATTAAAATTAACAAACAGATTAACAGACGATGAATTATTTTAAAAAGATCGTTCATTTTGCCGTGGTTACTACAAAGCAAAATTTGTCCTACACACTCAGCATGCCGCGGTCACTTATTATATACCTGCGAAACCCTGAAATGTGTGAAAATTCACACTTCACATCAATTTTTATTATTTTATTTTAATCATATTTTATTTATTATTATTTTTTTTATATTTTGAATTTTCCCCCTTTTGGATTCCATATTTGAACAGTAAATTAAATTTGTGGTTATTAGACTACATATTTTTCAACGCACTTCTGTCACATTTAGATATCTATATAATATCATTTCCTAATTTCTAGGTAGAGCATTTTTTTGTTTCTTCTGATATGTGCCATTTCCCCTATGAAATGTGAGACAAACTTAAAATTTTACAAGCTTAAAATTTTTCTGTAACCATGTTGTCACAACCAAAAAATTAATTACTATTTTAAAAAAATTTAAAAACATCCAAATTAGAACGAAAACCATATGTAGACATGAAAAAAAAGGCCATTAGAAACATTTCAACTATTCACCAAACATCCCTTTTAAAAGTAACATAATACGGGTCACACATTCACGTTATTAGAACCACATGTGAACCTGCCATTAATAGGTGCCTTTTAAAGGAATGAGCGACTTTTTCAGATACCTCATCAAGCTAAGTAACCCTGTGAATGTAATCCTGAATATGCATAATCCTTTGCTATATTTACTGTGTAATTCTTCTGTAGCTTTTGTTAATGAGAACAAAAGTATTGTTTTGTAGTGGATAGGATGGCAACATGCGAAACAAACAAAGCTTTGCTTGCTGCATAATACAGAATTAAAAGATGCATTATATAAATGAAAACTTGATGTGGCCAACACATTTATGTATGACTTTTTCAATACTAGCAGTGAAAAATAAAAGGAAAGTACAGGGTTGGTCATAAGTTGCGTACGGGAAAAATATTCAATGAACCTTTTAGAATTTAATAGGTATAGGAGCGAAGCCCGGTAGGCCGGTACCATCAAGTAGGCCGGCCGACACTAATTTTTTTTTATTGATTTTCAAAAGCAACGAATTATAATCACAATTTATAAACTTATATAACAACTGTTTTATTATTATTATTATTAGGGTGATCCGTCAAATGCGCTCCGACAAAACCGCCCCGACAAAAACACCCCGACATATGCGCCCCAACAATAAAATATAAATGATTATTATATAAAAGAACAAAATCAAATAGAGGTAAAATATGTTCGTTTCCAAGCAGGATATCGGCGACCAAAAGCATCCAAAAAGAAACATGAACAATATACCAGACGCATAAAAAGATTAGTACAAAATTATAACAGAAATGACATTATAAATTATTTTCGTGGATTGTCGTTTAATTTAGAATTATAATATAGTTATTTGTTGACCGTTAGTTATAATTATAATTAAGTATGTACCCAGCAAACATTTTTATACGGGTCAGTATTGGTAAAGCACATACTCCCCGGCATTGAAAGTAATGGGCCAGTACCCCGGTGTCCCCGTGGCCGTTACTGGCCCATTGATGTATCAGTTGCCGGCCCAGCAACGGTAAAGTGCAAAATAATCGCATTAGTTGCAAGATTTATTTCTGATGGTTTTAAGTAAAAAGTATGAGTGAAGAAGAGTGCTTATAAAATGTTGGTAAAGTACTTCGTATAGGCGGAATGCGAAAACTTAACGTAAAATTTGTTTGAATAAAACTTGCAGATTTTAAAATTTTCTACAAAAAAAGATTCTTACACTTTTTTTTTGAATGATCATTTGCAAGATATTGAAGTTTATTAATTTAATGCCCCTAATATTTTCATAAATCCGAATAGAACAGTAAACACGTAGTACTAATATATAAATACATGTTAAATAATAAAAATAAGCCATACATTATATAAAATAAACATGTTTAGAAAAATAAATACGTACTTAAAATATTATTATTTGTTGTTTTTAATTAGAAATTTGTCCATTGTCAATTGTACCGCAGTTTTCTTTTTGTCTTGATATAAAAGTTTATAACAAGCAGTGCTATTGCGTATATTATTATCAACACTGAAACTTCTATCAATATCCGAGTCCGAATTCTCGATAGTGTCAATGAGTTCTTCCACTTTGCCTAATATTCCACTTACTGTTTTTAGTTGTATTTCGGTTGTTTCGTTCTCGGTTTTCGGGTCTTCTTTTTCAGTTCTCATTTGCTCTTCTACTTCAATAACTCATTAGTTGTGAGTTCGTCCGCATGTGATTCTAACAAATCGTTAATATCTTCAGTGTCCATATTCAGTTCCAATTTTTTTAAAATACATGTGCATACACTGCCTGTATTCATACACAGAAAAGCACTCGTAACTACGTGTAAATATTCGGCTGCGTTCGACGTATTTACTGGTTTCTCTCTGTAAGTGTGAGTGAAGGGGGAAAATTGAAAGATAGAAGTTGGTAACACTGTATTTCAAGCTTCATACGCATATCTTGCCTAAATATAACATCAAAACAATCAATGAATATTGCTCATTTATAAAAAAAAAAATGTACTTTAGTGCGAACAAATGTACGTTCGTACGAAAAAATGTACGTTCGTACGAACAAATGTACGTTCGTATGAACATACGGACCGAAAGTATGTACCAATTAGTCGTATTTAAATGCATTTATACGGAAATATACCGTCCGCTTAACGTACGTTCGATTAACGTACGGGAATCTGTGTACGCATTGTGTACGTTAAGCGGGCGCTGACTGTACTATAATTGTTTGTTGAGAATTGGTCAAAATGATAACAAATATATTATCACTTCACTAATATATTATAAAAAACAAATTAAATTATTAAAATGTATGCTTAATGTAATTTTTAATTAATAAATTATTTAATAAAATGTGTTTTATTCTTTAGTTTGTATAAACTTTTCCAAATTAAGTTATTATATTATTAATTATGTAGAATATAAATTACAGTTTCGTTTATCTCTTCTCATTTAATTTATTAATTTTATATTTTATTGTTGGGGCGCACATGTCAAGGCGCGCTTTTGTCGGGGCGCATTTGTCGGGCGGTTTTGTCCGGAGCGCAATTGTCGGGTAACCTATTATTAGATACATCCAGTCAGTAGCGGACTGGCGAGATTTTCCGGCCCTGGAAAATTGGAATTAATTGTCCCAATAGGGTCAAAAGCCGGCCTCATTGGATCGAGAACCGGCCCCCTTGATCCAAGAATTGATCCTATTAGGACCAGCCCACCGGGAAATTGCCCGAAGTCCCGGCGGGCCAGTCCGCCACTGCATCCAGTGGAGTGCAGGTATTATTAACCTGCGGCTCTCTAAAAAAAAAAAACTTACAAGGGTTTACAGTCAAATACTGTAAAATATTTTTATTTTATTTATAACAGGTGATCATTTAATTCTGTTAAAAAATACTTTTTTTCATTTTACGCTCAATATTTATTTCTAATTTGAAATTAGCAACACTCCCGAATTTATTTAACGTTTAACAATTTCAAAAATATAATAAATTAACTAACATTAGAAGTTTTATTTATCTTGTATAATGCTTTTTGACTGTACACATTTTCAGAGAATTTTTTAATACAGATATAGACTATACCAAACCTTGAAGCGGAACCAAATGAAATTTTAATTTTCGTAGTTGTCACAAGCTATTTTTTTGTTTGAAATTGGCTTCTGCTGAACAAAATGATCAAAAGCTTTATTTAACCGATAAAAATTTCTAGTTGTTAAAAATCTAGTTCCGCATAAAACAAATAAACAGGCTATAAGTGGTTTATTGGCATACAATATATTTTTATTAATATCCATTTTTTTGCAATTAATTTTTGGAAAGGTTTTATTATAAGCAAATTAACTAACGCCTTTTTATTTTATTGACAGTATTAAATGATCATCCAGTATATAGGTAATTTATACTGTATTACAGCGGTTCTTAAACTGGGGTTCGCGTATTTAGAAAGATCTGAGGTAGTCAAGTCAACCAAAGGAGGAGATCACCGATTTTCGCGATCCTGCAAATTATTCGTTGTTCAAAAATTCGTTTGAATGCCTTTTTTATATTGCAATTGCATATTGACGATGGACTTATGGAGATGGAGTTGCGGTGCAAAAATTAAACACGTTCGTAATAATACCATAAGAGCAATTATGAACGTTGAAAACACTACCATAGAGACGACAGAGAACAAACGACTCTGTGGTATGGAGACCTTCAACGTATGCAAGATATGACCGATGGACGAAGAAGATCTGGGAGTGGATTCCTGCGCTCAGAAGAAGACCGGGGCGACCAGCACAGAACTGAGCTCAGGATGCACGGGAGGCGGTGGTGGCAAGAGGTCTCCAATATGGCGACTGGATGGATACATATATAAATTAACGATGTCGTAGTTAATCTCTTGATTTCAGTTCATGTAGCACCCAAAGTGAAAGAGGTGACAATTAGCCTTCAATATTCGTCGCAATAAAGATCTTTTTTTTTTTTTGTTGGGTATTATGGCTTCCGGATGACTCCATTAAGCCATCTTCTTAAATTTTTTAAATATCTTCTTACTTTAAATTGATGAATATGAAGAATAGTATTGAAAATGTTCAGGATAGGGGTTTTTGCCGAGAGGCCGTCACGGCAGGACTGCGGTTTGGAGTAAGCCTTGAGAAGGTTTACAATAGAGATGGGTCATTCATGAACGAACCGGCTCACTGAGCCGGCTCAATACACTGACCGAAGTGACACGGTTCACCAAATTGAAATGAGCCGGCTCACGGCTCACTGTATAGTTTCAAGGATACGATTGGTCGGGCGATTGTGAGCAGTGACCGGAGTGATCCGGATCTGGATCGATGTCATATTGAACTTCGCGAGAACTCGGCTTGTAATGTATTGTCATAAAGTGTATTTTGACATCAATTTGTAGGGCAGTTTATTTGAAACTAATAGGCTTAGTCTGTATTTTCTTACAACCATACTATATAAAAATATTAAAAATATTGCCCAAATCCCAGATGTCCGATTTATAAGGGCAATAAACATCGCCATAAACTTAACACATCTGGTTTAAAATACAGTAGCTACATAAAGTGAATTGTTTGTTTCAAAAATGTTAAATAAGAGCCGGGGCTAAGCGACGTTCTACCTACGAGCGAACGACCGACAACTGACTGACCTGTGTCTGGGGATCATGTTTACAGTTCATATATTGCAAGAACCGGTTCTAAGCAAGAACCGGCTCTAAGCAAGAACCGGCTCTAAGCAAGAACCGGCTCTAAGCAAGTGCCGGCTCTAAGCGACGTTCTACCTACGAACGAACGACCGACCTGTGTCTCGGAAACATGTTTACTTAACCGGATCAATCACTGGGCTATCACTGAGCCGGATCAATGAACCGGCTCAACAAACTGAACGACCTCCACTGATCCGGTTCCGCAAACTGAGCCGAAATTCCCATATCTAGTTTACAATAGAGTTTGATGTTATGTTATGTATATGAATAGAATGTATACCTAGTCCTGTAAAGTTTTTACAGAAATTTGGGATGTCTAATAATTAATATAGTAAAAAACAATCATTTAACTGTGTAGTACTATCACTAATAATTTTAAAAGTTAATGTTAGTGTTTATGAGAAAGTTTGATAAAGCTGCATATATTTCTTTTTTTGTTGTACTTAATACTATTTGAAAGCTTGTAGGGAGTGATATGCCCTGCGATATTAATGTTTGTACCAAGGTATCTTGTTCATTTTGGAAGTTGTTACATGAAAGTATGAGATGGTTCGGATCTGCTGGATGGTTGCATGTTTCACAAATGTCGTTATCTACTATTCTGAATCTTCTTAAATGAGTAGGGCAGCTGATATGATTGAAACGGAGTCTACATATTTTAGTGACTGAGTGGCGAGGTAGTTTGTAGTCTGAAAACCACGGTTTTGTTTTAATTGTTCCGTTGATGGTAAAATACTCTTTTCCTTTAGTTGCTGAGAATTTTGTATATTCTTTTTGCCCCTCTTTTTTAACTATTGTTTTCTCATCATTAATGTATTCCTGTGACAAGTTCGGGGGTTGTAAAGATCTTCATATGGCAACGATCGGACCATCTACTAGTAAGGATCCCGTTGTCCCGTAGTAAGGTCCCTTTCAACTGAACACTCTCAACAAAATCAAAACATCTGGTTTCTCCTAGAAGCAAAGCAATTTCTCATCTAGCATAAAATCCAATAGTGTACTTTTGTAGACGCTCTACGCTTTCCCTAAAAGTTCAAGAAATTAGTTTCTACACCAAATCTGGGCTGAATACTCAATATATTTATTACCATAGCAACAATAATCCACTGATTTTTTACTAAAAAATATAACATTTTAAAATTATGTAGTTAGTATTTTATACTGATATAAACTTACAAGTCGATCAAAAATTATTTCCAGCATAACAAAAAATTTACAATACTGCACATATTTATCAAATTGACGAACAACTAACGTCATCTGTTAAATATACAACATATCAACATATTAATTTCCTGCCACGATAATTCCTGAAAATACATTAATCCTTATCAACAATCAACGTGGTTTAATGCCACTTCATGCTCAACACAAAATTATTTTAACAAAGAATCATGTTTTAAAGCTAAATTTTATCACGACAAGTGGCACAAGTAATTTTGGACTTTGGCAAGTGATATCGGTATTTTTTTTTATCTTTATTGACGTAACCATCACTGTTTGAACACGAACATCCTGTATAATGTTTAACAACAAATATTATTAGGAATCTAAAAATTTTAGCCAGACAAACTATGTAGATAAACAGTAAATATAAACTGGGATACAGTATTCTGAATTTTACAAACCATGTAGAGTTGTCGATGTGAGTTGCAGTATCTTAAAAATTGATGTCAAATGTGAATTTAGACACATTTCAGGATAAATAAGAAATATATTGAAAAATGTTTTCATTTTGATTTATTAGTATTTCACTACTATAAATGATTTATATCTATAATACACCGTAAAAACTAAAAATTAAAAGAATTCATACAAATAAGTTAATAAGTCCGTAAATATTGTTAACGGAATCAAGTGGTATATCAATCAGGGGAGGTTTTCGGGCCCAAATCGTCCCGAGGGATTTTTAAATAGAAGAACCATAAAAGACCCAAATTATTTTAATTTTATTATTTTATATATACAGTGGTGACCATGAAAATAGAGCCAAGAATTTCCTTAACTGTAAATTTGATTTTATTTTATTGTTAAGTAAACTCTTTTACTATTATGCGAATCGATGCTACACATAAAATTGTCGTGAAAGAGTGTTTTTTCTGTTTTTAGAGTTGAATTTCTTTTGTCATATCTTGTTTTGCTTGGTCAGATTAATATAGCTAAGTTGAAAAATCGAGTCATTTATTGGTGTACGGGCCAAAAGGTTTACATATTTAAGCTTTTTCTATTAGGTATGTTAATCATAAATTATAAACAAAGAAATATTTTTTATACATCATAGATTTTTGTACAGAATGGGCCGTGGTAAACATTGTACATCAAGTGAAAGGAACTCTATTGATGTACAAGAAAGAAAATCTTTGTGAGGAATTGCTAAAATCATTGGACGGTCCAAGAAGTTGATAGAAAATACTTTGAAATATCAAGATAAACTAGAAACTAGAGGCAGGAAACACAAAACAACTCCACAAGTTGATAGACTAATTGTGTATCTAAATAAGACCCTTTTAAGTCATCAAAAAGCATAGGAACCAAATTAAAACTTGATATAAATGCCCGTACAATTCGCAGAAGACTACAAAATTTGAATGGACGGGTAGCAAGAAAGGTTCCTTTATTATCAAAGAAAAACATTAAACAGAGATTACAATTCGCACAAGATTACTTATCGTGGAACGGCGATGATGAAGTCCAGAAATGGAGGAATATCTTGTGGTCCGACGAAACTCAAATAAATTTGATAGGATCTGATGGTAAACAGTATGTTAGAATTCCGCCAAATATCGAATATCGTCCTCAGTATACAAATGAAACTGTTGATGACTCAGTATACAAATAAAACACGGTGGCGGCAATATCAAATTGTGGAGTTTTTTTCTTGGTATGGAGTTGGTCCAATTTATTGGATTAAAGAAAATATGTATCAGCACGAATATGTTAATATACTGCAGCTTTAGCTCTATGCAGAGGAAAACATGCCGTTACGGTGGACATTTCTGCAGGATAATGTTCCTAAACAAACGTCAAAGAAAGCTAAACAGTTCTTTGCCAATAATTACTTGTCCATCATGGATTGGCCAGTTCAATCACCTGATCTTAACCGCATAGAAAACTTGTAACATACAGGTGATGACCAAGAAAAATGGTCGTCTTCTATTTTAACAAAAACACTCAACAACCACATGTTTTTGGAGCTCTTGGGGGAGGGGCCCATCACTTATATTTTGACAAAAACAAGTAAAAACGACGAGTTTTTGGAGCTCTTGGAAGGGGTTCAAGCCCCTGAACCTCCCCCCTGGGTACACGCCTGGTTGGATCAGTAATTCCCCGATAGAAATGTAGATCCTGGTCCATCCTTGCCCCTGTAAAATAATATGGTCTTCTAAGACCCCTCCCCAAATACTGAGTGCGCATCTGATCCAGACTGTGTATTAAAATGGATACATTCACATACTCTCGCTGCTAATTTTTCGGTCGCCGCGCCTTTAATTTGGCACTTCGTGTGAGCAGATCGTGTGTCGCGTCGGCGACTATCTGAACAGATGAAAAATTTATTTATGCCAGCCTGTAATCCAACCTCGCTAGCTTCCTCTGTTATATTGGCTAGCGAATGTTAAAAAGTAAAATGTCTGGTACAAGGAGTAAAACATAATGAGGGTTTATTATCGTCAGCTGCAAGCGCAGAATTCGTAGTCTTTAAAATAACCATTAGAAATGGCTCTACGAACGATACATAATGTACAGGGCCGTTCGGCCTACCATATGTCAATCCATCCCTGATATCATAGTCGTTACTTGATCGCCAAGTGATCACACAGGTATAGTCTATTTCACGATAAGATGAAGTGACTATCTACTTATGGTCCTAAACACAGTGGGTGGTAATTACAAATAACTCTAATCCCTTGTTTGTACCCACAAACTAGCCAGAGATGTATCAGGTATAAATTACATTACACCATGTAATGACATAATTGTAACAAGAAATAAACTTAAGATATCATCAAAATAAACTTTATTTTTATTATAAAAACAATTAATTTATAGAACTTATAATTAAATTTAAAACATTACAATTAGTATTTAAAACATTACAATAAAATAAATTTTAAATTAAATAATGTTTAAGATAAAAAAAAATCCAAATCATTCTCTGAATCAGTCTCTAAATTAATGATTATAGTACGTTCTATTTGAATATAACTGTCCTCAGTTTTAATAACATGATTTACACAATTTTTCCAACTATCTACAGGGATATTTTCCACTTCTTTTTTTATAAGTTTTATCACAATGCCGTTTAAAGTGGGAGAAACATTATTCCGTTTTATTCTCGCCTTTAACTGACTCCACATTTGTTCAATAGGATTGAATATACAATAATACGGAGGTAGTCGTAAAACTGTGTGTCCTTTGCATTGAGCAATATTATCGCAAACATATTCTTTAGAAAAACTATAACTTTTTAATAATTTAATTAAACAATTTTTTTTATAACTTTCTTCAAAGTAAATATCATTTTTATATTATTTTTATAAAAAGTCTTGGATTTCCTTCTTACTGTTTGCACTATTCGGTACTTTATTTAGTTGCCGACTATGGTAACTTGCATTGTCCATAACAATAATACTGTTAGCCGGTATATTCGGGAGTAATTTATTTTCGAACCAGTTTCCGAACATTTCCGCCGTGGTATCGTCATGGTAGTCGAGTCTAGAATCTTTGATATTTTTCGCAGAAAGCAAGAGTACATTCGGTATCCATCCAGTTTCAGAACCTGCATGAAGTATCGTAATACGTTTACCTTTATTAGACGGTGCTCTTGTTTGACATTTATTTGACGTATCCACCCAACCTTTTGAGTTTGTTTCATGTGTGTCGTACCAAGTTTCATCTAAATAAATTATTGACCTTTTATCTTTTCTGTATAATTTAATGTTTTTTAAATAATTTTGTCTCAAAAGTTTTAATCGCTCTGACTCCATAAGGAACTGCTTTTTATTTAAAGTTTTAAATTGAAACCCTATACTTTTAAGGGCACGCCATAAGGTCACCTTTGAACAATTAATTTCACACAGGTCTTGGATTAATCTTTTGAGCAATATGTCCAATGTTGGCACATTTTGTTCGGTGTACATTTGGTAAATTTTTTGCCGTATTACATCTTTCTGGAAACCATCCAAACATTTTGATATGCCTGAATCCTTTCGTTTTCTTCTCCTATCAATGGATTTATTTACAATATTCCATACTGTTGTCATCGCTACTTTCGTTGCCTTGCTTGTCTCTTCTAATGCCGCTTGTTTGTTTTTGCGGTTCCTTAAATATAAATACACATTGGCCACAATTTCTTTAGCTTCTACAGGTAAATATATACAAGTTTTTTCCCGAATTTTTTTTTTATTGTATCTTGCACTATATCATCATCTTCTATCATGGTCACATAGTCATCTGCTTCATTTGCTTGCACAGAAGTTAATTGTTCGTTCCAAGGACGCCACATTTTTCTAACACGTACTGAACTATTTAACACAAATCACAAGTTATCTGATAGAAAATTCAAAGCGAAGTGAAAAGATATTTAAAACATCTGGAATTTATACCTGATACATCACTGACTAGTTTATGGGTGCAAACAAGGGATTAGTGTTATTTGTAATTACCACCCACTGTGTTTAGGACCATAAGTAGATAGTCACTTCACCTTATCGTGAAATAGACTATACTTCGCAACCTGCAACGTTTGATGGGTGAAAAAAGTTTGTTTTTTGACTTCTTCCTTTGCCCATATTAGGACAGAAAAAATTCCTTCCAAAATTTGGTTCTCCTTCGATAACAGCAAAAGGTGCCACAAGGCCAAATTAATACTAATTACCATACCATACTATCCCATTATACTGCCAAAATAAATCTTTTTCATTAACATGTTTCACTAGGTGTGAAACTGTTTCACTAAGAGGTTAGCTAGAGATGTAAAAGCATTAGTAGGTATAGCTTGTTCAAAATATAAGAAAACAGCCTAATATCTAATTATGATTTAAATATAAAAAAAGCCGGTTAAGTTTCCAGAGAAATATACACATTTTTGTCCAAATGACGTGAGTGTGAATATATCTGATGTATATTTAATTTAGCGTCCCTAATCAATCAAAGACATGTAGATGACACGATGTATATTCACGGGAGGTATATTGAGAAATATAGAGCACAATATTTTGCTAAAAAATTTTATATTAAGATGAATTAAATTCAGCAGTGGAATTTTCACGGTAGTAAACTTAATATAGAGGCTATGTTGTTTTTAATTCGGAGTGCATGAATTTTTAAAATTGAAATTAAAATTTAATGAAAGAAAAAGTAAATTAAGCATATATTTTCAATTTCGGACCACCTAGTCCTAACATTATAAATTATATTTTCATTAAATTAGTTCCAAGTCTAATTTTATCGCAATTTTTATACTTTTACCTTTCTAGTTATTATTAGGCAACAATAATATGGATCTGTAGTAGACAAACTATATTATGTATCAGAGGCGCATTAAGCGGTGGGTGGACTGGGCGGCCGCCCGGGGCCCACGTAACCGGGGGGCCCACCGAGTCCTACATTCAAATATTTCCATTCTATTTAAAATGGTAGAGGGCCCATTTTAATTTTACCGCCCAGGGCCCCCAAGCAACTTAATCCGCCACTGTTATGTGTGGCTCAACTAATATTGTACGAAAACAAAACAGAATAGAGAGACTTGCCTTTATTATTGGAACAGAAAATTATCGATGATGATACTCATGAAGAAACCATTTAGTCTTCGAAACAATGGACAGATTACTTTCACGTTTCATGAAAACTTTGGCAAAACCTATTTATTGACAGATTAAGAGATATATGAAGAATTAGTAGAAATCATAGGTTATAATTTCAGAGAAAGATATAACGTAGCCTGAAAAAAAATGTGCCTAAGAAAAACAAAAAAATTTTTGGTAAACTAGAATTTTTAGATAAAAGTGAAGTTAATTTCATGTGGGTGCAAATCGCGGACACAATTTTGGAATTTTCATCTTCCGATACTTTGTAATCAACATAGAGATCGACTCTCCCTAAGTGCTTAATTCTTAAAAAGAATACCTATTTATGCTGAAATAATAGGACCAGTCGAAGGTCCGGCTGACCATGAGATTGTCATACTGTGCTTGACATGCCTGTAATATTGGGTGTACTCTACTGGTGCACATCAATATAAGTTATTGTAATTCTAAATATTTTCAAAATTTGAAAGCAGCCGCTGAGAAACAAAATGGAAAACACAATTCTTTTTGCCAAAATTGCATCAAAATACTTGAATAATTACATTAATTATAATAAAACTGTGTTTCTAAATTTGAGTATCAAGAGCTTTATTTAAAGCACCCATCAAAATTAAAGAAATTCAATAAATCAATTGAAGGGTACGGGGAAGAATTACCTTAATCTAATATTGGTAATTTTGTAGATATTGTTGTTAGCTATTCGTATTTCAAGCTTTCGAATAATTGTGGAATAAGAGTGGAAATGGGCAAGGATGAAACTACCAGGATTATAAGTTTCCGTATTTTTGGCGAAATCGATTGAACCTTCCGTGATCGGTAAATGCGGTACTATGTATGTATCAGCCTATCAAATCAGAGAAAGAGGTGAATGTTTTAATACTGAAAAATTTTATGTCAGCACTTTCACCCTTACCATTTTCATTCTTCTAGTAGAAAATCCGAAAATATTAGTCATGGTCTAAAGCAGTAATATCTCTTTTCAAAATGTGTCTCGCACCCCGCAGAAAATTAAAAAAGTACATTTTTTCAACATAACATACATACATATATGATAATCAAGAAATTTAAACACAGCTCTCAATTGCACCCATGGTTAAGAACCACTGGTCGAAAGCAACCTGGTGTCTAATTTTTTCTATCAGATTGAGTGAGATCGGGCGCCAGATATTCAAAAAAACACTTCATGGCGAGGGAGGCAGTAATTAATGATTCAAAAATAACAATTATGTCGAGAATAGGAAGGAATAATTGTAGAAATTTAGAAAAGTACTTGCGGACAAGAGGGTAAAAATTCAAAAAATCACTTGAGGAAAGCTTAGAAACTGCATGCGGGCCATTTAAAAATTAGTCTCAGACCGCTGACCCTATGTTGGACATTGCTGGCGTAGCGCTTAATAGAATTTTAGCCCGGACCAGTTAAAAACTTGTCTTGTGTTAAAGTCTTGAGCCGGATCCAGCCAGCGGGCAATATATTGGACCCATTTGGTCTAGCGTAATGAGCATTTTAAAACTTATCATCCAAGAGGAAGAACGAAGTACAATATTAAATTTTTCAAAATTCTACTTTACTTTCTTCTAAATATATTTTACTTTTTAAAACTTTTTTAATTCAATAATTTCATTTATTCAATTTATTAAAAAGTTCTGAATTTAACTCATGGTTTCTTTTTTTTACCTATTTACATATCGTCGGCTATTTACCTTTTTTTTGTTACCATTTTACATATCGTCGGCTTACCTATAAGTTCGAGAAGCATACATTTTCAGGATAGGCAAAAAACTTGCTACAATCATTATTTTAAAACTCTGTTTTATGAAATTTTCATGAAATATCAGTCATACAATTTCAGTTACAATGGGCAAAACATTTTATGATTTTTGTATTATTTTATTGAAATTATAAAACAAAAAAATCAAAACAGTCGAAAATCAGACTTAGAAGGTTTTAGAATTTTATATTTAGTGGATCGATTAAAAAAAAAGTAAGCCGTATATAGAAAAAAAGTTTATTAATTATTAAAATATACTTTTTGGGGATTTATTTCTTAAAAATAATATCGTCTAAATGTAGACTCTCGCGTTCTCGGCACTCATTTAATCGAACAGTAAAATTACTTATGACGTCTCGGCAGGTGGACTCAGGGATGGCTGCCATTTCGTGACGGATATTTTCTTTCAAATGCGCCAGTGAAGTCGGTTTATTGGCGTAAACTTTAGATTTAAGATAACCCCATAGGAAAAAGTCCATAGGGGTTAAATATGGACTGCGTGGAGGCCAATTTATGTCACCTCTCCGGGAGATCAATTTGCCTGAGAAAATTTCACGAACACGTGGCAGAGACATATTGGACGTGTGTGAAGTTGCTCCGTCCTGTTGGAACCATGTTCTTTGGTTATAGCCAGAAAGTTTTGCAGTTCAGGTACCAAGAAGTTGTCTAACATCTCCACATAACGCTCTGAATTCACTGTAACTGCACGCCCCCTTTCGTCTTCAAAAAAGTAAGGGCCGATAATTCCTCGCGCCGACATCGCAGCCCATACGGTCACTTTAGGCGAATGTAGGGGTTTCTGATGTTTGCGTTTCGGATTCGTTGCACCCCAGTAGCGGCCGTTCTGCTTATTTACATGGCCATTAAGATGAAAATGAGCTTCATCCGAAAACAAAATGTTGGTAAACGTTGAAAATCGCTCAATCACCTGATTTACGAAATTAAGCCTCTGACTGGCATCTTGGGGCTTTAATTCTTGCACCAATTGAATTTTGTAGGGGTGCAGCTTTAGGTTTTTGTGCATAATGCGATGTAATGATGATCTATGCACATTTAAAGCACTTGCGCGCTTCCGAATTGAAACGTTCGGGTCGTCACGAACAGACTGATTAACATTCTCCACGTTTTCTACCGTTCTTGATGACCTAGGTCGCCCGGATTTTGATTTATCCAGCGTTGTACCAGTCTCTTCAAACTTTTTAACCCAATGTCGAATGAGAGGAATGCTTGGCGCATCATTTAAGTGGCGAAAACCTCGAATACTGCAGAATTTTCTACGCGCTACAGTCGCCGAATCACCGTTTTTGTAAAACTCTCGCACGCATAACGCGCGGTCTGCTCCCGAGAAACGCTCCATAGCGACTGAATTCCCAAGAGCCAGGCTACCGATTGACATAACCCCCGCGCCCTTCGGATACGTTGCGTTCACGCAGTAAGCTAAATAAATATAAAATTTCTTTTGAGACACCTTGTACTTTGTTGGGTGGGATGTTCGGTGGGATTTCGCTGATATTTTTGTTGGTTGAGCTGGCTGTGGCTTCGGCTTGGATCATTTCGGACCTGCAATGCAGTATGTACGTATTGTAGGTTTGTGGGTGGTTGGTAGTCGTGGCCCGGGTCGTGGTGGGCATGTGTAATGGGAGTGTTGGTGGGATCTTGCCGGGTGTTTATTTTGGAAATCTACTGCCTACTACATTCAAATTTTTTCTAAATAGAGTTAACAATAATTATATATTCTAAATTTTCCTGTTAATCGTGAACATTTAACTGGCAAACTTTCTTATAACTATACCATAAATTTGTACTGAACTGGTAAAATAAATGGAAAAAAAACATATACTTTGTACAGAAAAATAATCCGTCGTTTTTTTAGTTTAACGCTTTTCTTTTGTTTTATAACACTGAGAAATAAAAATTACCCTAAAATTCATAATGCAACCAGATGATGAGTTTGTAAACTTTAATATTCGGTAGAAAATATCATTTTTTCTAACCAATCATTTTTCCCTGAACTCATCATTTTCATATTTTTTCATATATATACTAGTCATAGTATATACATACAAGACATTTCAGTACCGTTTGCACTCCATAACGAGTACACTGCTGACCTGTACGCTATTTTTAAAGCCCCTTGTTTTGCTTCATAAGAGCAAAGTCATTTAAGTGTTGTCTTAATGGACTTACTTAGCGATCTGAACAGCATCCAAGATCCAAATCCAGTGCATCCTCTTATAATAAAGATACGGTTGCTACTGAGTGCTCAGAATGTAAGGGCAGAGCTATTTTGGATACTGGGAAATGTTGGTATTAAAGGTAATGAAATGGCTGATGTAGCTGTAAAAACTGCTCCCACAGACCTATAATTGATGTGAGTTTCATATTGATGACACAAAGAGTCATCTGAAACATCTGGTATTAGCCAAATGACAAGATGATTAGAACCAAATACAAAATGTAAAGTTGAAATTAAGGGAGACGTTAAACCATGGGGTTCTTCCTGCAGGATTAACCGCAGGAGAGAAACCGCCATCATACGCCTAGGTACAGGCTACTGTCGGTGGACCCATTGACATCTCCTTCGAGTTAAACAGCCTCTTATTTGTGAGACATGTAACACAGATTTATCTCTGCTAAAGCCCAGTAGACCATGTGGTGTAGTGGCCCTCGAAGTTAGGGGATCTGTGAACGTATTTGTGTTATTTTGCTTCCCTGAACTCAATAGAAAACTCGCGGGCCGCTTTCATCTTCTAATTCATAATTGGGCTTAAAAATCATTTATAATTTTTCAATAAAAAATTGTCTTAGTTTGTTTGTGATTGCGGAATATAAGTTTACGGGGCGGGGGCGACATGTGAAGCTGCGTCGTTGGTCAACACTCTACTGTTTCACTGTTTAACCACAATTTCTACCATATCAACATAAGACAAATACGTCAATTACGGTTTTAGGTTTTCTTGATTGTATCTAGAAAACCTTATGAATACTGGTTTTAGCTAAAGAAATACTAAAATGTTATTTGAACACGCCACTCTAACAGTAACTAAGAAACATAGTCTTTTCATTGTCCACGTGTCACAATTTTTTACAATATCTGCCGCTTTTGTATTTTTCTTTTCCATTTAGATTCAATTACCTTTTTTCTTTTTTTCCACTTGAACGATCATGAAACTTCTTTCGTAACGCGGAAGCTCCAATAACATCCTAATGCCATCATCTTCCACAAAAAACAGCTGTAAATACTTTACAGCAAAAAGTATTATGTAATAAGTGACTATACTTTAAATAGTAAAATAGTTTTCGAGTAAAAAATATCGAGCCGCCAGTGTCCGGGACACCTCCGGTACGTAGAATATGTCAGTGTCATTTTGTGTCAGTGTCGTTTATATTTATTGAAAATTATGTAATGTATAGCCCGTTTCTTTGTTGCCAGTTAATGTTTATTGAAGCTTTTCATTATTTTGTTTAAAAAAAGTCAACTCCAAACATTAAAAAATTACCTCGTGGCAACTTAAGAAAATTAAAATTAAGTTTACCTAAACTGAAATCTGATCACCCTGATAAACCAGACAATTGCTACTGTACAGATCGACACGTAAGTGCCGGTTTCGAAACCCAAAAAATTATCAAATTTAGCATTGTTATATATTAGTTTCTTAATAAATCAGTACTTATATTACATAATATTAGTAGATAGTATTGAATGTGACAAATGTAAAGTGATAAATTGGTTTCTACCGGTTCAGTATCTTATCTGTTTATTTTACGGCCAGTGTACTTGTGCATTGTTTGATCTGAGCTTCATGTGCTACGTACTGACTTACAATCAGAGGAAACATACTTGACAGATACTTAACATCAATGGCGTACCACTGGAAAATCCCCGCCGCACTATTTTCAACAACAGAAACTTAGGGCCATATTTACCAGATGATAATTCCAAAAAAATGTGATTGTTAATCCATATATCAAAAACTTTTATTTAATATCCCTCAAAATTTTACTATTTTTCTTCGATAAATACATATTTGTTTATATTTTTCGCGGGCACCGATCTTCTTTACCGAAATATTATTAACGAACACGGTCCATTTATCAACCAATCAAACAATGGAAGCGGGTGCAGATAACCCTTTGACCTGCCTCCATCATATAAAAGTGGTCTGGAAAGAAACACTTATTTTTAAAAGCTGGTTTCTTACCTCCTAGGCGCTGTCGATAAAATACTTTGTCAAGATTTTATTTATTTCAAGAAGAAAACCAAAAATTAACCCGAATGCATTTGTGCCGTTTGTCCTCCCCCCCTCTAATTGGTTCTGCTGATATGACGATATTATGTGTTTACTATAAAGCCGGCTCCGGAGCGCCGAACCAGCACCGTAGCAAGGGCGAGAAGATGCGGAACCTGCACCGGGCGCAGAATCAAGCTTTCAATTTGGTGAAATCTGTAACAGAAGGGCTAAATTTTACACACTCGAGCCGACGAAGTCATTACTAAGACGCTTAGGGTCCGCAGCTCCTCCACCAAAACAAAATATGCCTGTAAATCCAAACAGCATAGCAGACCGACTCCAAATTATTTCCAACAAAGTCAAAATGGATAAGGCAGCAGCTAGGAAAATAAATACAGAACTAAAAGCAAACTCCCGATGTCTACCTAAAACATCTGAGTGGTCGCACCCATTTACCTTGGATAATATGAACGTCGCAATTAAAGCCTTGAAACCACGAAATTCTTCTGGTCTGGACAATGTATTCCCTGAATTCATCATAAATCTTGGCATACCGTCTAGAAAGTGGCTCTTCTTTAACTACATCTTTCTATCTGGCAATATCCCAAACGCCTTTAGAAAGACAAAAGTTCTTTCGATTCTGAAACCAAATAAACTAGGGGGCGATCCTTCCAGCTACAGGCCAATTGCACTACTCAGCGTTTGCTATAAACTTTTGGAACGTCTGATTTATAACAGAATTGCTCCAACTATCGACGAAATCATTCCAGTGGAGCAGGCAGGTTTCAGAAGTGAAAGAAGTTGCGGTGACCAAGTATTAGCGCTAACTAATTATATTGAAACCGGCTTCCAAAATGGCCTTAAAACTGCCGTGGCTTTTATAGATTTATCTTGTGCATACGACACTGTTTGGAAAAATGGCTCATATATAAATTACAACGTATCTTACCATGTACAAAAGTCACTAACTTGATACATAACATGCTGAGTAACCGCCGAATAACCGTTCAAATAAATGACAAGATAAGCCACCCACGAATTCTTAAGAACGGATTGCCGCAGGGTTCGGTACTGGCCACGCTACTTATTAATTTATATATGAGTGACTTACCAAACACCACGTCTCGTCAATTTATATATGCTGATGACTTGGCCCTTGCTCATCAGCATCAAAATAGGAAAGAAACCGCCTCAGTATTAACATCGGACCTTTCCAAACTGCACAAATACTACCAGCTGTGGCGCTTAAAACCAATTCCTGGCAAATCTGAGACTTGTACGTTCCATCTAAGTAATCGACTTGCTAACTACAAACCAATAGTGATTTTTGCGGGAAGTGTACAAAAGCACAATCCACACCCTACCTACTTAGGCATCACTTTGGACCGATCGCTCACGTACAAGAAACATCTCATAAATACGTCTTAAAAAGTGAAAACCAGAAATAACTTATTGCACCAGTTATCTGGTTCCAGATGAGGGGCAGATGCAGAAACTCTTAGAACAGCCGCAATTGCCTTGGCGTACTCCGCAGCTGAATACTGTACCCAGTGTGGTACTAAAGCGCACACACCAGTAAAGTGGATACGCAACTCAACCAAACCATGAGAATCGTAACAGGAACTGTCAAATCTACCCCAACTGCTTGGCTCCCAGTTCTTGCAAACATTGCTCCCCTGGCAATCAGAAGAATAGCAGCTACTAAAAATGAGTTGGACAAAGCAGTGTCAGGACTTGCGCATAATATGCACAGACAGAGATCGACAGAGATAGGACAGAGATCCCGGTCACCAATCTGGTCCGATCATCGCCTAAAATTCCCTATAAAACCAGCTGCAGAGTGGAACACTTCATGGGACGAATGTGAAAATATTCAAAATAAATCCCTAGTAAAAGATGACAGTGCGCGTCTGCCTGGTCTCACGCTGCCTAGGGATTTGTGGAAGAAAATAAATCGCATAAGAACTGGTCATGGTAGATATAATGCATCGCTGTTTAAATCGGGGATGACGGACTCGCCTGCCTGTAACTGTGGAGCCCTTTCACAAACAATCAGCCACATTATTGACGAATGCCCAAACAGAAAATTTCCCGATGGTCTAGCTGCATTGAATGATGTAGCACCAGAAGCCTTGGAGTGGCTCCTACAACTAGATATCAATACTTAACTTTTTAAATTATATCTTATTTTTGTAATTCTTGCAATTATTGTATTTTAATTTTCTAATCCTACTGTAAAATGTATTGCTTCTCATACGAAATATATATATATAATTTGGTGAAAATTTTATGGCGAACTTTTCTGTTTGTTTTTTATGACAAGAGCAGCCGACTATTTTACTATGATGAAATAAAAGTTAAAAATCAAGTATTAATAACTTATTATAAATAAATAAAAAGGTTAATAAGATTTGATTAGAATACTTTATCTTTTTTTATTTAACCTCCTTCGTATCTCTTATAATAAAAAAGTTAGCAAGGCTTTAACAGTTTTTAACAGCTTAAACAGCAAGACTTATTTATTTTAAATAACGTTGCATGTTAAGTGGGTTTTACACGATTCAATTTATTGATCAATTAATTGAAAAAGTTGACATTTAATTAATTGATGTGTGTAAAGTGTAAAAATTTCGTCAATTAATTGACAAAAAAATTGATCAATTTATTTTTAAAATTCTATTTTTCATCAATTTTTTAGGGAATTCTAGGTATATTTTTATTTGTTAAGATATTGCCAACTGTTTAGTTGTAGCATAACCTCCAAATCAATATTTTGTGTTTCGTTTTCAAATGTTACGTAACCTCGAACGTTCTAATTTACCATCATTTAGGTTATTTCTTTTGTTTTTGTTCACAGTTCGTAACTTTGTGAAGATTTTTTCAATATTTTCATTCTGATAAATATGTCAACATGTTTTACAGTTGGTAATGTAAAAGTTTTCAAAAAAAAATGATAAATAAATTGAAGTGTGTAAAGTGATGTTTTTGTTTCCAAGGTTACCAATAAATTTTTCAATTAATTGACAAAAAACTTGATCAATTTATTGATCAATTAATTTAACTGTGTAAAACCAACTTTAGTTACTATTTTATTTTTATTTTTTTATTTATTTTTATTTTACTGTATAGGATACACAACAGAATATCCCCACGAATGGGTTATTCCAATTACAGTGTAACACAAATTATATATAAAGTGTACACATCTTATGTCTACAAAATTAATAATTTAACAATATAAATATACAATAATAATAACAATAATAGTATATTATGGAAACTGTATCAGTGACAATTCATAAATTGTAAAGACATTTTTTTTTGAAGGAAAACAATGAAGAAGAAAATATGTCAATATCAGCAGCATGTTCATTAAGTGTCCTACAAATTCTTATCATGGGAGAATTCATTTTCGAGTTGGTAAGGCAAGCTGAAGTATGAAACAAGATGGGATTTCTAACCTGATGTTGATAAATATTGTAACTAATATAACTGAGCAACTCGAGTGCGTCAAAGTTATTATTAACAATTTTGAAACCGATCACAGCATCATTCAAAAGTCGTCTGTTAACCAAACTAGTCATATTATAGAAATCTAAGTTAAATTCATATGATTCATAATAATTTTTTTGTTTTACTCTATAATTTAGACGATTAATAAATTTTTTTTGTATCTTTTCTAAAGATCCAATGTATGTTTCATACTGAGGGTTCCAAATACAACTAGCGAATTCTAGATGACTTCTGACTAATCCATTATATAATGTGATGAAAGCGCGTGGTTCTGTAAATTCTGTAGTAACTCGAAACATAAATCCTAAGTTTCTGAGGGCTTTTTGTACAATATAGTTAATATGCTTGTTAAAGATAAGTTTAGAGTCCAGAATCACTCCTAGATCTTTCACATCAAAGACCTGTTTCAACAAATTTCCCAGTATTGAAAAGTCAAAATGAATTAAATTTTTGGATTGATTTCTACTGAAAGTAATGTAGTTACATTTTTTGAAATTTAATACCAATTTGTTTTGGTTACAGAAGATACTTAACCTATCTAAATCATCTTGAAGTTGCAAACAGTGCTCAATAGTAGTAATGCATTTATATATTTTCAAATCGTCTGCATATAAAAGAAATTTAGAATTGATAAAGCATTTATAAATATCATTAATAAAAATTGAAAACAAAAGAGGTCCAAGGTGCGAACCTTGTGGCACTCCTGAAGTTACTAAAGTGAATAAATATTTTACATTTACACTTTCGATTTTAATTCTTAACCAAGTAGTTTTATTCGACAGTAAAAGTAACCAAGTACAATTTTTTGGTTAAAATGCAAACAATAAATGGTATATTTTTCTTTTTGTATTGTACTTGCTTTAACGACAGTAATAAAAAGCAATGTTTAAGTCCTAAAAAGTTACTTTCACATTATTTTAAATTTTTTGTGAAGTACCTGAACTTGTGATGCGATTTTCTCAACTTTGTCAATATATGACTTGGTCACTCTCCGTAATAAGCCCACAATATGTTCAGGGCTGCCAAGAGGACTTTTGGGGCGCCGGGGAGAAACGTTCTTTGCGAGCTCCGGGGAGCAACATTCTTTGTGGGCCCCGGGGACAAACTATCTTTGCGGGCCCCGGGTAATGATCAATTCTATATCCGGGAATTTTTATTTTAATACAGGTGAAAATACAACCTAAAAAAAAAGGTCCTCAGATGCAAAAAACAAGTGATGAGCACAAGAAAGGTCCTCACTTCCAAAAATACAAGTGAGTGACGGCCACGGGCCGACTCCGGGGCCTCAAACGCCCAGGGGTTCCGGGAATTTTCTCTGGCTACCCCCACCTCCCTCTTGTCGGGCCTAGATATGTTACCAGATATTCCTAAAGGTTGAAGACAGTTCAAAAACTTAAAAAATCAAACAAAGTTCCCATTTATTAGGATTATAAGACTAACATGAAAGCCCCTCTTGCTTGTATGGTATCTGTGCCTATGGTATACGACTTTGAGGAAATATCCTAGAGTCGACAGTCAGTCAGTGTATTCATTACTTCCACGAACGACATTTACATAAATGTATACATCCAAATATTTCATCAGATATGGTTGGGAAATCCAGTAGGAAATGGAGACACGTGTTTAATCTTAGATAGCGTTTTATAACTTCATTTTCATCATGATTTATTATGCTTCTTATTTGGAATACTGTACAACTTGATAAATATTTTAATTCTTATGCGGGTCTTATAAATATGTACTCGTGGGAATGATAGATGGAATCTTTCCTTAAAATAAATCGCTGTTATATTTTTCAATTTTAATAGGATGCGATTCTCTGTATTTTTATGTAGATTCAACTGGAAACAATGGAAAACATAGCAAACGTAAAAGAAAAGAAAAAGAATTATCTCGCGAAAGATTTTTGGAGTAATAAAAAGGTAGATGTACCAGGTCTACAAGTATGAAATGCGTTTTTTTTTTTTTTTTTTGAATAAAACACATTAAACTCAACAGAACAGTATTTATTCAAAGTATGCTCCATTAGAAGTTATACATTTTTCCCATCAATTTGTGAATACCTCGCCAGTAGAACTCTTCCCCTTTCCCCACAAACCATTCATCTAGCCATTCTTTCACATTTTCATATGAACAAAAGTGCTGCTTGGCAAGTGCGTGACCCGTCGATGCGAACAAGTGGTAATCTGAAGGGGCCAAGTCTGGTGAGTAAGGGGCATGGGGTAGCACTTCCCACTTGAGTGCCTCCAATGTGTTGCAAACTGCTTTTGCCTTATGTGATGGAGCGTTATCGTGAAGAAAGATTACCTTGTGCTGTCTTGTTTCGTTTTCTGGTCGTTTTATGAGCAGCGAATGGTTCAATTCGATCAGTTGTTGTTAGTAGCGTTGGGTATTAACTGTTTTACCAGGTTTTAACAATTCATAATAGACCACACCCTTTTGGTCCCACCAAGTACAGAGCATTGTCTTTTTGCCAAAGCGATTCGGTCTTGCAGTTGATGTGGATGGTGAGCCTGGCTTCACCCATGATTTTTTGATCGCCAGTAATGATACGATGCAAAAAAGACTTTCTTTTGTATCGTGCAAGCAAAATTTCACAAGTGTTTTTGCGTTTTTCCATCTGCCTCTCATTCAATGCATGTGGAACCCATCTGCCGACTTTCTGGATCTTATCAGCTTGTTGACTAACGCCTAACTGCTCTGCTAGTTGTTTTTTGATTGACTATCGTCTTCCTGTAGCAATGTTTCCAATTTTGTATCTTCATATTTTTTGGAGGTTTTCCATGTTCTTTGTCTGTAAGATCAAAATCACCACTTTTGAAACGCCGAAACCATCGTTCACACGTATCTTGCGATGGAGCATATTCACCATAAGCTTCTCGAAGCAGTCGGTATGATTGAACAGCAGCTTTTTTCAAATGAAAACAAAACAGTAATACTGTCCGCGAATGCTCTTTATTTGGCACAAAATTTGACATTTTTAACACAGTAAAACAAAACTATATGATCACTTTTCAAATTATAACCTATACGCATTTGACACTTAATGATAACAAAACGCCATATATGTTGAAACTTTGAACTATACACTCTGTTTACGCGGCAAGTTTGAAAAAAATCCGCATTTCATACTTGTTGCCCTGGTATGGAGAAAAAGATATTATTCCGAACAATACATAGAGTATAAAACGAGAACATAATATATCGTAAGTATTTAAGAAGAGCCATACAGAGAACCAGAGTTCGAGATGTCAAACAACTTTTATTACTCCAATGTAATTTAAAAAAATAATTTTCTTAAATATTTAATAAATATACTAAAAAGTTAAAAAATCATAAAAAAGTTCGAACGTATATTTGGGATAACATCAGTGTGCATTATTTCAATTTTTATTAGATTTTCATCAGACAACCCCTCTAAGGTTCGGTTACGTAGTAGAGGTATTTCTTTGTTGTATAAGAAACTAGCTGGTGTAACCGTGCTTCGCTACGGCATTTAACTGCTTTAAATCCAAGAAAGTAGAACATAATACTCACAACTTTAAAAAATATATAAAACTATAATATAATTTGCAATTAACTATTAGGCGATGGGAAATAAAAAATTCACCAGCAGTGCCATTGGTAAGGTCCGCACCTATTGCGACCAACATGTATAACATTCAACATTTCTGTGCTTGCGTACACTGTACACTGTTATAACTTCAATGTCAATACTTATTATAAATTATTATGATTATGCGTGAAATGCTCTAATTTATTATTCTAAAATAATTAATACATCACTAGAAAACTCCGATGTTATGCACCAACAAACTTAATAATACAAAAACTATTACGTTTAAAAACAGAAAATTGCTCAATATACGATATCGGTGCTTTCATAGGTATATACTCTCACGCACTTTTTTTTAGATCTAGCTAAGATCTAAATTTTTGGTCTACATTATCTCAATATATCTCTCAACCTTTCTTTAGACAACATAATCAATTCTAACTGCATGGAGAGTGCGAAACTGATGGTTTACCCCCCCCCCCCATAACGCCCCCTAGGGGGACATGGGGTTAAGTTGAAACCCTCACAAAAACCTTTCTTGGATTATTTACCCCCCTGTACTAAATTTGGTTAAAATTGGTGTATCCGTTTGGCTTTGTATAAAGAAGAGACAAACAAACAGAAATTCGTTTTTATGTATAAGATTATGTGATATTGTTCAGGATAATCTAAATGCCGATCGACCAAACGCTGATCGACCAAACAAATATATATATATCTACTATGAGAAAAGCCCGTCATTCATAAGTCATATACCTAGTTTTCTTTCTAAATATAATAGATTATCAAGTAAATGACCAGTTATGTAAAGGAAATAAACTGATTAAAAAAAGAAACTATAAATATCTATAAATCAATTATAAAGGATAGCGAATATTTAAGCCATCTTCGCCACAGTTGCAGAAACAAATTAATATGGAGCTACTGCTCATGTTAAACATCAACTTAGGTTATTCATATTTAATAATTACAAAAATTGATAATAATAATTAAAAAAATATAAGTTGTGTTAATTTGTTGGCAAGCACACCACAAAACTTCTATTCTACATTTTTTGTGAAAATCGTGCATGGATGCGAAACCCTAAAAATCGAATTAGGTTCAGCAGTAATAAAGGGGTAGACAATCAAAATTTCGAAAAACTGATAACAGGGTCATGTTTAGGAGTCTAAAACAGTGTTCCTCAAACCTTCGACAGTTGCGGACCAATTTCAGAATTCCACACTAACCGCGGACCATCAACGTCAAGGAAAACATTTTGTTTTTTGCGTAAAGACCCATTATTAATACTAATGAAATTTTGTGTGCACGGACCACCAAGAACTTACCCGCGGACCACCTGTTGAGAAACACTAGTCTAGAACATATCCAGATATTGAAATTAAACGTAATCGAACAAACTTTATTTTCTTGTCCCATTTCCCTACCCTTCTGGGAAATAAAGTGCGAGACAAAAGTTTTTAGACACATTTTGTGCAAAAATATCGTAAACATATTTTTTTGCAAAAATTAAATTTGGCTTGTTAATCTACTTGTCAATAGCAGTCATTTGATACCCCACTCATATTTTTATATAATATAACAGTAGTTCTTAACGTTTTTTAGATGATGGCACTCTAATGTAAAATATGAAAAATGCAAGGTGCCCTACCCTCATTTCTCTGTATGAGAGCCGTATTAATCCTACGGAGTTCGCCTTTCATATACCTATGGCAGGGCGCAGCGACGCCCTGGTTCAAAACCACTGGTGCAGGTAGATAGTCATAGGAAACTCTAAAAACCAGATTGTGTTCGTCAGTAAAAAAACACAAAAGTATAAAACGATTTTGAAATTTTAAGCTGTCATTCGGGTACCGATTTCGGAGTAGATAGTCAAAATTTCGGAAAACTAATAACAGGGTCCTGTTTAGGAGTTCAAACACCCCCAGATATTGAATTTCAACGCAATCGAACAAACTTCATTTTTTGTCCCATTAAGATAACATGGGTAATTTTTTGGGTCGCAGGCTCGCCCCCTTTTTGAATTTTCTAAGTTTAGTATTTTTCTCATCTTAAGAATGTTCCCAGAAAACCGCATGCTAAATTTCAATTTTATAGGTCACCGAGAAGTACGCAAAAAACCTCGGGAAGGACATCTGACAGACACCTCAGCGATTTTATATATACAGATTACACACAATTGTATGTAAACAAACAATAACGTATTTGAACTACTCTCACCACAGATCTAACAAGTATTGGTATAGAGGACACATCGACCTGACATGTAGAGATCAAGATCAGAGGACTTATGTGAATGAGGCCAACAGTCAACCCGACTGACAATTCCCAAAGTAGAAAAATAACTACTCGTACCAACGTACGTCCGTAGTTTCTATATTCGATTGTTACATTTGATCAGATAAACGAATGTCTGGACTTGCATCTGGACTGTTCCTACTACAGCTATATCAAGAGCGACTGTAAACGAGTCATATTTCTTTCTCAAAATCCAAACGAATTGCATTGCTTAATTTTGATAACCTCGTCGGCTCAACAACATGCTCTTTTTATCAAGCAGCGGCCAACAAACTTCTGAAGTATACTTTGCAATTTATGTAGTCATAAAAAACATTTCTTTCCGAGACAATCTATTATCATTTATTTTTTGACGAGTAGCATTCGTTGCGATTTGTCAAGCCCTGATTATTCATCAAGAATCTTTTCTTTATGGTCATTGTTCGACCGCATGGCGTAAGGCCTTTATCAGCGTGGAGCCCTGCAGCCGCAAATTTCGAACACCTACAAAGCCGACCCTAGCTAAAATAGTCTCACATTTTCTGTGGTACAAGAGATAATTATATTATCGCTATGAAAACGGTCACCTCGGTGAACAAAACAAAGGTTTAGATCGATACAAACGGGCACCTAAAGTTCCATCCGATTAGTAAATAATGCGAATGACAGAAGCTTTCCAAAAGTTCTTTTGCCACTTGACCCTACACACAAAATGGTCAACATCCATCCAAACAGAAAAAACGTTTCTAATTTTAAATACATAAACATAACATAAAGTTTTATAATCTTATCATGTTTTGTCTGGGCCCTTTTTACTACCAATACTTGTTTCTGTTGCATCATGTGTGGGGCAAGTGTATCCGCAACTGTGCCTAGGAAGTGTCAGATTACATACTCTCCACACAAACTCACACATATAGCATACAGTGAGACATGTACTCACTACTTGGAATAATGCACTTCGTACGTAATGACTTGTGACGAATGTAGCCTCTGTATTAATTACTGATTGTGTAAATATTAACACTTGGAAAGGTTTTAGAGATTATTCACGTCTGTAGTGTGTTTACAAACTCTTGGGTGGTATATTAATAGCTCAGATTATACAAAATATGTATATGACATTTTTTATAGAATTTCAATCGGAGCACTTTTTCAAGCACCATTACGACAACTTCTCCAAGAATGACTAGAAATATTTAACCATTTAGAAAAATTCTTAATAAGGGAATAGATAACCCGCAGAGGAAATAAGTAATAAAGACAGCCCTACAGACCCGCCAATGTTCTGCGGATTCGGTTAATTTAGAGACGTAGATATAGAACACTTATGGCGGTATTCTGAAGTTTCGGTCGTAACACCCGTTAACTTAACACCAATGAAAATAACATTGCTCTATTAAATCAGATTTAACATCGCTGAAAAAAATCTGTATTCTGAACAACCCGATGTAAATTCCGATGTTATAGCTTGTTTCCGGTGTAAAATTAACGTTGGGGCTATCTTCACGGTTGTTATAAATCTGTCAGAATTACGTTTTGTTAGGTTAGTGTTTTTAAAAACAGTTGAAATACTATTCAAAAGAATGAAAAACAAAAAACATCAACAATATAATACAATTTCAAAAAAAACAAACTACTTTGTAGGCTAAACAAAAGCATACATATCATCATAACATGCATTAAACTCAGTTTGAGTAAAAGGTGTTTTATTTATTTATTTATTTATTTATTTAGTTTTTTATTATTATACAAACAGATCATAGTATAAATGACATAATTATTTTTTAGCTATTCAAAGGCTGAAAAAATTTGACTCGTGCAAAATACTGTAAGATTCATCGGAGCAGAAATGCAATACGACGAAATCCACAAATTGGAATTTATATGACAACGGTTGAAGATTGTGGCTTATCGGTGTATAGAAATGTAGCCTTTACTAGTTTTCTTGATCTTAAAGATGGTGTTTTTCATATGCAGATGCCAAAAATTTAAAAACAATGTTTTATATTTAAGGTTTATCAGGTGCTGCTGGGTAGTTTTTAATAGAGGAAAAAATTAATAAAAATTGGGTAGGTAGTTACGATGAAGATGAAAGAGAATTTTTCTCAGATTTTTTAGAAGTTAAGTTATTTTTTGGATGCAATAAATAGTTTTATATTAAAATATAAGTTAGTAATTATTTTTTGCCCACATTAGTTTTAAAATTTGTACTACAGATTTAAAATAATACCTTGAACTAAAAACAAATGAAGAAATATTTTTCAAAATTATTTTTTTTACTTAATAAATATATTTTTTCTTTTATTTTTATTGTAAATTTGTTGGCAATTCAATATAATTTAAATTAGAATATAAATGCAATAATTTCATGATTCGTTTTTAATGATTTTGGTTAAAAAATAATAAAAAATTTGTTCAAAATAACACTTAACATCACTCTACTTTCAATTCCGTCAAGCTTTTTACTAGCGGTTAATCTAACACCTAAAATGTTAACTCACATCGACGAATATTAACATGGAGCGAAACTTCAGAATACCGTTTTTCTAACATCGTTCAACCTCGGACGTATCCGTCGATGCACGACTTAACATTTCACATCAGAATACCGCTGTATTGTACAGTTCACGGGTCGGTAACGTTTTTTACGTTGCGGGCCGCATACAGTATTTTCTTTTCAATTTTTAAAACGCGGACCGCTTTCAGTTCAATATTTTTTGGTGGGACATACTTGCTTTTGTAATTTCTAGTTTTTACTACTTTAAGTTTTATTTACGCCGGTTAACATACTAAATACTCCTAGTGTGTAAAAATCTAAAAGCAGCTCGGCAGTAATGTGTCGGCTACGCTGGATAAGTAAACATTATATTTTCTTATTGGTGGGTCATATAAAACAGTTCTGCGGATCGTATTAGACCCACGGGTCACCGGTTACCGACCCCTGGTATCGTTAAAATCGCGGTAAAAATGATTACTAACAACCAATAATTACACTCTTCAAAAATGCTTGCGAAGTAACAAGTATTAAAAAGTACAGCGCAACAAGTGAAAATGGTTTGAGATTAGAAGTAAATAGAAGTACAATGTTTCCCCATAATGCAGTACACAAACACACATTAATTTCCCCAGATGGACACATTAGGAATCAGATAGATCATGTACTAGTATCATGATAGAAAGAAGACATCAGAATGACATAATCGATGCCCGAAGTTTTTAGAGGAGTTGAATGTGACTCTGACCACCATCTTGTCACACACACCATTAGACTAAGAGTTATGCAGGTTGAAGACGTAGTATAAAGTAAGAAGGAAACCTTTTGTCACAGCCTTTTGAAATTCATAGTCAAACAAGGAGGCCCACCTCACCTTTACTGTTTAACCTCGTGCTGGAGATGGTGTTACGAAAAGCACAAGATACCAACCACCGTGGTCTACAGCTCAATGGGTACCACAAGATTTTAGAGTATGTAGAAGACCTGGATATTATTTCAAATAAGGTTGAAGAAGTAATATACCTTACTAACCTTATTGATGTCGAAGCTCGTAAAGTAGGACTCTTCAACAGTAATGAAAAACCAAGTATCTTATTGTGAGTAGACGCTGTCATGAGAACACGACCAACTTAAAAATTAATGACAACACTTTTGAGAGAGTTTCTACTTTCAAATACCTGGGCACCATGATAAATTAGGTAAACCTGATACAGTAGGAAATTACGAATAGAATTAAAGCTGCTAATGCATCGTATTTTACACTTAATCCCCTCTTCAAAACGATACTCCTGTCTAGAAACACCAAGATCATGTTATACCAAGTTATAGTACGTCCCGTACTTATGTATGGCTCCGAAAAATGGACCTTAACAAAGGAGATCGACAACACCTCATAGTTTTCGAAAATAAAATATTACGCTGAATCTTTGACCCCATTCAAATTAGTGGTGAATGGAGAATCAGTAAGAATAAAGATGATATCCGAGAACTGTACTCAAGGTCGAGTATCACACAAGAACAGAGAGGCATAAGATTACAGTGGATAGGACACGTTATGAGGATGAGGGAGGACAGATTGGTTAGGAAGTTATGGGAAGGAAGATGGCTAGACTTAAATAAACTGATTTTAAACTCCGATCGTGGGCATAAACAAGAAACCCTAGGATCCTCCTATATCCTTTGACCGATATGAACAGTATTTTGCAGATTTATTTTATAAGAATCTACGAATATAATTATACACATAAATATCTAGGGTTTCGTAGGCATAAATAAGAGACTCCTATATCCTTTGACCGATATGAACAATATTTTGCAGATTTATTTTATAAGAATCTACAAATATAATTATACACATAAATATCTAGGGTTTCGTAGGCATAAATAAGAGACTCCTATATCCTTTGACCGATATGAACAATATTTTGCACATTTATTCTCTAAGAATCTACAAATATAATTACATACATAAAAGTCTAGGCTTTCGTAGGCATAAACAAGAGACTCTAGATACTCCTGTTTCCTTTGACCGATATAGACAATATTTTGCACATTTATTCTCTAAGAAACTGCGGATAAAATTTTATATATAAATGTTTTGGGTCTCGTAGGCATAAACGAGAAACTCTAAACAAGCCTATATCCTTTAACCGATATGAACAATATTTTGCAGATTTATGCTCTAAGTATCTACGAATATAATTACATATAGAACTGTCTAGGGTTTCGTAGGCATAAATTAATGTCTCAAATTTTTTTTTTTTTAGTTTTAACAATATAATTGTAATGTACTAAGCAAAAATGAATCGTTTCCTCATCTTAAAAAGTTAATGAATAAATAATGTAACTATATAATTAGCAAGTGTCTGTATGTAGTGTTGGTAACAATAACGTCAATGTTTCTAAAGTTCTCGTGATTGGCTAACTGGGGATACCCTGTTTCTTGATTGGCTGACAGGTGACGCCCTCTCCCGTGATTGGCTAACTGGTGATATCCTGTCCCATTATTCGCAGACTGGCGACGAAATTAGGATACGTTAAAAATAAAACCAAATACACATACAAACAATTGAAATTTTTATATTATAAATCCGTCATTGTTGACGGGTAATAACCTAGTTTGTTTTATATTTCTCTATGTATCTGGTGTAACTGATAAAACTGTGTATAATGTAAAGAAAAATATTAAATAAATTATTATTATTATTATTAAGATTGAATACCCGTCGACCAGTGGGACGTCCTCGCAATAGTTGGAGAAATCAGCTTACTGAAAATCTAACAAGTATTGGTGTACAAGGTACTTGGCAAGACCTAAAAATGAATAGATCAAGATGGAGGACTTATATAGAGTCAACCTGACTGATAGAGCCCAAAGAAGAAGAAGAAGAAAATGATTTTTCAATCAAAAATCAGTTTCTATATTTTGTCGTAACATTTTTTAATGTAGGAAAAAATGCAACTGTTGATCTTATGAGGAAAATATTTTAAAACATTTATCATTTCTTTACATACTGCATGAAATAAAAATAAACATTACAAAGAAGATAACAAAATTATATTTCTCTTATAAATTGTTTATGTAAAAAACCGTGTTAATAATTTCAGTTCTTGCATCAGTGTTTTTTAGTAAATTTCTGTTTGGTCCAAACGGAACTGGATCAGAAGCGTCTTCCAGTATTTGAATTTAAAAGGTGGAATTTCATCTTTAAGTAACATTGCCATAATATGTAGAACATAACATGCAATTATTACTGCACGACTTGTGTCAATTTTTAATTCTAATACCACCGACAAACATGGACGAAATCATCATAATTTATTTTTCAAATATATAGTGTTACAGATCTGCTACCTCGGTAGTGCAAAAACGAGAGATGGAGGAACTTCGAGGGGCGTGAACAATATAACAGAATACTTAAACTCAACAAGCATTCGGCTTATTGAAAGATGTCTGGAAACTCAATAAGATCTCACGCAACACTAAGGTACGCATATTTAAAACCAATGTAAAATCAGTTCCGCTATATGGCTACTAAACTTGGAAAGTCACTAAAGAAATTACCAAGTACAAAATAAACTCCAAGTTTTTATTAACAGATATCTGCGCAGATTTTTTTTCATTACTTCGTCAAATCATTTTCCCAATACTCATCTTTGGGAATCAACAGCACAAAAACCTATCCACTTGGAAATGCAGGCAAAAGAGTGGAACTGGATTGGGCATACCCCCCGGAAGGCAGTAAACGACATCTCCAGAATGACATTAGAGTGGAACCCTCAGGGAAGCCGTAGTAGAGGGCGTCCGTATCCACATGGAGGATAACATACAAAACGAACTTGATGTCCACGGAACTACCTGGCGCCAGGTGATGATGCTCGATCTTCACAGAACTCGATGGTGTGAGTTTGTAAAGGCCCTATGCTCCAGCGAGGATATCTATAACACAATATATAGTGTTACAGACATTCTCTAACATCAAATTTAGACTTTTTAGAAATAAAAACTAACTCTAAACAACGTTTTATTCTTGTAATTTTGCTCTAAAATGTACAGAAGAGCCAATTTCCGCACTAATTTAACATCTCATGTTAAACTACTATGTTCCGCGTTTCGTTGCACGTCCGATATATGTATATAATTGTTTATGCTAAAAGATAGTTAATCTGGAAATATTCTAAACATTTTTTGACTTTTTGGTTAAGTTCACCCCGTTTTACGGTACTTGTATAAATTTGTAGGGTTTAGATACAAATGTCAAAGTCAAGAAAGCACACTTACCACTCCTGTAACGTCACTATTAAATTCAAACATTCAAATAAAACACCACGCCTATCGCCCCTGCCGCTCCTGTGACATCACCATGAAAATTACGTATCAGAGTTTTCTACTCAAACAATGTTTATGAATATAATGATTTTCAACAAACACTTACTATCCTAAATATCATTAAATTTAAACGATATTTTACTGTCTAAAATTAAATTACACATAGATAATACCAAATAAATATTTATTAAGAAATACATTCACTAATTATAAATAATCCAAAACTATTTAAAGAGGTGTTGAAAACAAAATCAGACAATGATAAATAATAATCAGGGTGGAAGTGTAGTAGCAAGTGTCGAGATGTCCCTAGATTAGAAGTGGTCCCGGTCTGGGATTTAAATCACTTAGCACTCTTCTACAGGGAGTAATCATACACCGTTGGTAGCAAGGGGGGAGAAGCGGAGAGGTGAAGGAAGCCCTACCACTGAGCTAGTAACTGGAGCACTCACGCATACAAAGAACACATGTGGTTCATCTACATGTGGTTATCTGACAGGGGGGTAATCCACAAATATTGGTTGGAAGTATTCAGGAAAAAATCTAATTTGTATCAATTATGTACCGGACCAGTGCTGATCATTAGCTAACTCCTAACTTAAGACGCCTATAGACGATGTGTCTAACGTTGACCAACGCTGGTACCAACGATAGTTATAACATTTAGCCTACACCAGCTCTTCCCCATGAACGAAAAATCGAAGTTCAAAGTAAAATGTGCCTTTGTACTTTATAAAATCGCTAATTTGATCACTGTTTATAAACTCTTGCGAAGTCTGGGGAAACAACTCCAAAACCAATATCCACAAACTCCAAACACTACAAAACAAAATTATAAGATTAGCACTCAACGCTCCATGGTTCATCCGGAACGATCAACTTCACTAGGAATTAAATATACCAACTATTGAATCATATATTAGAAAAGTAATCAAACGTTTTATAAACAATATAAAAAATAGTGAAGGTGCAATAACCTACAACATTGGCCAAAAAGGTATACACGCTAGACTGAAAAGACAGCTACCTCAAGACATATACAACAGCAGCAATAATAGTAACAGTGCCAGTTACGGTGAAGTAAGTTGGGATTAAGTATTACCATAGAAACCAAAAACAATACATAAAACAGACATAAGTGCTACATTTTTTATTTATTATTATTATTTTTCTTTTTTATTTAAATATATTATTGGTTGCCTCAGCTACTAAGGTTATTGGCCACCAGGTTATATTATAGTTTACATGGGTAACATGTATTTATATAAATTTGTAGAAATATGTGTTATTTAAAGAAATATTTTTGATGCGATGCTAATATCCTTAAGGTATTGGATGACTCTGGGTTCTATATCGGTGTTGTTGGCTACCAGATTCTTTAGGGTTGCTCGTAGGGAGTTGTTTGCTCTTTGTGTTTGGTACTCTTGGCAGTCTAGAAGAATGTGTTCCACGGTTAGACGAGTGTTGCATGTACTGCATTGTGGCGGTAAGATTCTTTGGAATATACAGTCATGTGCGTAAAAATAGCAGTGGTTTAATGCAAATGGTAAAATTGTATTTATTTTATTTAAAGTTATTTATTTATGTAGTTGCATTACATTTATAGTATAATAAGTATAATTTATATAATAAGTCTGTAATATATTTAAGCAGGCAGCATTGAATTTTTTAAATAAATATGTAAGTTGCCCCTTTAACAAATCAGAAACATCATTTTTCTAGTGTTCGTAAAAATAGCAGTGTCCACAAGTTTTCTCATGTTTTACTAAACTAGCTAACCAAACAGTTTTATTCTTTAACTAGCAGTATACCCGCTGCTTCGCTACCGAAAATAAAAAGTCGTAGCCCGCTTAGATCGGGCCCATTTCGAAATCGGTTAAAGATTGGTTGCTACAAATCGTTTTACATTCAAATATATTTATTTGTTTTAATCTACCATTGTATTAATATGTGCTTCTTATACAAATAATTTAAGTACGAACTTCTTTGTAAACATCTTGTAGTGCAGACATTTAGTAACAAACATAAGTGTAGTTGTGCTAACCCAGGAAAATGTCACATAAAATGCCCATGTGAGAATCACTCATTGCCAAAGGCACCGCCGGTCACGTGAAGCATTTTATCTTGCACCTTACGAAATTATTTATTATAATTTTTATGATATTTATTATAATTACTCCGTGATTTTTCCTGATTTATAAATCGTACCTATATAGATCAGAGCACTTTTTTTCGTTAGTAAATATTCTTGCCAGTGAAGTAAGTTTTCTTCGTATTAATTTAGGGGGTTACAATAATTTTCAATAGCGAATTTAACGTTGTAATTGTCGTCAAAAATGAAAATAAAGAAAATTGTGATATATACCCTCGGGAACATTTTTGTAGCAATATTAAACCCAAAATTCTTTAATATATATTTTGAATATATGTTTCTTTTATAGTTTTTTTTATAATTTGGAAGATTTTTCCGACTTAAAATCTTTCCAGACAAATTTTTAATACGCTGTTGCAAATAGTACTAAAATCGGTTTATCCGTTTTTAAGTTTTAATACATAAACCGATTCTAAACAGACGCTTTTGTGCCAATAAAGCCGCATTCAGAGCTCTTAAATCCGCATTCAGAGCTCTTAAATCAATAGCTTATGCACTGTAGCTTATGGACTGTTCACTGTCACCAGAAAGTTTTTCATATGATAATACGTGAAACCGTTCAGACCTCCAAATTTAATTTAAACTTATAGCTAGTGAGATGTTTTAATGAGACAGACATATAAACACATTGGCTATCGCATTCTATCAATGACATAGTAGTTATCGAATGCCTTTACATAACCTAACATAATGTCATCATTAACAAATCTTGCTCAAAATTACAAAGACGGGCAGTAAATATGATCAATTTAGGTAATTAGGTAGTTAAAATCTAAAACAACAGAATTATAAGAACGATAATATATATAAAATATTTTACGAAGCTAAATAGTTGGTTTCAAAATTCACAGATGGAGGGCTATTCGTAACGTACTAATTTATAACAGATGTGAACGGTACATGGAACGGTTAAAGAATGCATTAAAGCATAACTCAGACCGATACAACGCACAGTCTATAACTCGTTAATTTAAAGAGGTCTGAATGCGGCTTAAGAAATGAAACAGGCCACTTGAAGGGTTTATAAATAACCTTGAATCTAGATTTGCCGTTTATGGGTTGATCATAGCAAAATACTGAACTTTGTTTTTGTACATGTGTATGGGTAACCTTTGTAACCAAAAACCAAGTCGATATCTCATTATAGATCTGAGATATTGAGGGATCCGAGCAGTGGCGGATTAAACCTTCGCCGGGCCCAAGACATTTTTGATTTACAAGCCATCAACCTATGATTTACGGGCCCTCAACCTATGTTTTTTTTTTTTAAACAAAAAACTCCCTAATCCAAGTGAAGAGCAAAAAAAACAAAAAAAGGTCCTCACCTCCCAAATCCGGGCCCTTGAACATTACGGGCCCAAGACAAATGTCTTTTTTGTCTAAGGGGAAAGTCCGTCACTGGATCCGAGAAAGAAACATTCCACCACATTAGGGGTCGAATTTAAAAAAATTCTGTCTTAATAGGTGCTCACATCATGGAAGGAACATTCCATCCTCCGCGAATTTCATGTTTCTATGTCCAGGGGACGTTCTATTGAATAAAAAATACCAATTTACCCTTTTAGGGTTGAAAATTTAAAAGCAAACTGTCAAAAAGTTTCTAAAGATTTTAAAAAGACACCTATATGCCAAAACACAATGTTATAACTGAACATACATAGGAAATACGAAGGGTTCTATAATTCACTCCGAATGCATAATAAATTTAACCCTGTAAGGGTTGATTAGAACAAAATCCTGAATTTAGTTCTTAACATTTGTATGTGTAACCTTTGTAAGCAAAAACTAAGTCAATATCTCATTGGTCCTAAGAGATATTTGAGGAATCCCTGAAATCACTTTACAGCCCCTTAGGGGTCGTATTTCGAAAATGCCCTTCTAAGGCCCAGTTGCACAGTAACCGCTTAAGTTTTTATTTAGGCTTAAGTTTTAGTTTATGGTTTAGTTGTTGCACAGTTTCAGTTTTTGGTTTAAACTTAAGCTTAAACAGGAAAATACTTAAGCGGTAGATTTGTTTGGATTAAGCGAAAATAAACTGTCAAATAGAACAGGTTATGTGTCATATTAAAATTGATCAGATTAATTTGATTGAATGAAAATGTTATATATTAATATATTTCGCCGCATACCCGTCTATAGGCACCGGTATGATTATATTAATCAATGGGATGATGAAAAATTTTACAATAGATTTCGAGTAAATAGTAATATTAAGTAAATAAAGTTGTAATTCAATATTATATCATATTAAACATTTAATTAACCATCCTACTAATAGGTATGTTAGTGCCTTGGTACACAAATACCTAATTTTTATGAAATAATATTTACAGGAACCACGCATTCCCTTCAATACAAATCCTACGATATTATATTATTGGAAGTATGTTAATGGTAATGGAGTTTACTGGTTGCCATAAATCTACAGATATAGGAAAAATATCGAAAAATATCGCAATTTGTACCTTGCGTCATCAATATATTAAAATGCCTAATATTCAAATGGAACAGTGTAATGTACGCCAAGACTTTTGCTATATCGCACGGTTTTCTCGAGTTCTGGGAGCAATTGATTGACAAATCTTAATCTAGATCTAGAAACAGATGTTAATTTTGTAAACAATATACCTAACACAGTAATAAATCAAAAAAGAAAATATAATGACAACATTCGAGTTAGGAACAATAATAAATGTTTATTTTTCTAATTTATAATGTATAAATAATAAAATTGGTTATAAATGTAAATATCTTGTCTATGATTTGCCCGTAATTTAAAATTTATTCATTCTAACTCTTTCTCTGAGCATTCTGCCATTGAACCACCTCTAGTCACTTTCAGTGAATACTTATTGTCGGCATTTTTTTTTTTTTTTCTTGTACATGTTTTAGTTTTCTTTTATATACATATTTTAATATTCTGCTTCTCTGTAAGAGTGACCGATTACATGGTTAAATTCATCATGTATGTTTGTCCAAGGATATTTTTTTTCTTCCACAACATTTAATTTAATTTTTTTATATACACACAATAATATGTTGTATTTATATTTTTTAAATAAATTTTATAGAAGACCAACTCATCTAATAAGTTCGTCGTACATTTATTTTTACGTTTCGTTTACCGTATTTTACATTGCTGGTAAAATTTGCATTATTTGTATAGTAAACTACTTGACAAGTGACATTGACAAATAACATTGACAGTTATGTTTATATTGAATTTCAAAATTTCCCCGCCAAATATTCATTTTCCATATTACCAACTTTGTGAATTTATCACATCAGTTGGCTTAGCTAAGTATTTTTATATTTTTGACTGTGCAACATCTGGCGCTTAAGTATTTGGTTTAAGCTGAAGCTTAAGGTTTAGCTAAACTCATACTTAAGTGGTAACTGTGCAACTGGGCCTAAGTGATCGCTTACGACATGGAGGAAATATACTCGAATTTCATGTTTCTAGGTCTAGTGATTTGGGCTGGACGTTGATGAGTCAGTCAGGTCTTGTATTTATATACATATATATGAAAAATATAAATGATATACCTGTATACAGAAGAAGATTAAACAGAAAAGATTTGTTTATTTATTTATATTATTGATATTGTAACAACTTCTGTTATACACATGTTTAATGTTAAGTCAATATTAAGAGATATTTCAAGTTTATAAGTAGCGCTCCCTCTGTCCCCCTAAATATTCGGAAGCTACACTAAACAGAAAATAATCGTTCTTCAATCAAAACAAATTGTCTTTATAAATTTATGATGTAAAGTATATAATAAGCGAGATATTTCCAGTCTTTTAATTTTAGCACCTCCCCCCATCTCCCTTTCCCAGCTTCTCAACCAATTAAAAAATTTATAGGATAACATATATTTGTTGTTTTATTTTAAACAGCTTTTCTCATGTGCGTTTTTGCTGTTAAGTCAATAGTAAATGAGATATTTCAAAAGTTTAGTTTTAGGTTGTCCCTTCGTAACTCCCGTAAATCAATTATTATAAGCAATTTTTCTGTCTTAAGTCTACGTCTTAAGTGATACAATTTATTTTTTTTCTTCCTATTTTCGGTTTGGCTCCTTCTGTTGACTGCATTTCCTACCTATGTACCAAATTTCAACTCGGTACATACAGATTTTCTGTTATATAGTATATATAAAAGATTTTACTATTATATTTAAACATTTAAATAAAAGAATAGAAAAAAAAATTAAATAAAAATAACAAAGTTCATAAAAATGCCCAAAAATAAAAAACCAGAAAACAGGTACTCCACTTCAGTTTCGCTCTGCATACACTAATCATAATTTTTACTAAATACTTATCTGAATACAGAAATATTTTCACCTATAGTAAAGTCAATCGCGCCGAACGATATTTACCGATGTTTCCCGAACTTACTATAGTTGTCCAAACAACCATTGAAACGAAATTCCCGCGATCTCGCTGAACGCATCGTACATACATCGATGGTCCAATATAATTAAAAACAAAATTATTAATTTCTCGTTTCTAATGGGACTTTTTGAAATTTTCGATTTTTCTAGTTATGATGAAAGCATTCCCTACCTGTATGCAAAATTTCAACTCTGTAGCATATCTGGAAGTGGGTTAGAATTTCCGGACATAGCCACAAATATTCTCTTTTATATATAAAGATAAATTTTTGAGTATATTGAAAAGTAAGTTGATTTTATATTTAAAACCACGGAAAATATTAAATATCTTTCTTATTTTGTAGTAAAAATGGGTAGATCTAAACATTGCACACAGGAGAAACGTCAGTTGATTTTACAAATGTTGATTTCTGGTAAAACATCTAAATTTATTCAGAATGTGCTAGGATGCTCCGCTAAAATGGTATCTATGGCCAAAAGTGGACTGTAGAACCTGTAAGTCGGGGTCGGATATCTAAAACTTCGACGACAACAGATAGAAAAAGGGATAGTAAGGATAGTAAGTTAAACCCTTTTCTTATTTCTACACAAATAAAAAACGAAATCGACCTGCCAATTTCTGCATCAACTGTAAGAAAACGCCTTATAAAAGCAAATCTGAAAGCCAGAAGACCAAGAAAAACTTCGCTGTTAAACAAGAGACAACGGGAAAATAGAATTCAATTTACCAAAGAACACCAACTTTGGTTGGATCAAAAAGATGAAATATACTTTGGTCTGATGAATCAAAAATTGTTTTATTTAATCCTGGTATCTGCCAAAAGCAAGTACGCAGGCCTCCATGCACGAGGTACAATCCTAAGTACACTGCAAAGACAATAAAACATGGCGGCTGTAGTGTTATAGCATGGGGCTATTTTTCTTGGAACGGAGTGGGCCCTATTTTCTGGATTAAAGATATAATGGACGCGAATGTTTATGTCAGTATCTTGCAGTATGTCATGCTTTCCTTTGAAGAGAAGGAAATGCCTTTAAAATGGATATTTATGCAATATAATGATATAAAGCACATTTCGCGCATAGCAAAAAATTGATTTAATGAAAGTAGGGTTACTGTTATGGGCTGGCCAGCTCAATCTTTGGACTTAAATCCAATGGTGAACTTGTGGGCTAATGTAAAAATTAAAATATCTTCTTCAAAACCTGCTAACAAAGAAGAATTATGAGGAGAAATTGAAACAGCTTGAAAATCTATTCCCTTAAAGAAATGCCAGTAGCTAATTGGTTCTATGCCGCGAAGATGTGTAGAAGTTATTCGAAAAAAAGATCATGGAACCAAATATTACAGAAATAATAAGGAATGTTTAATATTAAAATGAGTTTTATTTATTTTATGAAGTGTACTGCTATATTAATGAACACCGTAATGAGCATATTTTTACAAATACTATATATATTTTTTTAATGAACAGTATATCACATATTTAAGCTGGCAGCATTGAATTTTTTAAATAAATATGTAAATTGCCCCTTAAACAAACCGAAAACATCATTTTTCTAGTGTTCGTAAAAATAGCATTGTCCACAAGTTTTCTTATGTTTTACTAAAATAGCTAGCCAAACAGTTTTATTATTTAATAAATTTTTCAGTATATTGAAAAGTAAGTTGATTTTATATTTAAAACCACGGAAAATATTAAATATTTTTCTTATTTTTTAGTAAAAATGGGTAGGGCTAAACATTGCATACAGGAGAAACGTCAGTTGATTTTACAAATATTGATTTCTGGTAAAATTTCTATATTTATTCAGAATTTGCTCGGATGGTCCGCTAAAATGATATCTAATGCCAAAAAGTGGACTCTAGAACCTGTAAATCGGGGTCGGATATTTAAAACTTCGCCAACAACAGATAGAAAAATTGTAAAGTATGCAAAGTTAAATCCTATTCTTACTTCTACACAAATAGAAAACGAATTAGACCTGCCAATTTCTGCCTCAACTGTAAGAAAACACGTTATAAAAGCAAATCTGCCAATTTGCCAAAAAACACCAACTTTAGCCGAGTCAAAAAGATGTAATATTCTTTGGTCTGATGAAACAAAAATTGTTTTATTTAATCCTGGTATCTGCCAAAAGCAAGTACGCAGGCCTCCATGCACAAGATGCAATCCTAAGTATAGTACAAAGACAATAAAACATGGCGGATTAAATTTCTGGACTAAAGATATAATGGACGCGAATGTTTATGTCAGTATCTGGCAGTATGCTTCCCTTTGCAGAGAAGGAAATGCCTTTAAAATGGATATTTATGCAATATAATGATCTAAAGCATATTTTGCGCAAAGCAAAAAATTGATTTAATGAAAATAGGGTTACTGTTATGGGTTGGCTAGCTCAATCTCCGGACTTAAATCCAATAGTGAACTTGTGGGCTGATGTAAAAATTAAAATATCTTCTTCAAAACCTGCTTGCAAAGAAGAATTATGAGGAGAAATTGAAACAGCTTGGAAATCTATGCCCTTGGAGAAATGCCGGTAGCTAATTGGTTCTATGCCGCGAGGATGTGTAGAAGTAATACGAATAAAAGATCATGGAACCAAATATTACAGAAATAATAAAGAATATTTAATATTAAAATGAGTTTTATTTATTTTATGAAGTGTACTGCTATATTTATGAACAGCGTAATGAGCATATTTTCACAAATACTATATATATATATTAATGAATCTTTTTATCAAAATAATGCAGTTATTCTTAAAATATAATATATCAGTAAAATTCTGGCTTTGTTATTACTTAAACCAAATATGTTTCTAATTTATTTTAATATTTTTCTAATACTGCTATTTTTACGCACATGACTGTACCTATTATATTCTATACCAAGTACGGCTTATAAGAGAAAAGATTAAACCAAATATATTTATATTAGTTTTTTATATTACTATAAAAAACAACACACACAAATTTACTAATATTTATTACAAATCAACTTAAGTGAAGCACCAGCTAATAAAAAAATGATATCCAACATTAATAAAAATGTAATAAATAATAATTAACCTTTAATACTGTCTTTTATTTTTTTGATTGAAACATGTGTAGGGCCCCTTGGTATTTTTAAGCCCTGGGCCCCCAAAAATCTAGATCCGCCACTGGTTGCAACTGATTGATATATGCCTGAACAATTTTGTGTTTAACATATGAGTATGTCTATCTGTCAGAGGACATACATGTTCATTGGTGGTATCTTGTACGAGTTAAGAACAGATTATGTGGCTACGCATTCGATGATAGTAAATGCCAGATTGTATTACTACCGGAATTATAGTAATAGTCATGTTAGGCTGATACACCCCCAGTGATGCGTGGACAATAGATTGAACGCAGTGCACACTGGAGAATATTATCTGCACTGTGGACACATTTGACTACGTGTCTGTGTAAATTTCAACACCAGGCTAACTGGACGAACGGTTTGTAATCCATCCACAAAATTGTGGGTCGTTAAAATGGTCTCTTGATGCGGCAACTATGGTGTAGTTTAACCAACCTCGTATGTCTTACCGTTCTCGAGCTCCCCATGCTTAATAAGTTATTTTGTTATTTGATCCAGGCAACCAAACAAAATTTATAGACACCACAATTTTTAATGTACTCTTAAAAAATTACTTTTTTTATTTAAGGAGCCACGCCACACTTATTTATTTAAAAATCAGATATTGCCTTCTATAATAAACTGAGAATTTGTTGAAAATACTTTATAGGTAGGTAATACAGTTTTAAAAAATAATAATTTCAATATACAATAAGTACGATTTTATCTTTTGCAAATCCCCACTGCTATTTTTGTGTGTATAGATTGCTTTTCAATATAATTTTTGTCACAGATTTTTCTTCGTCTCCGAGTTGACTATTGCGGAGATGGCGGCGACGAGTTGACCGTTGCAGAGTTGTTGCGTACTTCGGGTTTCATTGCAGCCTCTGCAACCCTGGCTGGTCTCCCACTGGAACCGACTACGTGCGACTCTTGGTAGTACGTAGTCGCACGAGTACGCACGAACTTTCCCGACCTTGGGAATTTAACCATCGCTATCACACTGGAAGCGACTTAATCGTACGACTACGTGCGTTTATTTCAGACCTGCAACTCGATACGAACAGGTTCGGATTTTTGTGTGTACGACGCAAGACTTTTGCAGTTTTTTGTGAGTAATCATGGACACAAAAAATTAATTCTTTTAATTTTGGAAAGAGAGTGTTTGTGCAACCAGAAAATTACAGATTACCATTCCAGAGATGTTTCGTCAGCTCAGATTTGACATTTTCCAGAATATAGTTGAACGTGTCCAAACTCATACGGAAGTAGTCAAAGAATTTCTCGGGCTCTTGCTTTAAATCGTCCATTAAATGGTGAAACTCGTCATGCTCTTCTTTTTAGGAATATCTGGTTAACCCATCCCGTTCTTTTTAAACGTCATCTTCTTCGCCTCATCAACAAACTACTACTTTCAACTAGGTAAAACCACCCATTCATCTTTTCAAATTATTCGAATAAGAATAAAACCTACAAATACGAAAAAAACTTTATCAAAATTCACGGCAACCACAATACAACAACCACCTGTGAAGGACAAACGATTCTATCAAGTATGTTCCAATGTGAGAGCTCAAGTCGTCCATAGTCGGCAGTCGTACGTAGTCGGTTCCAGTGTGAGACCGGCTTTACCTCCCTGATTGTCACCCATTGAAAAGTTATTTATTCCGCATACTGTATTAAATAGAAGTGTCGGTTCTTTTTACTAATTCTACAAATTTAAAAAAATAACATTTACTTGAACCACAAATGACTTTCCAAGGTATATACAAGTTCAAAACGTAAACTAAACACGTCTATAGAAACAGATGAAACTTTACACTTCTGTACAAATGTGTTTACGTCTAAGCGGTATCAGTGGCAAATTTTTTATCAGAACCGGACTTAATATTCAATAAAATACTAATAGCAATTATTGGATCATATTTAAATAGATAAGATAGTAATATTAAAAACATCATAAATATACATACCCAGTATTTAGAAAACATATTAAAAATGGATAACAATAATTAACTTTAATAAATAATTATGATTTTTTTTTTTTTTTTTTACTTACTGAAACTAAAACTATTGTCAATAACATTAATATCACAGGCCTGCGTAATAAAACACTTTTTTCTGTTGTTTCAGATTTAAAAGGTAATTTTAGCATGACCGCTCGTTGAAGTAAAACTGAGGACCGATTTCTGAAAGCTTAGTAAACTATAAGCAAATGGTCACAATATAACAATCCCATAAGGAACCATAGCAACCATTTTCTAACTATTTTGTTATAGTTAACTTAGCTTTCAGAAACCGGCCCTGAGTGTGTAGCAATCTATCTGTCATTACCTCCCAAGCGGTTCAGCCATTATGTACCGTAGTTTTGATGTGAGCGTTGTTTTACTACAATCGAAGATGCGAGAAGCATGCGAGATTCGCTCTGTTCATCGACAAATCGGCAAAATTCATCGAGAATTGTGTGTGGTGTATGAGAGCAATACAGAACAAAAGTAGAGGCATGTTGTCATCAGGCATTGTCCTTCTTCGTGACAATGCACGCGTTCACACCTCAGCACAAAGAAATGAAGTGCTCAAAAATGTCGGATGGGAGATATTCGGCCACCCGGCCTACAGCCCCGATTTGGCCCCAAGTGATTTCCATTTGTTCACCAGGATGTAAGTGTGGTTGGAAAAGAAGAGATTCAGCATTAATGAGGAGCTGAAAACCAGTGTACAAGATTTTTTTCAAGGAATGGGTTGAGAAACCCAGGCGGCAACATGGTATGAGGAGGGTATACAAATACTGGTTCCCCGTTACGAAAAATGCCTTTATGTTGGTGGTGACAACGTTGAGAAATAATTTAGATGTATGAGTAACTCATGTGTACATTAAAACTTTTCTTATTACCCTTATGTGTTTTTGTTAATTCAAGGGAACTTGAAAAAATAATAGCCCTCGTATATTTGTTTCTCAACTAAACGAACAAAATAAATATTAAAATCGTCCTCTCTGATAATGGTACGAGCTCACATCTAAATCAGTCTTTCTCAAGCGCCCCCCCCCCTATATACATATATAGGAGGACCGCAGACAATAGTATAAAAATAGAGAGAATACGAATTTTCTCGAAATAAATAGGAAGTACAGGATATTAAGGACAACTTTGATTTATTAAAAGGGTATATAGTCATTTTCGGTATCTTTGGATAAAGCTTTTGAAAAAAACAACTTTTACTTAAACATTTTTTCACATCTCTTACGATTGACGAAAAACTGTATTCCCTGTAATGACTTGAAAGTAAAGTATTTTTATTTACAAGTGTTCAAAATGCCTTCCATTTTGATTTAAACACTTAAGCATCCTTACTCTTGAATTATGTGTAGCACAGAGCATAATAAAAAATATATATTTCACAAACTTGAATATAAACATAGAGAACGTCAATATAGAACAAGTAGATAATTTCAAATATCTGAGAATTAATATTGAACCAAATGGAAAGCAAGAAATGGAAATTAATACAAGAATTGAGATAACGATGAAATTTTATTATGACATGCAAAACACGATTATCAATAACAAGGAAATAACTAAAATAACTAAAATGAACGTTTACAAATCGATATATAGAACGATTCTGACTTTCGGATGTGAATCTTGGAACTTATCGACAAGAGAGAAGAGTAAAATTCAAGCGATAGAAATGAAGTATCTAAGAAGAGTAAAAGGTATAACTAAAAGAGACAAAATACGCAACATTGACATAAGAAATGAACTACAGATAGAACCAGTACACAAGTTTATCGAAAAGAAACAACTGAGTTGGTGGGGACATATACAGAGGATGCAGAACACAAGACAGGTAAAAGCAGTATGGGAGACTAAAATACAAAGGAAGAAAAAAAAGGAAGATCCCGTCTTACATGGGATGAAACAATAAAGAAGATTCTAAAAGCAAGAGGAAAAACGATTATCGAAGCGAAAAAGCTAGCAACGAACAGAAAGGAATGGGCCAAATTTGTACATAAAGAAACAAGAAAATAAACCAGTACAAGAAAATTAATATGGAAGATGAAAGTGAAGAATAACCTACACCACACCGTGGTAGATGGTTTTTTCAGATATATATAGATATATATAACTTTCAAGTCGTACCTACTTGAAAGTACTTGAAGTACCTCCAACGCGAATCGTTGTCATAAAGACGCATCAACCGACACATTCATTTAATTGAACCTTGATATAGATTACTTAGTTTAAATTAGTTGTCAGAATACGTTTAATTTATCTATGTTATAAAAGGTATATTTTTATGACTATAAATGTAATATATGTATTTATGAATTGGGCATATTTGAGCAAAATTGAGCGTATTTCTATTATATTTTCATGCTTCGACCTTGTATAACTTCGCAGTCCCCCGACATAGCTTTCGCGGCCCCCAGGTTGAGAAAGCTGATCTAAATGATACTGACAAAAATGAAGCGATATTTGACATGACAAAAACTTGTAAGTAATACAGATATGACGATAGAAGTGATTGTGAGCGCTGTATAATTAACTTGCATTGGTTTTAATCATATTACGTGTCATTTGAAAGTTCTATGACAAGTAACTTCCATCATATCAAATGTAATATCAGTATGATGAGCGCTCCGGCTTGGTTAATTGAATCATGCGGAATTAATTTAAAAAAATGCTTTTCTGTATGACTTCTAGATTTTTCACAAATCTCAAATTTATTGGTCTATGAAAACGTCCTTAGTTAAGATGCAGAGTACAGAAAGGATGATAAAAAATTATTCATTTTGACGCTATTACAGCGAAAAATTTAGTCCCAAACATTCAGGCCTTCACTTACTTATGAAATCCTGAAATATGTAAAAATTTACACTCCACATAAATTTTTATAGTTGTGTATTAAGTGTTGCTAGACTGTTTGTGACAATATTAATAATATTGATAGTAAAATCCAATATCGTCACAATTCTTAGAGTTCAGAAAACCCCAACATTAAAATACAATCATAAATATTCCTATACATATCTAAATTTTTAAACAAAAAAACTGATCAATAATTACTGTCTCTTACTCACCTCAATGTACATTACTTTGAATTTACCAGAGTTTTAGTGAGAAACCCTTCTAAAAAATAGGGTTGGAGATATTTCTTTTTTTTCAAATAAATCTTCTTCTGGTGTCTTATCAGCTTACCGAATGTTGACGATCATTCTGATTCTTCTTCTTCTTCTTCCCTAGCTTATCCCATGTCATATGGGATGTAATTCTGATTATATTAGTGTTATTGACGCCAGCACGAAATAGCTCTATTGAAGAATTCCCGTAACAACTGTCGGAAATTTTTGAGCCACGAAGTCCTTCTTCTACCTGACCCTTTACTGGCTTCGATTTTCCCCTGCGTGACAAGTTGGAGCAGGTGATATTTAATGGGATCCTCATAATGTATCCTAGATATTCCAGCTTCCAACTTGATTTAAGTGAAAACTACATTTCGTAGGGTAGAAAACAAACAATAGATTAAAAAAAGAAAGCCTTTATAGTTGGATGACGTGTTGATCGTGATTCAAATGTAGCAGGAGTTGCGAAGAAGAGTTATTCTGGTTCGCCCTGAAAAGCGCGGACGGGACAATTTCTTATGAAATGATCCGTGGTTACTCTGCAGTCACAGTTCGTTGTGATAGAGAGGTCCCACTTTTTAAACATGTGATTGGCCCTGTTCTCATGGTTTCGTCTGTAGAAGTTTTCCTTGGTAGATCAAAGCCTGACAGAGCTGTTTCTGGGTTTTTAAGATGTAAAATTGACCTCACTTAAGATAATTTTCTTGCCAGTACTTCGTTAATCCTGCTATGGAATCAAAATCTAACTCAGTTTCCCTATGGTCTAGCCAGATTAGGTGACGAGATTTGAGACGAGAAGTCTTCAAGATCTTCGAGAATGAGTGATTTTGCGCATCTGACTATATATACTTGTCCACTCTGGCGGGTAAATGTTGTAGACAACTGGTAGCCCAAATTTTGGAATAGATTTTGATATGCCAGTAATTATCCGCATTGTGTCGTTGAGTTGAGTGACAATTTTGTATATATGTGAGCTGTTATAAGATGTAGATAAACAGTATTCTACTGCAGGGTAGGACATAGCCAAAGATGCTGTGCGTAGTGTTTGTACACCAGCGCCCCAAGATATGCCGGCAAGTTTTTTTATTATGTTATTCCTTGACTTGTAGTTTATCATTCTATGTAAATATTCTAATATACATGTTGAAAGATCGCACTGATAAATTAGAATACCAGAGTGCGCCCAGCGTCCCTGTTGTTTAGGTGGAAGCAATTAACGAGAGGTTTTGTAGTGTTAGGACAGTTTCCACTTTTTAAAAAATACACACAACTTCTAGCTCCGTGTTGGCCCCAGTTTCAAATGATGTATTTTTTGTGGCAAGACGTCAGCGTTTTCAAAATTCCTCTAGATGCAGGCAGATAGGTCGCTGATGTTTAAATTAAACAGTCTGGGTGCTAAAACATACCCTTTTCGACCATTGTCAATCGTTTTCGAACGACTTTTCCTTATCCAAGGTAAACTTGAAAGCTTCGATCCGAAACTAGATTTTCTATCAATTGGGTAAGTTTTTAGTTTGGCACAAGTTTTATATTATTTTATGTATCATAGTTTCTTTCTTCCATGCAGCCTTCAAGTCAACGAAGAATGTTTATATGTTAAATTTGTCCTAGAATCCAACTTCTATGTGTGTGGTAAAATACAGTACTTGGTCTGCGCAATCGAGTTTATGGCGAAATCCTGCTCTTCTGTTCGGAGTTCAGTTTCAATTATAGGTATTATTCTACTTGCAATTCATACGTTCCAGAATTTTGTAGAATACACTAAGTAATGCAATGGGTCTATTAGAGGTCTGCACGGGCCTATTTTGGACCACCTTTACCCGGCCCGGCCCGTTATGTTTCCAGTCCGGCCCGGCCCGAGCCCGACAATATTAATACAATTATTGCATCTACCCGGCCCGAACCCGACAAAATTTTAAATTTGGCCCGAATAAACCTTGTTAAAAAAATATTCTGATACAAAAATTGCTTACAATTTGTAATAATTATAAAACTAGAAATTTAAAAAAAATATATATTTTTTAACGAAGGTTTAAAAATATATTATTTAAAGGTATTATTGTTATTCTCCGGCCCGGCCCGGCCCGAGCCCGAATATAATACTTGTCAGTCGGCCCGAACCCGAGCCCGTGCAGACCTCTAGGGTCTATAACTTGCTGGAACTGATTCTGGTTTTCTGGTATGTTGTTTTGACTCGAGTTAAGCGTAAACGAGTTAAAACAGTTAACTTATTATTTAGCAACCAGCCATTAGTGAATTTTTTATCAGCAGGAGCAGATTTTGGGATTTGTTTTAATCCAAGAGCTATTGTATCTAGATCCATGACTGATTTGTGCTTTAGAGCTGGATTCGCAGCTCCATACCATCGAAATACAGACTATCCTTTTCTGCTAGAGTGGGTGAAATTCATGCTTGTGATTTCTTCAGTCCAACGGTCTTTTAGAACTTCGTCTACGAATAAAGTAGTTGCTTCCTGATTAGTGGATCTTGTGTATTTTGGAAAGTCTTATGGAGTATTTTGCAGCTCCAATATGTCTCCGGCAAAGCGCATGTGCGATTCAGATTTTGCAGATATACATCGTGAGATAGAGCCTAGCATTTCGCAGAAGAGTTCCCACTACCCGACATCGCGAAGAACATATTTATGCGATTTCCTGTATCCCTAATTATTTTAAAACAAAAGTTTTTTTAAATTAAATTATGTAAGTGAGAGATGCTGAACACAAAGTGGTTCAGAGACGAGAAATAAGAGCATGAATCTTTGATAATTTTTAGGGTGATGTAGGTATGACCACCAAAGAACCCTTATATTGTCACTCATGTGTCTGTCTGTCGGTCTGTCTGTACGGTATAAATTGTAGCCAAACGGCTTAACATAGAAAGTTGAAATTTGGCATGCTTATACAAATCTTTGACTCACATATAGGAAAAATACTGAGTGTTAAAAAAAAAACGCATTTCGAGATAAATATAAACAATTAAGTATTTATTAAAAAAATAAATATTTTTTGCATGGACCAACAAGTAAATTTTTATTTTTGAAAAATAATTTTCTATGCGATTTTCGCCAAAAATATGTCAAAAAACTTTTGTCGAACTAAAAATCTGAAAAAACCTCCATGATGAACATTGTTGGAAACCGAAATAGTTCAACACGAATTCTAGATCAGGTTAGTTTTTCGAAAAATGTCGATTTTTTGTGTCGTCGATAAAAAAAAATATATTTTTTAAATTATTGTATGGTATCAAAAGAAAGTTCTTGGGACGAAGATTAATGAACGGAAAGTAGTTTTTTTAAATTCGTTTTTTTTAACACGATTTTAGCCAAATATGTACGAAAAAAGTTCTTGTCTCACCCCTTATACCCAAAAAGATTAAACAAAAATTTGAAAAAATTATAGGTAATATATCTGAGTCGGAAACTTACGAGAGGAATTTTTGATCCGATTGCGTTTTTGAAAAATATTGCAGTTTTTATATTTTTGACATTACACGTTCCAAGTCTAAATCCGTCAAATTTGTTTGCCAAAAATGCCTTGATTTTACGGACAAATTTGATCAGCTAACAAATTTAATAATTTCTCTCAAAGCTGAAATTGACACGCGGATGCAAAAAGTCGAAGAAAATCTGTCTGTTAGGAAATGTCTGCAACACATTTTGAAGAACTCGCTCAAGAAGCTATGGATCGACTTGAAAGATCCAAAAATATTATTATCACTGGTCTTGAAGACAACAATGATCCCAATTTGGATACAAATAGTGTTAATGGTATCATCAATGATATTAACACTTCTACCAATACGAACAATATTAGATTAAGACGTATCGGATCATTCAAACCTAATAGTCGTCCAAGATTAATAAAAGTCTCATTTGCATTTAATTACCAAGCCAAACAAATACTTCGTAATAAAACAAAATTGCAAGCAACTCAGTATAGAAACGTTAATATCAAAAACGATGTAACACCTCGTTCGAGTACTTTACGAGCAAACATTACGAGCAGAACTAAAAAATCGATCCGACGGAGGTGAAACCAATATTACAATAAAGTACATAAAAGGTATACCAGCGATAACCACAAAAAACTAAATTCGAACTCCACGTCGTCCATTTTAGAACTATCAGTTATGTATATTGCATCTGTTCCAGCAAAGTATAATGATCTCTTATTAGTAGTCCACAAACATAACCCGGATATTCTACTAATTACAGAATCCTAGCTAACCTCGGAAATATTGGACACTACTTTTGCCATTCCAGGGTATTATTTGTTACATCAAGATAGGCAGGATCGGCGTGGAGGAGGATCCTGTATTTACATTCGTGAATGTTCAATTAGTGAGGAAATAGTACAGATCACCCATATACATATTTCTGGTATTGATATGCTCCAAATAAATATTAACCTACCTCAACTCTGCTTAACTTTGGTATGCATATATCGTCCAGGCACAACATGTCTACTGAGTGACCACACTCTATGTTCATATATTGAACAGCTGCTAGAAGACCAAGAGAACGTACTCATTTTTGGTGATATCAATTTTCCCGATATCAACTGGAAAGCCATTGAGTCAAATTCAACTGATGATGCTGAATCCAACTTTGTGAACTCAATAATAAATTCAGGCCTCCAGCGATTCGTCACAAAACCAACTCGATTTAGATCAAATCAGTCATCTCTTCTGGACTTAGTTCTCACTTCTGACAGTAACCTTATCTCGGAAATTATCCATTTACCTCCTATTGGTTGTTCGGATCACTGTGTTCTTAAAACTGCAATACAACTTATTCAAGAAAAACCTTCTAATTCAGCTTTTTTTAAAAATGTAGACTATATATCTCTTTCTTGTAATCTACTGCAAGTTAATTGGGATGTCACCATTAATAACACTGATATTGACCTAGCGTGGAACACTTTCGAAGAAAATATCAAGGAAATGGTCGATAAATGTACCAAAACAATTAAGCCGTCATTTAATAAGAAGTTACCGTGGTTTAATTCTGAATGCAACGATCTTTTGAAAAATAAACGAAGATTTTGGCAACGTTACGGACGATCAAAACACCCGGATGATTACATAATATTCAGACAGTCTTCCAACCAATTAACAGCAGCTTTAAGACGTGCTAGAACCTCCTTTGAAAATGGAATTATGTCACGTGGGCCTTCGACCTTTTACAAATACGTCAGAAGTCGGCTATGCTCCAAAGTTGGCACTCCCATGTTGAAGAGACCTAACGGGGAATTATGCACGTCCAATTCTGAAGTTGTCGAAGACCTTGGTGAGTATTTTGCACTGACATTTGACACATCTAACACAGTTATTTATTCACAATTACCTGCTGAAACACGAATATCAAATAATCTTACTGCAATAGAATTTAAGTCTGAAGATGTTGTACAAGTGCTCCGGTCACTAAAATCTTCATCTCCTGGACCAGATCAAATAAGTTCACAAATTCTTAGTAACTGTGCTGACCAACTATCTCATTCTATTTCAAACCTTATGAAATTTTCATTTAAGACTGGCAAGCTTCCACAAGCATGGTTAACGGCGCAGGTAACGCCAATATTCAAGAAAGGAGATAAATTTTCAACTGCAAATTACAGTCCAATTAGTCTTATCTCCCACATATGTAAGAGTATGGAAAGAATAATTGCCAGACAGCTCCAGGTCCATGTTATACGTTACAACTTGATACCCGAGCAGCAGCATGGATTCCCACCTAAAAGATCCACTTGCACTAACCTCCTAGTAGCCACAAACGAATGGACCGTCACTCACGACAAAGACCTCCCAACTGATGTCATTTATCTCGATTTTGCCAAGGCGTTTGACAAAGTACCAACTGCTTTACTCATACAGAAGCTTGAGCACCTTGGCATAAGAGAAAACTTGTTAAACTGGATCTCAGCTTTCCTAACAAATCGAAATTTTCGCGTTCGCGTTGGTAATGCTATTTCTTTGTCTAAAGATGTTTTCAGTGGGGTACCTCAGGGTTCCGTATTGGGACCCTTGCTATTTATACTCTACACAGCAGATATTCCTGCCACTTTTACATCCAGTTCTCTCATTTTTGCTGATGATATTAAACTTTTTGGAAATCCTCCAACATCTAGCAAAGATCTACAAGGTGATTTGGACACTATTACTAAATGTCTTTCTCTGAACCCGACTGAATGCATTGTTTTACACATTGGACCAAATAATCCAAACTCACCGTACTACATCAGTAACACCAGGCTTATAGTGGTTTCAGAACAGAATGATCTAGGAGTAATCATTTCAAATGATTTAAGCTGGTCCAAGCAAGTGGGCCATGTAGTGAGAAAATCAAACACGGCTCTTTACATGCTTTTACATTGGTGACATATAAGTAAAACATTTACTAATATGTCACCAAATCTGGTTGCCAAACTTTACAAAACTTATATCAGACCTCACCTAGAATACTCAGTAAGTGTCTGGTCCCCGTACTTTCAACGTTACATTCAAGCGATGTAATCTGTCCAACGACGTGCCAGCAGACTGCCACGTGTAATTCGCGGTCTTCAATATCCGGAACGGCTTCAACATCTCAAGCTGCCTATTCTTTCCAAAAGAAGAGCGAGAGGTAACCTCATCGAAACATGGAGAATTCTACACAACGATTTTTCCCTTAACTTGTGCTATATGTTGAAGTTAAGTAATAACACAAGACTTCGCGGACATACCCTAAAAAAGTCTTGAAAAATTTAAACGAATCCCCCGTGAAAATTTCCTTACGAACAGAGTTTTCCATAAGTGGAACGAGTTACCCAGTGAAATTGTGAGTGCAGTCTCAGTGAACTCTTTCAAAAATTGTTTAGATTCCCAAATGCCAACAATGGAGATTCTGATTTTTGATTATTGTTTCTTAATCCGATTTTTTGTAAAATTTGATAAAGTTAATTTTATTTATTTTTTTCTCTTTTGCTATTTTTGTACATTTTTGTTCTCTTCTTATTTGAATTATATAAAAAATGATAATTTAATTATGTAAAAATTGCTAATATTTTTGTTATGTATAATGACCGATTGCTGGGAAAAAGCTCTCTCGACCTTCTCGTGAAGGTAAGAGAAGAGCGTCTCGTCTGTGCCGAACACGTTGCGGGCAAACCTGAACGGTACTGGCGAGACTACAAACCCCCCTTCTTTAATAATAATAATAATAATAATAATAATAATAATAATAATAGTAATGATAATATTCAATTTGTAATTTGTGTAATACATTATGGACTTTTGTAAAAATGTACAACATTTAATACAATAAATGTATTATTATTATTATTATTATTATTATTATTATTATTGTATTGTAACTATTTTTATTACGTCTATTTTATATTTGCTATCAATTATTTTCATTACATGGCCTCGCAACACTGAAGCACCTCAGGCCTAGGAAAGGGTAAGCAGGGACGTCGAGAAAGGTCCCGAACCTCGGTAGTATATTAATTCCGAACCGATAATTACGGTCACGATGACAGATAGAAATCTGCGTGTAGATACAAATTGTCCTCTTTTTTTTGTAATATAATTTACAAGATATGTTTACATGCCGTGCTCATTTTTCACGGGAAAGCTATCGATAGAAACACCAGACAGGAGCAAAAATACTGATAGCTGATGACAGCTAACTACATAAACAAAATATACAGACAAATGAGGTCTGACTCGGACCTATAAACACTATTATTTCAATTATTATTACGTCAACTATGAGCTCATATATGACGGATGATTATTTATCCGGTTTGAGTATGAATTTTTCTTAAAAACCCTCACTATTGATGAGAATCATGCATTAAACAAGTAGTTCGTCTACAAGTTATGATATACAATGTGCTGTTACACTAGCAGCTCGGATTGTTACATTGCTAATGGTCTTTCTGAACTGCAGTTGTTTGAGTCCGTCATATATGAGCTCATATATGACGGATGATTATTTATCCGGTTTGAGTATGAATTTTTCTTAAAAACCCTCACTATTGATGAGAATCATGCATTAAACAAGTAGTTCGTCTACAAGTTATGATATACAATGTGCTGTTACACTAGCAGCTCGGATTGTTACATTGCTAATGGTCTTTCTGAACTGCAGTTGTTTGCAGTTAAAACCTTGCAAAGTGCACGTTTGATTACAGATATTTTTGTATTTTTAAAGAAAAAATAAGAATTCAAGATATCGCATGTTCTGTACAGCACATAAAACGTTAATTTTCTTCTACTGGACTAATACATATTAAATAATAAAATGATATTTCTATATTTTATATGGTTTTATTTGTAATCGTATATGTAATTAATCTTTTTATGTCCATCTTAATAATGACTTACTTTCTCGAAAGAAAATCTCAATTATACTTCTAGCTGTAGCACCCCCATTAAAGGTGCCACGAGCCGCTACTGCTCTCGTTCCCTATCCATACTCACATAAGTTAACCTCTTGCGATTTTTCGTTGCTCCCACAACAGAAGAGTTCATTGTATGTATTATTATTATCATCATTATTATTATTAAAACATAATTCGATTTTTTATAATTTCTATAGAGTTATCTATCTGAGTTTTTTAGGTTAATTACGTCAGTGGTGTAATTTTTGTTAAAAATAGTCATTTTCATTCAATAATGTAAATATAAAAATGAGCCATTTAAAAGTAAATTAAATTTCGGTATTATCGAATGACACATAAACGATAAGATTTCTAATTGCTTTTGAAAAGTCGTCATCGGCCGTTAATTTATCGGCATACCTTGAAAAAAAAGAATGATTCACCGTGCTAACCTTTATCAGTAAATACCAATATTATCGACGTCAGGCGGAAATAGTAATTCAAATAATAATATTTTATTTCTTATTTATGTTTTGAAAACAATTGCCAAGAATTTTAATGGTATACCCATTGTTCTGATAATAATGTCTTTGTCTTATATACATAATCATTTAAATAATCTGATATTTAATATAAATTGACATATAAATTTTATATCATTTATAGTTTTAATCGAATACCTGTTGACAGCCTGCTCGGTCGGTCATCTGAATTTACAATATATGGATTCTGTTTGCAAACAAGTGCATTATATTCATTGTCTCATGAAGTAAAATTAGTTTTAGAGGGACAGGAGCAGCTAAAGTTTAAAAATGCAACATGCACGTGCAAGCATATTAGTGCAGTTTTGTTTTTCTGCGACAAACATAATGAACAAACTCGCATAGTATCAGTTACTTTTTAAATCAAAATATATTCCCTTGCCTTCCTCCTTTCCATAACCAAATCTTTTCCCAATCTGGACTTAATATTAACTTTCCCTCCATTTTTCTTAAGAAAAGAACCAAACTAAGATGCACTAAAAATGCACAAAACTAAGATAAACACTAAAATTTGTTCAACATTTATAGTTTTTCACAACTTTTATCGACATTCTAACAAAAATTTAACACTAGAACATATGTAACTATTTGACCACCAGACTGCGTGTCATTCGAGCGTGTCAGTTCTCAATACCTTGCTTGCTATTCAGTTAACTGATCTAATTTTTTGCGGTGTTTCTCGCTTATTTAATTTTGCTCCCCAGACCCTGTTTACTTTCCTTTTATCTTCCTCAGAACATATCCTATCCACTGTAAACATCTACCTTTACCCATTTTTAATGGATATGAAATGAAATCTTTTACAAATTTAACGTACGGGATATATCTATTTATGTTTTAGTCTTTAGGTGGGTTAGTCTAAAAATCTGAATAGTACATATTGCTATGAGCCTAAATCTCGATCAGATTATTTTTTAGAATATCGAATTTTTTAGATCTTTTCGCTATTATTGAAAAAAATATTAAATGGTATATTAAATGGAAGCTCTTGAAGTGCGTATTAAGAAACTAAGAGTCATTTTTCGAAAACTTCTTATTTTGACATGATTTTTTTCAAAAATATTTTTAAAAAATGTTTTCCTTAACTCAAAACTTGGTTGGTCTAAAAACTACAGAGTAATGTACATTAATATCAACTGGGAAAGGACGCTTGGTATTGCGATAAAATTATTGAAAGATTTTTTTTATGGAGAGTGGCATGTGGACTGTTATAGCTATTTATGCACCAAGGGTGTTACTAAGATAATTACGCCCGGAGAGTGACGTAATATAACCCCATCATCCAGTAACTCCAATGGTGCATACAAGATTTTATTTTTCACTTCATTTAAAATAAAAAATAAAAATTAACAGATATTTATACCAGCCTTCACATAAAATAAAAAGTTAAAATTAACAGAACTGGTTGCCTATGAGAATATACATGCATTTATAGACAAAAAAAAAAACAAATGATTTTGTGTAATCGTTTAATTGTCAGAATTGATATTAAAATATATCAACATAAATGCACAAAAAGCAACAAAAAGATTTTTGCCAACTACCAAAACATAAATGTGAAAAATAATATGAAACCTTTAGAGTATGGCAATCAAAAAATAAGGTGACGGCCATAAATGAGACTGTACTGTTGGCGTATTTTCAAGAATTGGTAAGTTAAACATTTTTCACATATTTGGATACGTAAGGTTATTGATTTTTTTATTTTAGTCTGAAATTTACTGCCCTAGTTCGCTATGGACCAAATATATATTTTTTATTATAACGAAAAAAAAATTGAGGGTCTAATAAGCTAATGAGCGGGCGTTATGGATCCATTAGGCCCGCTGATTACGCCCCGTTGTTATGAATATGTTTAAATATCTCGTAACCTAGGAATTATAAGCAAATAACAGCGAAGTGAAAAATAAAATGGCTTACTTATATTAACAGACGAAAATTAAGAACAAGTTATACTCTTTGCACAAGGAAATCACTATATTTGTCAAAATATCATTAAGAATACTGAATTTAAAAAGAAATAATGCAACCGAATCAACACATAATCTATGGATTTTAACAGATATTTCTATTAAATTTTAATCAGCATGAGTAAAATTTATTTAATTATTAATTTAATAGATTTAATAATATACGGCCGTTTTCACCGGTCAAAGTTAAAAAATTATTTAACAAATTATGAGTTTAATTAAAGCTCAAATGCGCAGAGCTTTGCACCGTATGTTGTTGATGCGGTAACTAAGTAATGCACTAAAATTACTGTTGGTAATACTAAATAAACAGAACATCTGTAATTATTGTTCTTAACATGGCGATATTGTCATGAAATATTCGGCATTTGAGATAAATTTTCTTTTGGTTGTTTAATTTGATTATGGTACTGTCAAAAATAAAATATGGTATGCCGTTTGAGGTTTCGACAAATTGACGTTTTATCAAGTTCTCATAAAATTATATAGGCTAAAAATGTAAATAAACAATAAATAATGGGAGAATAAATTAAAAGAATTCATGCTGCTAATTTTTCGGCGTAAGAAAACATGTAGAGTACAAATGTAACTAAAACACAGAAATAGATTGTTTACTATATTCTAATTAATATTTTACACTATTCTGTTATATTTTAATTACAAAAATAAATATTTCGAAATATTCATATATTAATTGTCTACGTAATTCAGTTTCTTGCATTCAGTCGCATGCATCCAAATTTACGCCTGGTATATCTATTACACAGTCCAACAAATTGAAATTTTTTTCTTGGTGCCGGAAAAGTAAGAACTGATTTTGGATCTTTTTGATGCGCTGATTCCAAAAATACCTGGCTTTTTTCGTAGCAGCTCTAGTTTTTGAGATACAAACTAATTGATTTTAGTTTTTTTATCTAAAAATGCTAAACTTCCTCCTTGGAAAGTAAAGTGGATATACAAAATATCCTTGTTTTTTATGTCTTTGGGACAGCAGAGCTAAGGATCAGCTCTGGGTTAACAGAATTTGGGCTTTTAGAAATGTCATGATTCAAGAAAAACAAAACGTAATCAAAGAACCTTTGGTTGCGAGAGAGAAAAACATTTTTCCACCTTTGTATATCAAGTTGAGGATGATGAAACAATTTGTGAAGGTTTTAAATCGAGATGGACTTTGTTTTGGCTACTTCACACGTAAGTGTCCTGGGATTAGCACGGAAAAACTGAAAGCCGGAATATTTTATGGTCCTCAGGTAAGGCAGCTTATTAAAGATCCACAATTTACCTAATTGAATAATTAATGAGATTGAATCTAATGCTTGGTATTCATTTTTACAAGTAGTTCAAAATATTCTTGGAAAACATAAGGCAGAGAATTACATTGAATTAGTGAACTTTAATATTCTCGGTTGTTACATGAGCATAAAGGTTCATTATCTCCATAACAACTTAGACCGGTTACCAGAAAACCTAGGTGATTTTAGTGAAGAAAGGGAGAAAGATTCCTTCAGGACATTAAAACTATGAAAGATCGATATCAAGGAAGATGAGATAGCAACATGATGGCCGACTACTGTTGGATTCTTCAGCGAGACTGTCCTGGTAAACTCCATGCTAGAAAATCGTATAAAAGAAAATTTTTAAGTGATAAATGATGAATATATATTTATCTACTATGTGAAATATATACCTTACTTTGTATTTTTTGTTTTTAACTAGTTGGAACAAATAGTAATAACGTGAAATGTTAAACAATAAAATGATTTTATTTTAAAAGAGGCCAATATAGCGTATCTTAAAAACTAGATCTGATAGACCAAATCTGACGGCTATTTTGGATTCTGCACCCAAAAATTAGCTAGAAACAGTTAAAAAATCGCAGGCACCAAAATGGCTATTGGGCTGTGTTCTTCCGGTACCGGCGGCGAAGTGCTGCGAGCTCAAAAATTATTTTTCTTTTTTCTTGCTCATCACTTCCATGCGTGTTCCTTTTTTTTTAAATCATTATCTCATTCGAGTTTCTTTTGCTTATCACCGATAAGAGGGAGCGCAAGATTGGTACTTGGCCTCAAGTATAGAAATACCTTGGTCTAGCTCTGAATGACAGTACAATGTTCTTCCACATTTAGGTCTACGTATATTATAGTACACAAGCAGCCACTATTATTGGTATCTACTTTAAGATAACAGCCATAAGCCAATATTGGAAATCGTCGTTTTAGCACAAAACTGTATTTTTGGATAAGCGAAATCATTTCCTAAATGCAATCATGTTCATAGTATTGTAATAATTTGCTTTTTGAGAATTTTTTGCCAAAGTCAAAATTTTGTACAAAGTTCAAAAAAGGAAAAACGAAAAACCAGTCATTCTTTTATAGCCAAATCTCAAACAATAAATGTCAAATTCTTAATTAAAATTTAATCCGTAACCATGGTAGTGATTTTATTAATAGTTAACAACTTATGCCTGAATTAAGTACGCGCTGTAATGAAATATAATTTTTAATTATTAGTTAAGATTTAACTATGACCGGTGCAAACAGCTGTTAATAATTTATTATTTAATATTTATTTGTTATAAAATCTTTTATGCACAGTTTTATCCATTCTATTCAATTAAACAATATCAAACAAAAATACAATATGATCGAAAAAAAGTCGTCTAGTACAGTGTTTCTCAACCTAAATATTATCACGGACTGGCAAACAGACATTTTTTTTTAAGCAGACGTCAACAGTCATTAGTACATCTTATTTTGTTAGCATCAGTATATCGCCATTCCGCTAGCGCATAGCCAATGGAGAATCTATTCAAGTTTTATAACAACAAAGAGCCGGTTTCTGAAACCCTAGTTACCCTAGTTAACTATAACCAAATAGTTAGAAAATGGTTGCTATGGTTACTTATGGGATTGTTATATTGTAACTGAGTTTAACCAAAAGATTAAATTTAGCTAATCTTTCAGAAACCGGCCCAAAGAGTTTAACCAGAGACTAATGAAATATAAATTAAACATTGCCTGTTGTTAGGTTAACCAGGGTTTAGCTCGTTTATATATAAATAACATTCTTGACTCAAACTCAATCAGATTTTTCAAAACAATTTTTATAACAAATTAAATACTTAATACGACTTTTTGAAATATTGTTCAAATAAAACAAATTGCAATAAAATTTTTATTTCATTCCCCATCAAACTTTAAAATACGCTATTACATACCCCTTTATATGATATAGATGGGGTCCATACTCTATAACTCCATTTGAAAATCAATTTAAATTACGACATAAAAACAGAAGTACCGTAATCGGGGATATATGGGTACAGCACTGTTCACCACTGAATGGTAGGGTGGCGTATAAATATGTCCTTGCACTCAGGCCCGGATTAACTGTCAATCATAATTTTATTGTGCTTTTATAGTATTGAATTTTTGACAAACTTCTATTCGTAGTTCTTAGTAATTTTAGTGTCGAGATGTGGATTTGTACTGATTAGTAGGGATATTCCGATACTACTGATACGATACCAATATCGACATTTTTCATTCGATGTCGCGATTTTAATATCGATACTAATCTTCCGATACTTTACTAATATCAGTACATTTGACCCAGTATCGTATCGAATCGTTTTTACCGACCGCCAACATATATAAGGGAGGTATTGTGATCATACCGATTTTGACATTTCGAGATTTCGATGGATCTCCACGAATTGAGGTCCCTACACAATGTTTTGTTTATTTTTAGCATGATGTCTGTCGGTCTGTTTGTCCATCCGTCCGTTCGTCTGTCTGTCTGTCTGTCTGTCTGTCTGTCTGTCTGTCGGTCTGTCTGTCTGTCCGTCTGTCCGTCCGTCTGTCTGTGTACACGTGCAGAGCAAATTCGGCTAAAAGGATTTTCATAAAACTTCATATTTAAGCTTCTGCCATCAATGACACGAGTTGATCAAATTTTAGTAAAAATCGGTTGACTAAAAATGGGAGTTTACTCGTGTCAATTTTAAGATTTTTGTGAATATTTCACAACAGAAAAATATTTAGAAAAAATGTATTGAACAAAAGTTGCTGTAAAAGCAATAACTAATAACTTGTATTTGAGACGTTTTTTGATAAAACGAAAAATTTCGAATAATTTCTGTAAAATTTTTCGAAATTCAATATTCAAAATTTCGATTCAAAATAAAGTCTCAATTTTTTCATACTTATATGTAACGTTTCCATGGTCATGATAAATAATATCTATGTTAGAAAATATTAGGCCAAGTTATTTCTACTCTGCTGCTAGAATGTATTTTATATATGTAAGTACTTTATGATGGCGGTCGGTCCTGTGGTGGCCACAGCTGATTTTTTTTTCAGCAACCGTCCGTTTGATGAAAGATACTGACATGGGAAGAGGAAACTAAAATCCGGCACAGACCATCGTGGTTCTAACAAAACTAAACATGAACTATCACTGTATTTGAAAAATCCAGTTTCACCTCTAAAATTTATCTTCCTAACGTCTTCCCTAACTTATATAAAATTTCTCAGAAATTCTAATGTAGTAGCGACGTCAGTTCCTTCAGAGCGCTTATTTTCAGAAACAGTAGCCACTGTATGCCGAGTCAGAAATAGGCTTCTGGGCAAAAGGCTTACTAAACTACTTTTTCTCGGTGCTTGCAATGAAGAAGAGTGAAGTGTTTAATTATATTTTAAACAATCACTCAGACCTATAAGTACCATTGCCTTACCATTTTTTACCATTTTTTAATACAAACCTGACATACAATTTCAAAGGTGCAAACTACCGAAATCTCTCTTAGTTTTCTCTTAGTTTGTTTTTACAAAAGTGAACAGCATATATAGGCTATTCCAAACATTTAGGCGGAACTATATTTTAAAATCTAGTAATTTTTATCTATTAATTCGGACTTTTGGTCATTTTGTTTAAGCTTTGTAAATCATACTCACATTGCAAATTCTAGATTAAATTAACTGTCATTATAAAATGTCATTTTCATTGCATTTTAATTTTTTGTCATTCTTATTAAAAAAAATTCCATTTAAATAAATTATTTTGTCTTCAAAATATGAAAAATGTATTAAAAATTTTAATAAATGTCATTCGTTTCCATGGTTTCACTCACAGAACAGTTTCACTGTTGGAATTTTAAATTTTCACATACCAACCTGAAAAATGAAATATCCCAAGCAAGATCCGTTCTCGTGACTCGTGACAACTTAAAAGAACGAAATTCCCATTTAGTTCCGCCTAAATGTTTGGAATAGCCTTTATACTTTAATCTATTTGTTATTGTAAAACAATTAAATTGTTATATTAAGAATAAAATGTTTTTTACGTTTTATAGAAAATATATTCATTTTTCCTTTCGATACTTGAAAATATCGATACTTTCTCAGTATCGCATATCCCTACTGATTAGAGGAAGAATAAAGTTCTGTCCATAAAATATATTCCTTTCTAAGAAGTCCTTCTTCTTCTTGTTCCTCTTCTTCTTATTATTTTTTTTTTACTACTTTATCCATTCTGAACGTTGGCTACCTTTATGGCAATTCACATTTTTCTCCATGTCATCCTAAATACTGGGATTATTTCATAAATAATTCACAGGTTGGCAACAATGCGGGTTGGATGACGCAACAACAGTGACAATTATGTTAATTACAGTTAAAGGCTCGAGCAAGAAGCGTGTGTTTTGTTTTAATTTTGATATTCTCTGTTTTTAATAAACGCGAGCTAGAAATGGAGCCTGCAAGAGTCTCGGATATTGTGACTGTTCACGTTCAGAGGGCGTACATTAAGATCGAAACTTAACGTGGTTCAAATTCGACAGACAGCTACAGAGCTTTAAATGAAATTTGCGGTGATTTAACAGTGGGCCGTAGCACAATTTCTCTTTGGGCTAATCGTTTTCGTGGTGGTCGTATGAGCATAAACGGTGATCCAAGAAAATGATAATTTTTGCTTATGATTGCCAAAGAGTCATGGCAGACAACTCTTTCTGCCATGACAACTCTGTAACACACATCTGTGACACATTGTCACAACGGTTTATTATCGTGAATTTATGCAAAAATTGCGCAAAAAATGCATAAAACCCGACGAGGTTGAGGCATTCATTTTCCATGACAACGTTCGCCCTCACATCGGCAATATCGTAACCGAAAAACTGCGTGAATATAGTTGGGAAGTGTTACCTCATGCTCCATACAGTCCAGACATGAGTCCACCAGACTTCGACTTATTCCCATAGCTGAAAAAAACCTATGCGTAGAATTTGTTATCGATCTCTAGAAGAGCTTAAAGTTGCCATTACCCAAGCCATTCGAAAGATGAACAGAGATGGTGTCTTGGATGGAATAGTAAAGCTTTTCAAACGTTGGGACTCGGTTATTGAGAAGCAGGGAGACTATATTGAAGGACTGTAAAGAAATAATCTAATAAAATTAAACATGTAAAAAAAAAATATATATGTGCATTATTTATGAAATGATCCTCGTACATGTTCTGTAGATGTCACACATGCAGACATGTAGCGAAAGACACCGCCGACGTTTAACGTCGCATACGTACACCACAACCATTGTCTACTAATTTACGATTTAAAAAGAGACATGAGATCTGACAGTGTATGAACGGAGCTACTTTTTCTTGCATTTCCAAGATAGAGACTTCCGTGGAGATTTAAGGCTGAAACTTACGAATCTATCACTAATCTTGCTAAGAGTCATCGTCAAAATCGTAACATTGAAAACTTAATAGAAATCTTATTGTAATGCATCTAATTAGATATATTTATATTAGATATATAAACAGACTAAAAAATTACATAAGCGTATTTTTACTTGTCCTATTTTAATTACGTAATAGTAAAATAGAGGGGGCTCGATAAAAGTTGAAAAATCATTAAAGGGGTCGACGGTCATATAATTTTGGGGACCCTTGGTCTAAGCTAACAAAAATCCCGGAAATACGTGAACTAATTTGAAAATTTTTAGGAGGGTTTCGGTCCGACCAATTAGCGATCATCGTATATAACCAGTATATTATGTTAAAGTTTAACTGAGCTGTATTTATATTTATTATAAATTTATAGATATTATGTATAATAGTTATTTAATTAGTACTCTTTAAAGTACAAATTTTTGAAAATAATCTGAAACCTGCGTGGATCGTATTTATTAGGTTGAGTATACTTGCAAAATGAAGACGGCGGCCCCAATACACACTCAGGATTTTTGCTTTCTCCGACAGACTGTATTTTATTTTATTATTAATTACACTCGCGTAAAATTGATTCATTTCAATTTAGCATTAAATCATTTTATAAATTGTATGCAAGTCCCGGGAATTCTTGAAACTCAAAGTAAGTTTCGAATCGCGGGAACTTCAAAATTATCAGGACCAGAAAACTTAATCGAAAATGAGACACCACATAGGAGTCGGTTCAACTTCAGAATCGAACCATGCAATGCGTCAATCTTACAACCCCATCCTTGGTGATTACCAAAAAAGTGAGTGATTTGTGTGCCCTCACCAACTCTGCGTCTGAAGCTAGTGTCTCACTCACCACACCCTAGATGCAGCCTTGGCTTCACTTCTTGAAATTAAGTACTTGTTATATGTATATATAATAACACCGGCTTTCATATCGTGCGAGAGGTTAGAGTTCCAGAGACATTGGAAAACTATTACTATTACTAAACTCCATTCACAATAAATATGAGATGACGTCACACTTGGTTAATTTAAGTACCAACGTTATGGTATGTTTTAATCAATATCAATCCATAACTCAGTTAGTACATTTATTTATTTAATGTTGGTACATTTTTCCAATGTTGTTATTTTGAAATTGGATTGTTCAATCGTTATTTGTCAGGTTGACATTTAGGTGCTTGCAATTTAGTGAGGTTATATTTTATTTAATTTTTAATTTTATTGTAATAAAAATGCCCAAAGCTCTTAGTAGCCGTGCTCAAAGGATGGTTTTGTCTCTTATTAATTATTTTGAAAGATAATTAATTTGATTTTAGGAGAGCATGTTACTGTTGACACTATTAATATAGAACTACATGAAAGGGGTACCTTAGTAAACTACCATTTCTAACAGAGTGATTAAGACTAAAATTTAAGGGTTTTTTAAAACTCATAAAAGAGTAGTAGATATCTAATTTTAGCTTGATCGTAGCAATAGTTTTCGAGATATTGGTCGAGTTAATTTTTAAAAACTGCAATGGTACCTTAGTAAACTACCATTTCTAACAGAGTGATTAAGACTAAAATTTAAGGGTTTTTTAAAACTCATAAAAGAGTAGTAGATATCTAATTTTAGCTTGATCGTAGCAATAGTTTTCGAGATATTGGTCGAGTTAATTTTTAAAAACTGCAATGGTACCTTAGTAAACTACCATTTCTAACAGAGCGATTGAGACCAAAATTGTAGCGTTTTTTAAAACTTATAAAAGAGTATTAGATATAAAATTTTAGCTTGATCAGAGCAATAGTTTTCGAGATATTGATAGAGTTAATTTTTTAAAACTGCAATGGTACCTTAGTAAACTACCATTTCTTGCAGAGCGATTCAGACCAAACTTTAAGGGTTTTTTAAAACTCATAAAAGAGTAGTAGATATCAAATATGTTGGGTGAATTTCTATAATGTACTTTTATCTGTATATTGTGTTTGTATATTTTAAAAGGTTATATAATTTGTAATGTAAGTGAACAAAAACAATATTTATTTTGTATCTTGGTCGATAAAAAAATATTATATATGATTAATAAAACATGTTCTATTTACATTTGTTACGTTCTATTTTTGTAATTTTAACCTGTAACCTACAGGTCTGTTACATAGAACGGTTTATTATCATCAGATGCAAACGAAAAATAATTTTAGCGTATTCATGAAATTTACACTTGCACCTAGCGGCAATAAACTGTTTGACTGGAAATAATATTTGAATATTCATTACTCGAAACAAAATTGTATCTAACATCAGAAATTCAAAAATTTCTATTCGAATAATAAAAAATTTGACTCTTTATCATTGCTTTCCGATATCATTTAGTGAGTTCAGGAAGCAAGTTCGGAGCGTTCGAGAAAAGGTCTAAACGCGTTTATTCGAGCGGTCTGGAGTTAAACAGTGTGACTCGGAACACTCCGCGTTTGCTTCCCGAACCCGCTGTGTCCATGTGACACCAAGCGAAAAATTAAAGTAATTTGTATAAAAAGTATTAAAAGAACACAACACATTTCTAAAAACAAATATTTCTGATGATTCTTATACACTGAAATTTATTATTATTTTTTTTTTTTAATACTACATTACACACTTAATATAATATAAACCATAAATTTCGCGACAAATCGGTTAGAAAGAACTGCTGTGCATCATAATTTACATTAATTCCTTTCCTCCATAGGAAATATAGGTTTTCAATATATTTTTAGAAGTTGTTCGATATAACCTAACTTTTTTTGACAGTTTACGAATTGGCAACAAGAGTTTTTCAACTGTGACGTCATTTCAAAGTTACGGTAAATGGACTTTATATTTTGGTTTGTCAATTTTTAAGAAGCATCCACTAGTCGCAAACTTCACTAGCTTTTGAGCCACGATTATAATAATATATTCACGTCTGTAGTGATAGACTTGTGCAGCAAAATGCATGCCACTGTTTTCCAAACTCTAACGATCTACTGTCTATGTCATGGAAACTCTACCTAAATAAGTGCTCTCAAAATGCGCAACGATCCAATCAGATCAAGGAGACGGAACTCTTCTTGCAGATGAGAAGAGTTTCTATTCTGCTATTAATTAAGACCTTAACGCTACGAATTACGCCAACTATTACTATGACTAACAGCACAAATTTTATCTTGTGTGTAAAGTATTATTTACAAATCTCGGACAAAAGATCCAAATATCTAGTTATTTGTATATTATCTTTACCAGTGATGTTTCATATCTTTATTAGCTTTATCCAGCGCGATATCCGGTTGCGTTCCTGAAAGTAATCTTGAAGTGGAAAAACAATAATTCCAGTATATTCTAAATCTGGAATTCTCCATCATAGACTGCCATGAGCTGCAAACAAGATGATAACGTGTTGCGTCGATAACGTTTATAATTATTTTGGAATTCCTATGCATCGCTAAATATTAATGACCTAGTAGGCCAAGGTTAAAGTTCTAAAGCATAAGTACCGACTTGTCTTTAATATAAAGACATGTTGGATGCTAAACATTTTGGAGTTGACACTGAAGAGTTCTTCAAATATATCTTGAATGCTATTCAAACGCAATGAATAATAACTATTGAGTACATGGAGTAAAAAACTAAAATACCGTTGCCTTCAGTATTTGCAAATTTAATGTTGTAACAATGTAATTCATAACGCCATTTTTAATGGAAATTTTTAAACTAAAAGAAACAGTTAAAAAAATAATATACAAATTTCTTTTATATATTTTTTTTACAACATTTATACAAAAATTCTTATGCATTTAGCAATGGCGAAATTTTAGTCCCTTAAAAGGGCCCCAAAACAAAATAAAAGAGGATACTTGATTCATCGAACTCTAAAAAACGGGTGCCCAAGTAGCCAAATATTCTGGGCCCCTTCAACTCGCTTTAAGTCTCAATTTTTCTTGGGTCCTTAGTCATTGCTTACCAGAGATTGATGCTAAACTCGTCACTGATATTTAACAATGCAAGTTGTTTTCTCCTCTTTACATATTTGCACGTTTACATATTCAAAAGTGCAAAATATGATTGAAAAAGTGTGGCACTGACATTATACTCATAATTATTGCCAAATTTCAATAAACGATATATATATATAAGTAAACTGTTGTATTTTATTTTATTTAGATTTAGAATATATTTAATTATCTTTTAAAGACAAACATCGTTTTGCTTTCTTTATCGTAGCCTTCATAAACATTTTAAATAAATAATAAATATTTGTTCCCCAACGCCTAAGAGCGCATACGCTAAGGAGCACATAAAAGAAGCATAAAAGCTGTTTTACATTATACTTCTCAGTACACTTTCAAACTTCTGACGTCGTTCAACCTTTTAAATCTATCTTCTGAAGTAAAAAACGACAAAAATAGACATTCAAGACCTGTCTTTTGTTACTTCTAACCAGCTTGCCAACTTAACAATCTGAAGTGACAGATACAAATTTGGTTATAATAACCAATTTATAAATATCGTTTAATTATGCTACTTTATACACACATCGGAAAACTCTAGGGATATAAATAAATATATGAAAATAAATAGCGTATGGTTTCTTTTGTACGTTTGTTGTATTCTATCAATTAAAATACTCAATAAAGAATGGTTTACAACAAAATAAGCTAAATTTTATTTATAAAAATAATCAATATTTGAAAAAAAAAATAATAATGTATAGATTTATGTAAAGAATTGTAAAAAATGAAAAGAGAAAACAAACAAATGCTAATAAAGAGTATGACCTGCACGTTGGTTGATCACAGCCTTACATCTGCGATTCATAGACAAAACAACATTATCGATGTCTTCTTGAGGTAACTGTGCCCATTCTGCTTTTAAAAGCTCTCTGAATATAAAATTACCGTTGATGTTATCCATAAATGGAGTAATTCTTCTCTTAAGCATGTTCCACACATGTTCAATCGGATTTAGATCCGGTGACTGTGCTGGTCATGGTATCGCATCAATACCTTCGTTATCCAGCCAGTTCGTTACAATTCACGCAACATGTGGCCGAGAATTATCTTGGGCAAGATGAAACTGATCACCAACAGCACCACGAAATAAACGCACAATAGGTTGAAGAATATTATCCAAATATTGTTGTGCTGTTAAAAATCCATTGAGTAAAACAAGAGTTCTACCGCTAATGATTATCCCACCCCAAGCCATAACAGTACCACCTCTGTAACTGTGAACTTTCTGGACGTGCCTCAAACGTTCCAAATTACCGGATCTTCTCCATACCCTTGTTCGACGAGAATCTGGAGGAGTTCCAAATCTGGACTCATCAGTAAACAAAATTGTAGCCCAAACATTATCACACCAATATTGAAAATTGTGACACCAGTCTAATCTTGCTCTGCAATTGCCTCTAGGTAGGTTGTCTTCTAGCATTTAAGACCAAAAATCTATCTTAACCTGCTGTTGTATAGCAACCACGTCCGGATGTTGTTCTGCCGGACTCCCTGTTTCCCTGTAATGCCTCCATAACCGCCTGATGACACTTTGAGAAACTCCTATCTGCTGACCTACATCAACTTGCCTGAAGCCTGCTGGAGAAGTCCCACCGCATGATTCATCTCGTGGATAGTTAAATGCTGTCGCTCCATTATTAAAAAAGAATGCCACTGCTTATAAACACTGCAATTATTAATATAAACGTTTTAAATCGAATTAAAATGAAACATGTGATCAACCTACGGATCATGTACTGAATAAAATGTATCAAATTTGTTTTGTCTTGTTAGTTATTGTTTTTATTTGTTTTCCATAGCCAACTACTCATAATTGCCTACTTTAATTGAAATACAACATTAAATGTACAATAAGCAATATATTTTCATATTTTTTCAATATCCCTAGACTTTTCCGATGTGTGTATTTAATTATAGTAACAATTAGCCAGTACAATTTTTATTTATAAGACCAAATCTCAATCAGGATCATTAAAAATGTTATAAAAAGTAAAATAGTACAACATAAAAATAAACGTAAAGTTAGTACGCTTGAAAAAGTGTTGGAAACTTCAATCAAAATCTGACTGGATATAGTTTCAGAAGTTGGATTGGCGGTAGGATAGCATTGAAAGTTTGAAGGTATTATTATGTTTCACATTATTATTTTTATGACAATACTACGCAAAAATTCCGTAGTACTCAGAAGTAAAAAGTATAATGTAGAACTAATTTTTAGACCTGTAGCAATATAGTTATAAAATCCACGTAACGCTTGCCGAGCATGAGGCTGAGTCGACCCAATAAGCTGTCTCCACACTGTTGGAAGGTGATTTCACACAAGGAACATAACCTAGGAGTAAAATTAGAACTTTTTTAATCGAGCTTTTTAAAAACCAACTTTAAATACAGTAGTTGTTTTAATAACCCCAATCGATCTGTACCTTTTATTTTTGTAGCTAAAATAGAACAAATTAACTATATGAACACACCCATTTTTTATGACATATAATATAGCAGCTTTGTAAGCAGTATAATTAGAATGATTTCATTTAATTTTTTTTTTATGTGAATCCACCCCTGCATATTACAATGAGTGCATGTAACCTAAGGGCTTTGGCAGTGTTGCCATGCTTGCGGATTAAAATCCGATGATATTGCGTCATTTTTCGTTCTTTAAGGGTGGAAAGGAGAGTGATCTATGGCTGATGAATGCTAGGGGTAACCTGAAATTATATTAATCAGGTTTGGCTTGCATGAATATATTACTGGTAAAAGATTAGATAGGAAAATAAGGGTTATGCTTTTTGTTATTGGTTTTAGAGAGCATTCAAATCTATAAAAAATTAATGAATATATTTTAACAATCCAGTAAATTAACATATTAAAATTATAAATAATGTAAAATGTATAAATATAAATGAAATATGAAGTATAGGAGATAATAACATAATTAAACCTGATCTAAAATGTACGGTCATTGTAAGATAGTAAAATGTAAAAATTAAACATTAGTCGAAAGTCATAATGTCAAATAATAAAAAATAAATAAAATTAATCAGTATCAAAAATACAAAATACTAATTATGTAGCACAGAAGTTATAATATAAGATGTCGCCGAAAGTGTGGTGAGCTGGAGACTGCGGTGTTCGAAAAGGCGAGAATGTGTAAACACAACACACACAAAAGATATATAGAGATAAGAGTGATAGGAATACCGAGATACTTGAAGGGGTAGAGATGAAGATCAGGGGGTAGAGTCAGGAGAAAAGCGAGGTTAAGATACGGCAACGAAGAGAGGAACAACAGATACTGGGCAAAGTTAGAGGACATGCTCTGTAGAATGTGCAAGGAAGAAGTGGAAACCTTGGAGCATTTAGCGAAGAAATGCAGAGAGATGGCAGTCTGAGAAGAAGGGATAAAGAAACTGATAAGTGGGGAAGGCAAGGAGAAAGATGGGTAAGAGACCTGGAAGCAAGAAGAAAGAAGATAGGAGAGTGAAGCTGGAAGGAAAATAGGAAGAAAGAGACGGACACTGAAAGAAGAACAAAGAAATATTGAGTGAAGAATGCAGGAAGAATGATGGGCAAGAGAACTGGAGGCAAGAAGGAAGGAGATCGGAGAGAGAAACCGAAATAAGAATAGAAAGGCAGAGGGGAGCACTGGAGGAAGAGTAAAGAAATTAGATTAAAAAAATATATTGTAAATATTTTATTATTATTATTTTTTTTTTTTTTTTTTTGTAATGGTTAGTGCCTTGAACGCTGCAAGGCCTAGGGAAAGTAAAGAATATATATTATTTGCTGCAGTTTTTTTAAGTCCAATAATGGCATTGAAACTAAATTTTTGCCATTAAAAAAAATATATATATGAAGATAATGGTCGCATGGTTTCAACTTAATTTTATTATTATATTTTTAATTTTATTACCTCTACAACAAAAATATGAAGTAACCGAAAAGCGGTTTCTTAGTTTCGGCATCTATGACGTGGCCCACATTGATTATATCCTATGCTCTATGTCAGCTTAGAAAAATGTGTATAAGAAGGTAGGAGCTGTTTTTCCTTGTTTCTGATTGGTTTAGAACACCATCCCTATTACAATGTTAAAATATTGTTTTTATTCCAAGTTGACAGATGTTCAGTGTCGTACATTGAAAATATATACAAAAATATTATTTATATTATTTTAATTTTTTCGTATATTTTGTTATTATTTATATATTTAGCCTTTTATTTACATTCTTGGCGTAGATTTTATGGAGAAAATTCTCCATATAATTTGTTTTTACGCAATTATATATATTTTAGGTTATCTGACATATAAATATTATTTGACACTTGATAATTTATATAATAATAATATAATAATAATATTAACAGATCAAGTTAGAGGACTAATGTGAAGGCAAAAGACAGCCCAGCTGATAGTGCCCAAAGAAGAAGTTATTGATATCATTTTTAGACCTTCATGCATACATATAATTTTAATTTTTATTTACAATAAATAATTAAATAAGAAACTTTAGCTCTGAAGATATATTGTTTGTTTTATTGCTTTATTGAAACTATTTTAGCCAAATCTCTCTTTTTATACATAATACATAATTTTCAAAAATTTATATTTTTTAACTTTTCCCTTTATTCTGAATTTATGTCGTATAAATAACGTAAGTGTATTATTTGCCTTGTTTATTTCAATATCTTTATAACCAATTCCTTTTTTACATCAAAAAAAAAAACCTTGCTAACCCTGTTATTCTGCCCATGTCCTAGTTGTAACTTATTTTAAACTTCCCGCTATACTGTATTTGTCCAGTGTAAATCGTACTCGGTTCGCAGCGCTATCTACTCTTTTCTTATTTGACATGGAGTATAGTTTTGACTTTGATTGCAATACTTTCTTATTTATAAATTGAAAAGTTAAAAACTCAAAAATATAATTAGTGTCCTCAAAATGATAAAGAAGCCTTTGTTTTGTAAGAACGCGGCAGTGTGTCGAATTCTTAATGTTTCAACTCATTAAGCAAATAATGGATAGCGGAAACAATATACGCACGATGTGAACAATTAACAAGTTGGCCGTGACATTTCATTTCCGGGTTTATAAGAAGAACACGCTGCCTAGATATAACCAATTAATAACACATAAAAACTAAATGTGCCTTTCTTAAATCATTTTAAATCATTGTTCCCTTCTGACAACTCCTATAAAATATATTATGAATGAAATGATTAATATGTTTTCGTTTTGCAAATTGATTTGTTTTTGACAGTAAAATACACCGACTTCTTATTATATACATGAGAGTTATTATTGTTTGCACAATTCTATTTATATTTGTTTATTTTGCAGGTATTAAATAGAACTGTAACTGTTTTCTCTAAGCATCAAAACATGATTTATCACATAAAATTCAAAACTGAGATACTGGTACAAAGGTTGCCTTTTATATTTCGGGATTTGAGATCAAAAAAATTATTTATCAACCAAAGTGGCTTTATTGTTTTTCCAGTTGGCGTTCCCACACACCGAGCACTGACCCATTTGATAAATTTACTAAACCAAGTATTCCAGTAAATCAAAAAAGAATCATCACAACCCAAAAAATAACATCAAATAAAAGTTTTTACACTCTTATTGTACAGTTACTTTATTCAAATATATTTTTTTAATATTACTCTGTTACGAAACATTTGCAAGAAACTTAAAAATATCGCGACTAAACTTCCACTTCTAGTTGACCAATTTTTCGCTCTACACGTGTACACAGACCGATAGACAGACAGACAACAAAAAAAAGCGAGAGACATCATGTTAAAAATAGTCAAAACTTTAAGTAGAGACCTTAGTTCGTGGATATCCATCGAAATCTCGAAATGTCAAAATCTGTATGATCACTTCCCTTATACATGTGAGATTCGGTAAAAAACACAATATTGTGTGTTAATTATTTTTTCTAGTGCCCATTATTTCTATAAATTAAAATATTTTTCTCAATTTTGAGTAATTGAAATGTTATTTATGTTTAAAAATATCGCACCAAAATGCTTTTATTCATATCTAGTAAAGTACGGCATATTTAAAAGATATGCTAACTTTTACCTAACCTAATCGACCTTTTATCTCTTACAGTTTACGAGATTCCAATGGTGAAATCCAAAAAAAAAAACCTCGTATTTCACTGTATTTCTACTTGGTGTATCTAAAATTAGAACCACTATGCTAGTTGTCAACTTTCATTCCGGAGATAGCATCTAATGAAGAAGATGAATAAGAAGAAAAAGAAGAAGACGAAGAAGATGATGAAGAAGAAGAAGTTGATGAAGAATAAGATTATGATGATGAAGAAGAAGAAGTACTGGGTATTAAAAGAAAATAAGACTTGATAAAATAAGCGATGAGAATGAAAGAGGATATCAATCTCAAATACCACGCAAGAGGTGACGAGATTTAGTGATATAAAGGTAAAGAGATAAGAAGATACAGTGGACATACTAAATACCTGAAAGATATTACACTTAACAGAGCAAACTGAAGGATTTGCGTAAGAAAGGCCAAGTCGCAATACCCAAGAAGAAGAATTTTTGTAATCATCTTTTGTTTGTGAACATTTCTGAAAGTATGTTATCATTGTATTGATTCAAATTCGTTATTTAACTTTCTCTCGAAACGTCAAAGTTTGTCATTCAACAAATATTAAAATACACTATCACCAGATGTTAAAAGTCATATTTATTTATCACACATTTTTGATAAAATATTATTTCATATCGCAAAAATTCAAGTTCTTTCCTGTTTGTACAATACTTATTGACATTATTCGCCCCGGAAACATTTATGAAGTTACATGTCCGTGAAAAAATAAATTTATTCTTTAGAAATGTCGGTGTCCCTGTGTTAGACAGTATGACAAATAGGGCTATGGTGGTTCTTTCAACTGTTCGACCCAGCATCCCCTTGCGTCATGGCTGGCCCGCCCCCAAAACAACTGTGAGTAATGTACCCATGGCTAACTACAACTAATGCCAGGCCGCCGGCAAAAAATTCTACACAAACAGATTTCTTTGCTATTTTAGGTGGTGTTTTGATAAGAATTCTAAAGATTATGGTTTCTGTTATGGGGTGCTAAAATATGTTAACCTAAGACAGAGATATATATTATTACTTTCTAACTGCAGGTAAAAAAACTATTTAAAATTGAATTATAATATTTACATATATCTAGTTTGCGATTCTGATGATTCGTATGCCACTTGCAAGTGATTTTCATTTCACAAGCGTTTACATCCTGACATATTTTTAATAGGTGCATTATCTACTTTATCCAGGGCCGTAACTAGGCAGGGGCAACAGGGGCACTTGCCCAGGGCCCAGATCGAAAGGTGGCTCAGAAACGCCTCTCAAAAAAAAATAAATCATTTCAGTTATTTTATTTGCTTATTTTGATATATATAAGTTGTGTTTATGTATTAAGTTTGTTTATATTTTACATACCTATCCTATAGTTCAGTGTTTCTCAATCTTTTCTGGCATGGGATCCCCCTATATTATGTAAATAGTGTCTGCGGCCCCCCTATATATGGTGTATGAAGATAGAGGGAACACGATTTTTCTCGAAAAGGCGACGTGTGAGCAAGTTGGAAAAATTTTGAACTAAAGGTATCAAAATCCGCAAATAGCTTTTGTTGCTGTGCGCCAAAAATGTTAACTAACTAACTAACTAACTAACTAAATGGTAAGAGGTATGCCTCGGTTTCTGATACTGTCTCTAGTCGCTATTGAGAAGTGACATTATCGTTGACGGCGCTGTGATCCAAGGCAATATGGCTGTTGTCTCTAGTACTCAGCTGTCAATATGCTTTGTCCTGTCTTGAATGACAGCCAAAAACACTACAATATATTCTGATTTTATAGTTTTTACAACTTCTATCGACATTCTAACAAAAATTCAACACTAAAGCCTGGATTATAATAACTTCATAACATAAACGTATATGCATTGAACAATGGATTTGACCCTTCAAAACATCTGTTGGTAATAAACAGAACAAAGAGAGTAGTGTAATTTTTATGCCTATGTTCCAAAGCATAGCTATTATAAACCAGGCTTAAAACATACGTAATAAGTTGTACTATAGTGCCTAGTACAATATTTGACCACCAGACAGCGTATTCGAGCGTGTCAGTTCTCAATTCCAGTACTTGCCTGTTCCATCTAGAACGTAAGGATCACTAGCTCTAAAACGTAGCCGTAATGGTAGAGGGCAACTGCCACTTTAAAGGTGTAATATTTCTAATTATGTAGCTAACTTTTGCTGTCTGATCCACAAAGTTGATTTTCCATCCAAAAGTACCTATACCCAGAGCCGCAGTAAGGAAAACTTGCGCTAGGGGCAGAACCGTGTTTTGGCGCCCTTAGCAAATAAAAACAAGGTTCTCACATCAAAAAAAAAAGGTCCTCACCTTCACAATGGCGCCCCTTAGTCAAGCCCGTCAGCGCCCTTTTCTTTAGTACGCCCCTATATCCATGTCAAATTTCAACTCTCTAAGTCCAGTCGTTTCGCCACAATTTCTACCACAGAAACAAACAGACAGACAAATAAGACATAAGTGCCGCTAAAAAATCCATCTGTTGTAAAATTACAAACTAAATATACCACTGATTCACCAATATGCTTTTAATGAATATTGAACACATACTGAGACAAAAAACAGAGAACACAATATCTCCACCATAAATCACACGGGCTCTCCTCTTCTTGTTTATTGTAACCTCGCTGACCATTCTCTGTCACATTCGAAAGCAAACACGATCATAAGCTATAAACTTCTATTTTCATTGTTGTTATGTTTATACCTACCAAATCCTAAAAACATTCGAGTTCAGTAAATATGTTTTACAATTAGTCAACATCATTCTAAGAAAAAGCTAACTACTTTCCTGTGGTAGAGATTTGTGGTTAACTTCTTAAAATAAATATTTCCATTTTACTTGAATGTCTAAATTTAGAAATTTTGTCATTTTTTATCACATTTTAAACAAATACATATATATTTATAACAATTATATAACAAATTTCGTTTTGCCAATTAAGAACACATTCATTGGTAATAATATCTTATTGGTTTCAGAATTCAAGCATGTGGTTTCCTTAAATTTATCTCTACTACTTCCTTGTTTTGGGTTTACTTATCAGCAAAACCATATTTTTTAGGTTTTAGTAAAATTTTGTTAACTCATTTAGTTAAGTTAATGACTTCCGTAAAGATAAAAACTAATTGAAATTTATTTATTTATAAAAATAATAATCTACTATCATAATTTAAAATATTCCTATATATTTTGTCTAAAAGAAATAAAAAGTAGGAAAATTACAATTCCACAATCCACAACAAAGCGAAAGAGGCTTTACTAGGAAACATGGAGAGCACAAGTGTTATACAAAATAATTTTTGAAAGTCGTATAAATCATGGCAGCAAAAAAATTAGACATCTAGAACTAAACATTTTGTGCAGCAAGGTGGATAAGCATCGTATAGAGCGAAGAAACAAAAATAAAACTCCTAGTTTCTGATGGTAAATCGTACAGAAAAGTGTGGGATCTTTGATACATCGCAAAGGAACATGCAATCAGTAAAAGTACGAGGGTCAGTCAAATATAAATCGAACTCCAAAAAGTCTTCATTCAGTTAAAATATTTCTAATCAGCTGATTTACCCAACATTGCAAGGGTAATAGTTTAGATATGATATGCTGCTGTCACTGTTTAGAATTAAAGACCAGATGTGTACACTTGGGAGGTCCTCGGGTTCGATTCCCCCCAGGAACGAAAAATTACAGTGTTGAACAAGTGTACGCTGTTAATATAACCGTCCAATCAACTATTCGAAGGAAATTCCTATCTCCTCGCTGTATTTTCAAAACTATTTAGACGCACCAATATAATTTAAAAAATGATTTTTGAAAAAAATCACCATAATTATTATCTGATTTGTTATCTATTTCATTACTTCTTCGAGTAACTCCTAAAGAGTAACTGTGCATAATTTGATCCAGATCGGTCTTAAGGCCTAGGAGTGTCTAGGATTTCTTAGTCATACCTACGAAACCCTAGACACATCTATGCGTCTTTTCAAACACAGGGTCTTAAAGAATAACTGCAAAATTTGGTCAAGATCAGTCAAATGGCCTAGGAGTGTCTAAGGATTTCTTGGTTATACCTAGGAATCCTAGTAACAGCGCATAAAGGAGCTTAGCCTTTATGCGCCGTTACTTTCGCAGGGTCCTAAAGAGTGTCTGCGCAAAATTTGATCCAGATCAAAGGGATTTGGACAAATTTGATCCAGATCAGATTTAGTCAAAGAGCCTAGAAGTGTATAACGGACAAACAAACAATTTTCCTCTTTTTAGATATATAATTAGATGTACATACAAGTTATTTTTCTACATAGTTTCCCCGAACATATAAGCATATGCGTCACTGGACAGGCAACTTTTTAATTTGCCTTGCAGCCAGTGGCGCAGCTCAGGGGGGGGGGGCAGGTCTCTCCAGGGCCAGCTGAATTAGCAAAAATGTTATCAAATATTATACAATACCAGCAGACTACCCGGCGCTGCTCGGGGAGTTGCAGATAAAATTTGTTAATCGCAACAGTTATTTATTTTTAAATTACTTCGTTGTAAACAATATTGACAATTTTATATATAAATATTTTTAATAAAGATTGCCTACTCTTGAAAAAGCGACATAATTATTGTCCAAGTGAAAATACATCACTTTCCAAATATGCTCCAACGAATTATATAAAGATCAATTTTTCTCTCTGACAAATCGTCTAAAACATTCACCCAGTCAAATGTTCAGAGGTCACTTCTAACGCTCCAATTCTTTACCATAAAATTCATTATTTTAAACTATGAACTACTAATTGCTCGATTCAGGTAAGATAAAGTGGTAGTCTGGCTTCGTTACAACCTTCAGAATGTAATTTTTAAACGACACCTCAAATGTAAAAGAGAGCTGATATAGTAAAAATACAGTAAAAAGAATAGTTTTGGATAAAATTGCGGTCTAAAAATCGTTCTTTGGTTTTATTTTATAAATAGATGTGAATAACAATATGTTCTTAGGTATTTTTGAGATTATGATGTTTTGTCAACTTCCCTGTATCAACAGCTCTTACAGAACGATCGTTTTCACCTTAAAACGACTGAAAACTTATTTAAGGAGCACAACTGCTGTAGCTCGATTAAATGGATTAGCAACTCTAAATATTTATTGGGAGCAGTGGCGAATTAAGTTGCTTGTGGGCCCTGAGCGGTAAATATTTTTGTATATTATTTTATGAAGGAAATATTTGTATATAGGCCTCGGTGCCCCCCCCCCGGCTTCGTGGGCCCCGGGCGTCCGCCCAGTCCGCCCACCGCTTAATGCGCCTCTGATTGGGAGGTAAATATAACACACGAAGAAGTGATATTTGAAATGAAAAACCTACCTCGAAATTTAATATTGTAAATATTGTCAAACATATTGCTTTAGTAATTACTTTTTTATCTGTGATTGTTACTGTCAATATAATTATATACATAAAAATTATTTATTATAATATAATAAATAATAAATATAATATAATACATCTTAGTTTATTTGTATTTTTGATTCAGCCCTCTCCAAGACAAAATCCTGGATGCGCCACTGCTTGCGGCATTTCTCGTCCTGAGTACATATTTTGAAGAGCCGTGTTATTTTCCCCCAAAAAAGTTAGTAGTAAACATGATACGCTTATCTAAATCTAATACGCTTATTCTGAACATTCTTACACCGATGTAACATTAAAACACTGGCCAGATGTGCGTGCTAAAAGTTCGGGTTTAAGGCAATAAAACCTCTGTAAAACTTAACAAATCAAAAACTGATTAGAATAGCCGTATAAGACTATCTAAAAAGGTCTTAGACAAGTAACCCGTTTAAAAACTTTGAAATGTTGTAACAAACTATAAGAATAAATTAGCAGTAAAAATAGTTGCGTGTAAATATGCAAGTGAAGGGTTCAGGTTAAAGTGTTGTGGGATATTGCCTGTTGCCTTCGGCCGTGGGTCGCCGTGATGCACCTGTTCCGCTTCGCTGTGGTTAAAAACGATACAGTTACCGACATATGGGACAGTTAAGTGCACTGCTAAGATTGCCGTGATTGTGTGAACGCTCACACCGAACAATCACTGGGTCATCTCGTCTGTCCGCAACAATTTATGCTAAACAATAAACAGCAGCCACCATTAGAAAATTTCGCGAAAGAAATATGTCTAAATTTGGATATGCTAAAACATCAAGTACATCTTATAATAAATATTAAATAAACTGCTTGAGGTAAATTATTTATTTAAAAGCAATATTTAATTTCGATGCTTAAAATTAAATATTTCATTCACATATTTTTAGTTTCGATTCTTAATTCACTAACCTGGTGTCCAAGAGAGAAGCGGTTTAAGGCCCCTGGGGTCCCTTGGCGGTAAGAATGTATAGAACTCCACAACAAAAAAAGAAAATTTAATAATGGAAAAAATTTCGTTCTCGATTCCTTTTTGCTAAACAAAATAGAAAACAAATATTTGACAGAAGTGTCCGTGTATTCTCGGTGAAACATTGTTAATATTAAATATATGTTCATTTATTCTCTATACCAGGGTTTCCCAAATTGTGCTCCGCGGAGCACTTGGTGCTCCGCGGTGCATCTCTCGCGGAGCACTAGCCGCGAGCAGATTTGACTTTTTTTTTCAAAACAAACGTTTCACTCAGAAATGATATGCTACTGAAGATAAAAAAAGCCAGTACAATAATATTTTATTGTCCCCAATAAATGTTAATAAAGACACTCGAATCTCAATAGTTCAACTGTTCATTGAAAAAGTTTTAACCATAATGAAATACAAATATACAGCTGAGTGACTGTTCTATTACAGGGCTGATATATTACAAGAGCGGCATATAATACAGTACAAGTTCCTTAAAATTTGCCAAATAATAGATAATGGATGTTGTGACGTTTCATGCAATGGGAATATGAATTACCTATATTCTTTATATCTCTTATAATTCAGACAGGAAGTCAGTAAGTCATAGTGGTGCAGTTATTTATTTGTTTTTACTGCGATTATTTTTCAATGGATCGCTGGTTCAAGTACGGATTGTTAAAAAAAAGCTGCCAAAGTCTTCGTCTTAGAACGTCCAGTAGACGACAAGTGTGTTCAAATAAAGATAGTATCAGGGCCGGCGCTAGGATTTGCGAGGCCATGTGCCAGGGCAGGCGCGAGGCCATGATCGTGATGACAAGAAAAATGTATATTTACGCGGTGATCAAAAAGAGCTGGTTCAATAATGATGGACCACGCAAAATGACGGAATGAACGAGATACATCAGTCAAAATGTAATTTTCCTTACCTGGTGCTGTCCGCTACCACGCTATGTATACATATTAGATACTCCTATAATGTTTCAAATGTATATGTTTTAATGAAGGATACATTTAGTGAATGTTACACTATTTTTTTTCTGTGGCATCTATCAATAACAAATTTCGGCTGTGTGATTTTTTCTCGTATTCGGGGAATCACAGCGCTTCACAGCTGATGCAAAGCATTCCACCCGTTTTCTTCTTTCTAATTTTAGCGCGCTCGAAAACTACATATACAATTTAGATGGGAGTTTGGTGTACGCGAGTTCGCGTGGTTCAGAAAATTCGCACCATGCGCGAGGCCTGTTGGGTCGCGAGGCCATGTGCCACTGCACATGCTGCACATGCCTAGCGCTGGCCCTGGATAGTATTTCAATAGTTTTTTCTTACACTTAACATAAAGTTTTTACCAACCGCTACATACATGGTGATCGTACCGATTTTGATATTTTTAAATTTCGATGGATGTCCACAGATTGATGTCTATCGGTCTGTGTCAGGGTTGCCAGATTATTATTTTACCAAACCGGGGTTTTTACCAAATAAATATTAAAAAAATCGGGATTAAGGTGCAAAAAGCGAGACAACCTAATAAAATGTACAGGTACAGTTCAAAATATTTAAAAATGTTTATAAAAAGACTCTCTCCCTATTATTTTGGGAGAGAGTCTTTTTGAGAAAAAAAAGGTCCTCACTCCCAAAATAGAAGTGATGAGCAACTGATAAGTAAAAAAAAGGTCCTCACTCCCAAGTGATGAGCAAGACAAACAAATTTGATTAATTCGTGATTTTAGCTGTCCCGCGCGCGGTCTATTTTTGTTCAAAAAGCGGGACGTCCCGCGAAATTCGGGACGTCTGGCAACCCTGTTCTGTGTATATGTCTGTCTATCGCTGGCATTCGTATTAAGCTTCACAGTCATAGATAGTAACAGTCATAGATACAACAATTTCTTTGGATTTATTGCGTTTATTAATTTAAAATTATTTATGTATCGCCTTATTTTGCATTTTTGGAAGTATTATTAAAAATTAACCATGGTAATTTGCTCCATTTAAAAAAATATAAGCTCATATCAAATTAAAAAAATAAAATATCTTAAAATTCTTGAAATCATCATATAACTTTCATCTTCTAATAATAGGATGAATTTAAGAATTTAGTTTTATTATTAAGAACTTATTTTTTTAAATTTATTGATCTTACAGGACTTTCCTTTTTATTTATTGGTCATAAATGTGACAAATTAATCTATTTCATTATTTCTAAATATCGCTGCTCTAAAATAATAGTGGGATATCTTAAAAAACTAAGTTTCTGACATATTGCTGTTTTACATTTTATATAAACTTGGTTTAATAAGTCAGATAACGTCGGATAAATGGAGTCGAATAATTGTAATTTCCATCTTTATTTTTTAATCTATATAATCTCAGTACGACATTAGATAGAAAACTTATTTCTGAACCAAGTAATATTAACGTGATAAAATCTAAAAAAATTTAGTAGTGTTTTAAAACAGCGATGTGCCAAATAAGGCGAAACATGTTAGATATTTCCAAACAGGCAGCAAATCGTGTGCGGATTGTGCGGATATTTTTGCGGATGCGGGTTTTATATTTACTGTAGATGCGGAACCTGTCTATGCGGATGCGGATCGGATGCGGTTACAGAAAAACGTATCCGCGCAAGGCTCTACCCGTGAGTGACAGTATACAAGTATCTCGGTAATCTACAAAACCCTAAAAATGAACTAAAAGTTGGTAACCCTGCAGATATAAATCAGTGTACGAGTATAATTCATTCAAAACGTGTTACCATAAAATTGCCATAAATTAAACTAAAACAATTCTAATTACAAAAGGGTAACTCATTTAGTTAAATATCCAGGTTAGATATTATCTAAAATGTTACGTAGTTATACCTTTTCTCTGTAAAATTGTTACAAACAACCCTGAAATCTCATTAATTATCGGTAGTAGGCCCTGGGAATCGGTGCAATGAATCGTTATAGCAGATCTGGAGTCGGAAGTGCTCGAGAATGGACGACTTCCGGGTTCCAATGCACACCCCCGCAACCCCTAACACTTCCACTGGGAAACTGTGCGTGACATGAGTGCTAAACGCACGGTTTCAACGGGACTTAATAACAATTGCGCGAGGAATTGAGCAATAAACGACAATCAATCGAGAGGTATTGTTTGGTTGTTTGATTAGATTTTGAGGGATTAGATAGAAGGTGAGGATATTGGAAATTCGAAAATGTAATGTGAATTTTATATATTTCAAGGTTTCGCTGGTATTTAATAAATGAAGTAGGTCAATAGAGGGTTTGAATTTACAATAAAGTAGTTTAAATTAAAAGCTAAGAAAAAATAAAGAGGTTAAATTAAATAAAAAGGGGATAGTTTAATCTTAGTTCACATGTAAACTTGAAAAACTATGCTTATGTACAATAAATTTGATATAGTAATTTTGAATGATTTTACTAGTTTTTTTATTGTTGGGAATTTCAGAGTTAAGTAAATGGTAACAATTTAAGCAGTACATTTTATTGACATCAAACTGAATTAAATAATATTAATTTCTTTGACCAGCTTGTAAAATCTTTGGCCAGCTTTATTTTCCAGCTTAATAGTGATTCCAGTTTATAAGAAACTGAAATTGCCAAGATAGTGACAATAGGATAACAACTGGAAGGTGAAGGATTTAATGATTTGAATGCTCCTGATATTGAAGAACTTTTACAATCACAATATGCTGAATTGACAACTAATGATCTTATTGAATTAAACCAAGAAGAGAACAGGGAAAAAAGATGAAGACATTTGTCGACTGTTAGGTATGCCTTGCAAAATATGAGGAAATCAGCAAAAGTTCTAGGAAGTATTGCTGTGCTAGATACCTGGAAAGACCTTAACTTAACAGATAGTGATGGAGGTGTTGTGTGAATGATGAAAGTCTACCTTACAAATATCCATAGCACTTGTACTGTGCTAAGTGGAAAAAGTGACCAAAATTTCGACTTAACTTCGAAAAGACGCAACATTTTATTTTTATTTTTATTTTATTTTATTTTTTATTTTACAAAATTCGGCCACACAACAGGACATGCCCAATAACAGTGTGGCACTAGTATAGATTAATACATTTATATAACACAAATTACAGTAACAGTAAAATTTTTGATGTTATAATAGCAGTTATAACAGTCGTAGAATACATTTTTTAAATTGTGTGAAATTTAGCAAAAATATATCAGGAAAGTTGTCATTTGTTGAGATGTTGTTAAAATTTAAGCAGATTCTGTTCAGCGGTGAGTTAAAAGCCGAGTTTGTTCTGTTAAATGATAGGTAAAAAAGGTCATTATTTCTCGTGATCTAATTAGGGATGTGTAAGCGTAACTGATCTAGTACATTTAACATTTGCAAAGAAAATATGTAAAACGAGATAAGATTTGGGCGTTGGACGCTGTACAAAATTAGGGACCATTGAGCTGTTCCGGGCGAACACGGCTCTGGAGAGAGCAATGTAATGCTGGGGAGTATTTTAGCCAGCACTCTTTATAATTTGTCAGGTAAATTTTAATTTATCATGGAATAAATGATATAATATCTACTCGTTTTAAATTTAGAAAGTATCTGAATGAATGCAATACAAGATGATAGAAAAAAAAAATTTACAGCATTGTTCACTTAACATTTAAAAAAAATAAATTTAGGGTTACCAGACTCTTTGTATTTAAGTGTATGTAATTTAAAATTCTACTAATTATCTTAAAAATATACTAATAAATTCAAGTTAATTTAATATTATTTGTGAAATTTATTTTATTAAAATTTGCAGATTAAAGTATTAAAAAAATGTATTTTTACTTGCAATTCTTATCGGCACAACATTGATGTAAGCAACCCGCACAACTCCTTGGGGCAACCCCCGTCCCCCGCCTAAGGAGATGTTGGCTTCATAACAAGTCGCCCTCGTTCAGTCTCTATGTTGTACTACGTCATTGGTAAAAATTAATGAAATTTATCGAAATAAAAAAATTAATTATTAACCATTCCTAACCAAAACTGTCACAAAATGACACTTACATATTTTACGTAAAGAATGTGCCTCCGACACTGCCCTGCCCAATTTTTTTGATTTAATTTTTAATAGTAATTGTTATCAACTTTTAGCTTACTTAATGAAAGTGAAAAGACATTACAAAAGTACATACATACATAATTAGGCGAAGCGGAAATGTTAGTGATAGTGAAGTAGTTACACTTACCTATTACACCAAACACTGTTCACTTTCTATTCTAGTAGAGCACAGAATTAAAATCATTTACATATGCGAGGGCTGAGACAACCCCAAAAATTTACATTCACTGCCAAATGCTCGACCATTACCTAATAGGAGTTATACAGTGAGACCATTGATTCTTGAGCGTTCTATAATACTTGACAGAAACATTTAGTTATCCAACTTATTTCCAAGGACATATACACATAGACGTAGATTCGAATTTAGTACCTTATACGAATTAATTATTAAATGAACATTGTTTATTTGTACACGCCAATGAGGTGATAACAAATATTAAGATCGCAACGGATTTTCGTTGTTCCTCGGGTGAGTTCAGACCAACGAAGTAATCTGATTGGTTCTTTGTTAAGTTGGGATTTTCAGCTGTGAATTTGAATACAGTTTTGATATTTTTAAACCCATTGTTTACCGTTATTAATCTCTGAGCGTTACAGAGATTAATAATCTCACTGTAGTTTTGTTGTAGGAACACATGGAAAGTTTGATGCCGTCGCTTATGTGCTGTCGCTGGTTAGCCGACGCCGATTAACAAAAATAATTATCCCTTTACTTTTAAACGTACCCGAACCCGTTATAAGATGGTTGTCGTTGTGTATAACAAATATCCTTTTACTTTCAAATATACCCGGGTACGTATAAAGATTGTCGACACTTGTAGGAGGATGCACGATGCGCCTATAAGTAAACAGGAATCTTTAAAACATTATTTACCAGTTTACAATAAACTGGCAGTCTCTTTTTTGATATTTTCAATTATCCACTTATATTTCATAGTTATTAATAAAATATTACTGCCAGTTTCTTCGAAGCTGGTAAATAATATTTCAAAGATTCCTGTTTCCTTACAGACGCTTTAGTGCATACGCCTACAAGTACCGATAATCTTTATACGTGTCCAAGTAAATTTGAAAGTAAAGGGATATTTATTATAGACAGCAACAATAACACCGGTCAACAGGAATTTTGAGTCTGGGTTCTGCATATCTGATTTTCCAGGTTATTAATTAAAGAAAAAATAGTTTTACCTACCCGAAAAAGTTTGCTTTTGTAGCTATCAGAATGAAATTACGGATTTTAAGAAAATTTCCCTTTTCTCAGATCTTTATTGTAGGTAAAAATAATACAAACTTTTGTTATGAATTTGAATCAGTATTATTTACAAGAAAACCATTCGAAACAAACAACTTACTGTAACAGAATATATAAAAAAGTTTAGAAATGATTATTTTTCGTATTTCTTCTGTGATTGTATGGACTATCTCGTATTAGCCCCCAAATATAGTCCCCCATCATACTCTCATTGTATTGCCCCTGATACCGACGTTCAAAATCCTTCACATCTTGATGAAAACGTTCACCTTGTTCTTCCGAATAGGCTCCCATGTTATTTTTAAATTGGTCCAAGTACGCATGTAACATGCACTTTAAGGGACATTCTGCAACCCATGAGTTTAAAGTTATCAAGCATAGTTGCAATAAGCTCTTTCTAACTGTCTGCTCTGTTGTTTTCGAGAAAATCATGAACCACTGCTTTCAGGCTTTCCTTCATGAGTATTGAGTATCTGTGAAAATTCGTCACTGGCCATATTTTCTTTATTTGTGGTCCGACAAAAATAAAGGTCCTTGCTACCTTTTAGTATAACCGCCTATGCAAGGCGGTCGGAATCTCATGCATTCCTTCTGACTGGCATGCATTCCTTCATAGACAGTTCTACAAAAAGTTTAAAAGCTGTCCTTCATCACAATGGAAATAAATATCCATCTCTTCCTTTGACTCATTCCGTAATGCTCAAAGAAAATTACGAAAGTGTGAAAATGGTGCTTGAGAGTTTAAAGTATGATGAGTAGTGATAGGGGATAGGGGCCTGGCCAGTGATAGGGGATTTTAAGATGGTTGTATTTCTGATGGGAATGCATCCCATCAGAAATCCAACCATTCTCTTGTTTTGATAAATTCGCCGCAAATATAGCAGAATGAGTCTACCTCGTGTTTACAACTTTTTGACGCCATTTTTGGATCTGCCGCCACACAAAATGCGTTGTATCGCTGCAATGCGCATGCGCATACCGACTATGAACCACGTAAGTGAAATGCCACTTGCTTTCCACCCGCTCGTCCCCACCCTTACTTAGTATAACGCGCTTCTCCTTATATGGTCATAAAAATAAATAAATATATACTGATCGTACTAAAAGGTACAAAAGCAATGTTTTTCAAAAATAAACGAAGGTTTTAGTTATTTTTCGATATAAAGAATCAGGAAATTGTCATTAAAATAAAGACTCAATTTTTTTTTTTTTTGTTGACCGGTGTAATCTTTCAACGTATTCGTGGCCTTATTGTACCTACTTACATCGCTTGCTCTGAGCAGTTCCAGATTTTTTATTATTTACTTATGTTTAGAGTTGTGTCTCCGTGGTAATACGTTTACTTACAGAGCATAGGGATGCAGAGTCAAATCCCTGCAATGTGTGAAAATTCACTCTTCACATAATTTAATTAGTTTCCTTCTATGAACGTAGAGCGACCAAATTCTTTACAGTATTAGAAGACCATCCAGATGAAGAGATAAAGAACATACTATCTTCATATAATGAAAAAACCCGCATGAAATACAGAAGACCAAAATCTATCATCTGGACTTAACAAAAGACCAACAAGATGATCAATTACAACATGTCATTGAGAATGAGGTAAAACTCTGAAAAGAAGACGCACTCAAGTGCGGCCACATTGGCACCATCAATAAAAATAAATAGAGATATATAATTGCGATTAAGGAGGTATGAACATTTGTTCGGTACTCCAGAAATCAAGAGAATCCAAGTCTATGAACGTAAATCGTTCAGAGAAACACCTTCATAAGGCAAATCTTCCTATATCGAGGACGGCGGGAACAACCAACTACCAAATTTTAAAGCGATTTAAGACACAACGTACTGTGGTTAATTACACTAATCTATCCAGACCCGATTAGAGGAGAAGACAATAGGGACAAATGCAATAGAACCCAGGTGCCAACAGAGCCACCGCCGTAGCTATGTCCCAGCAGAACCCACGGAGCGGTGAGGGGAAGAAATTAGGGGGGGCCATTGAATGTATTTGCATTACATTGTTACCCTGAATTTCATACAAATTTTGAAAGATGGAAGCAGGCCAAATGACCACTTTGCTGATTTGGCCAAAATTAATAATTTTTCAGCAAAAATTTAGGTTCAAACCAATTCTCGAAACATTTTCTCCACTCTGAAGTCGGTATCTCAAAAACATGGTTTTCGAAGGCTTCGACGGCTTCTTGGGGTGATGAAAATCGCTGTCCATGCATTTTTTGTTTGACATTGGAGAACATAAAAAAGTCGTTAGGGGATAAATCAGGTGAATACGGGCAATGAGACATTAATTCAATGTTTTTTTCCTTCAAATAATCAATTGTTTGACGTGCTGTGTGGGAGCTTGCATTGTCATGATGAAGAATGATGCGACGTTTATGGTTGTTTTTCCTGATTTTGTCCATGACTTTTAGCAAACAAATTGTTGTATACCATTCAGCATTAACTGTTCTCCGATCCTCAAAAGGAATGGTTGCGACATATACAATACAACCGAAGAAACAAGCGATCATTTTCTTGGAAATGCTTTGTGAACGAACAACTTTCGTGGGTTTTGGTTCATCGTGGAAGACCCAAACAGTGAATTTTTGCTTAGTTTCCGGTTCATATGAATAAAACCAAGTTTCGTCACCTGTAACGATGTTGTATACGGATTTTGCAGTGCCTAGGTTGATTTTTTTTTAGCATTCCCTTACACCAACTAACACGAGCTTTTTTTTGAGCTTCGGTCAAATTATGCGGAATCCATCGGGAACAGATCTTTTTCACAGCTAAATGTTCTAAAAACACATGCAAAATCGAATGTAAAAGATGCCTCTATCTCACGGTAAGTCACATGCTGATCTTCAATCATTTTGCGCACAGCCTAGCTGTTTTTTTGATTCACAACCGATTTAGGTCGACCTTCACGAGATTCACCACTGACTGACGCACAACCACGACGAAATTCTGCAAACCAATTGTAAACAGTCTTTTCTGATGGTGTTTCATTACCAAAAGTTGAACGAAGCGAATCTATGCGTTTTTATTAAGTTAGGCCTTTACTAAAATCGTAAAAAATCATCCAACGAAAACTTTCACGAGTAATATCCAATTTTTCACAAACTTGTTTTTTTTAATGCTCATTATCAAAAACTACTCCGTCAATTTGTAAGCTGCCACTGATTTCACAATAACAAATGTCAAATTTTACTAATATAGTAATGACACATTTCAATATTGCCATCTAGTGGTCGTTTGTAAAAACATATAAGGTAACCCTCGTATCAATATGCGGAGGGGGAGGGGCGAAATTTGAAGCTACGCCACTGCAAAATACTCGATTGGCAACTTCTGTTTTTCTATAAATAAAAAGTTGCAGTAAATAAAATTTTGATGTAGTATAAAAGTACAAAAATAGTTGAATCAGGTATTTTATGATAAGTAAATAGCTCTTCTTGGAAATAATTTTATTTTTATTATTTCATGGGTCACTACCAAATAAAATAAAGTACGAGCGTATTTTTCAAATAAAATAAATAAATAAGTTGATTTATTTACGATAATTTCTTTTCAGAAATATGGCCGAGACTACACAAGGCAATATCGTACGCGGTGGCCGATTCAGTTGTTGTGTTTTTGTATTATTTTCTACATTTTATCTTTCATTTTCATAAACATATATTTATTCAGAAATATGTTCACTTTTGAAAATGATGAATATGATGGGTGTATGACAACTCAGTGACTGGTGAGAGGTGCAGGGCAGGCACATTCGAGGATTTCTTCGCGTAGGGCCCCGCGGTTAAAATAAAAAAGAAAAAATCGGATAAATAAAAAATAGCATTTTATTTAACAAGCATATAATGGAGGCTATATTTTACAAGGATGAAGATTACCACCCGAACCGTAAGAGTGGGTTATAATCATACGAGTGAAATATAGCCATTATATGCAAGTCAAATACAATATTTTGTCTACAACATATAGTTTTATCATTAAAAAATGTAATTCAAAAACTCAAAAATTCTGAGCGTCAATTTTTAATTTCAGAACCTAGGTCATCAAGACGGTTCGGCAACCATCAGTTGTTTGTATTATAAAACAATGTTTGAAATACTATTATTTATTGTTTTATTTATTATTTTAACTTATAATTAATATTCTACGACGGTCATTTTTTTTTTAAATTGATGTGAATTGTGAATTTTCACACATTTCTGGGTTTTGCAGGTATTTAGTAACTGAATGATGATTATTTGGGATGGCAAAACAAATTTTATGTCAAAATATTTTTTTATGAATTTTAATTCGAATGCCTAATACCTAATGCCTTTACCATTATTTAAGTTTCTAAATATGTGTAGTATTTTTTTTTATATAGCAAGGTTCATTAAAATTTTGAAAATTGCGCTTATGGCTTCCATTGGTTGCTTAAGTCATAAGCCTCGCCCTCTGATTTCGTGAAACATAGAATTAAATTATAATTTCAACACTTCCCACTGGTTATTAAATTTACGATTTTAAAAATTAAATGCAACATTTACCAAAATATAACTAGAATTTTGACAAAATAATTTAAACAAAATAAAAATGCAAAAAAAAACGAAAAAATAAAATTAACAGGATTCGAACTCTAGTTTGCAAACTACAAAGCGCACGACAAAACCAACTACGCTACTAGAGCTTACTTATCTAGTGTGTTACATAGCGAATTAAATATTTAACATATTTTAGTTAAAAACACAAAAAATGCGTTATTTTCCGAAAACATAATCTGATCAAAAATTCCGGTTGTACTATTCCGGTTCACACCAATGTACATTACTTAGAATTTTTTCAGATTTTTAGTTTAAACCATCTGGGCTGGTGTGGGGCAAAATTTTTGATGCACAATTTTGGCAAAAATCTTTTCAAAATAATTTATTTTGCAAAAATAAAATTTTGATCGTTAATCCACGTACTAAAGGCTTTCATTTGATACCCTCCTCAGAATTTTAAAAAAATATATATTTTTTTTTCGATGAGCACATATTTGTTTATATTTTTAGGGGGATATGTTTTTTAGATGTTTTAGTATTTTTCCTATGTGCAGGTCAAAGAGTTGTATAAGCATGCCAAATTTCAACTCTCTAGGTTTAGCCGTTTGGCTACAATTTTTACCGAACAGACAGACAGACAGACAGACGACAAAATGACGGTATAAGGGTTTTTTTGTCATACCTACAAAACCCTAAAGAAAAACCTTTTGCGCATCCTGTCGCATAGCGTTCCCCGTAGTCGTTTTACCGTTAATACCTTCTCTGATCATTTGCCAACGTTGTCAGTCAGTCTGAAGTTGCTAGGAAAGCTGGACGATATTGTGCGGCAATTTAATATCAGCTATGTCCAGTACTAATCCCGCCAATTGCGAAGTACACCCTGTGATTCGGTTTTTAAATGCAAAAAAATATTCGTTCTGGCGAAATCCATCGGCAACTCGTTCAAGTGTATGGGGAAGGTTTAATGAATGAAGGGAACGTGCGTAAGTGGCTTATTTAATAGTCGAAAAGCAGACATCTATGATGAGAAACATTCTCTGGGTCGCATACTGCTACCACAACGCAAGCGTTGCTAGAGGTGTTTAAATGGGAGTGTCTCGACCATCCACCTTATAGCTCGGACCTGGCAACTTCCGACTATCACCCCTTTACAAAATTGAAGGGATTTTGAGGCAGAAAACACATGTAAACAGATGATGACATCAAAGACACTGTCAACTGTATGTTAAATGAACAAGCGGCCGACTTTTACAAGGAAGGGATCGTCAAACTCATTCCCCGTTCAGAAAAATGCCTCGAGCGGATCGGGGATTACATCGAAAAATAGCGAAAGGAAGTTGGTTATTGTAAATATAAAATTTTTGAAAAATCTTATTAATAAAATTATCCTTTGCGAACGGAATGGCCGAGCGCATTAAGTCGTGCGGTTTAGAGTGGTGGAAACAGTCTGTACTGGGCGGTCGGTGGTTCGAGCCCCCTTCGTTGGTGATATTATTCGGGCGAGAATAATATGTTTACATTAATCCCATTTTCACAATCATTCACCCCTCATACAGGTGTAGGAGCTCGACCCCTGACATCCACGATTAGCCTCGTTGCAGAAATAGGCCGATGTAAAATAAATAAATTTAAAAAAAAATCTCTAGTTTTAAAAGTGTAAGGGGAAAATAGCCATCATTGCTAGGCGCCGATCATATTAATTATCTAACTTACTAAAGAAAAATTTGCAGTGTAAATCAAACATTCATTTTTCACGGATGAGCACACATGCGCGTCCTGTTTTTACACTGCTTACAATATGAACAGCTTTATGAATTTCCAGTTGGACACAAATGGACAATGTTTTAATGGTAGTAGATAAATATATTTAAACAATAAAATATAAATACCTACTATTTAATAGCATAGAAATACATAGCAATTCTATATCACATCACTTAAGAAAGCCATTGTGTAATGGTAAATAATTTAATAATTTTCACATATTTCAAATAACAAGTTTTCGCCACAAAAGCTAACAGGTGATTAAATTCGCTTACTATTTCAAGAAAGCGCGTATCCACACAATAAACCCACAGAGCGAGTGCCACTTCTTTATTGAAACCGAATATTTTCTCGCCTGTACATTTTTTTAAAATTCGTTGAATATTTAGGGAGTTACGGGAAGACAACCTAAAATTAAAAACTTAAAATATCTGCCTTATTATTGACTTAACAGCAAAAACATATATAACAAAACTGCTTATAATAAGAAAACAATTCTTATTCGTTTTGTGCATTTTTTAATTGGATTTGGACGAAAATTTTTATTTTTCTAGTGCTCGTCTTCTTTCTAGACTTGCATTCCACTTCCTGCCATTTATTCACCAAAACGGTATATGCTTAATTTTTTCTTTTTTTAACTTTCACTTTGATATAACTTGCCATAGGCAAGAATAACTTTGGTATAGCTCGATAATTCAGTCAAAAACTCAAGCGAATATTGCCTTAAATCTGACATCTTCAACGACCAAAAAAATACATGACTATACAAAACTGTACACGAAAAACTAAAAATACGTACAATTTTTCTTCCACACTTATAGAAATATGACGCACAACCAACAATCTGTTCCCACGTAACTACAAGACGGACGTTTTATCTGAAAAAAAATGCTCTAAACCAGTGTTTCTCAACCTTTTCTGGCATGGGGCCCCCCAAAATAACGTAAATATTGTCTGCGGCCCCCCCTATATATATATATATATATATATATAGAGAGAGAGAGAGAGAGAGAGAGGGCGGGATCAAAAGGTGTATCAAGATAGAGGCAACACGATTTTTCTCGAAAAGACGATGTGTGAGCAAGCTGGGAAAAAAATTGGAGTGCCCAGAGTTTACCCAAATAATTGGATGGTATTATTTAAATTTTCCAAAATATACCGGAGTAAAGTACAGGATATCAAGGACAACTTCGATTTTTTATATAGGAACGTATGGCGTGTTGGTATATTTGGATAAAGCTTTTGAAAAGAAACAACTTTTACATAAACATGCTTTTATATCTGTTATGGTTACCTATAATGGCTTGCAAAAATTTTTATTTACAAGTTGCTTTCCGTTTTGAACACTTTCTCATCCTTACCCTTTATTTAACAGTAGCTCGGGACATAACAAAAAATATTCCACGTTCAAGTCGTACCTTCTTGAAAGTATTTGAAGTACCTCCAACGCGAACCCTTTTAATTAGTTTAAATTAGTTGTCAAAATAAGTATAATTTATTTTATTTATGTTTAAAAGGTATATTTTAATGAATTTAAATGTCATATACCATATTTATGAAAATATCTTGCAAAATTGAGGGTTTTTCTATTATAGTTTCATGCTTCGATCTTATATGACTTCGCGGCCCCCCGACGAAGCTTTCACGGCCTCCCGGTTGAGAAACGCTGCTCTAAACCATCAGTTTAAGGACGGTTTCATACAGTTCAAGTAAAACGTTTGTTTTTCTATCCACACGATACATTTTGCATGATACGTCTGAACTGATCAATTAAAACTTACGACAAGTCGTAGGGTATAGACCGTGTATTAGATAATAAATATTTGAACATAGCTACAGCAGAATCATATTTTAACATTAATTCTGTTATTATTATATATTACAGACTTTCAAAATGTTTGCCCGCCTATTACTTTATGTCATGAACAGTCTACATTTCATAATCTTTATTATCAATTACTTCCTTAAACATATTACTTAATATAAGTAAACAAACTTGTTAGGATTTGTTATAGTTGAGCTGTGTTCTGATAAAGAAAAACGTTTATCTCTATAAAATATTTACCCCCGTGTTGGGTGATGTGCACATATTGAGCAAGCTCGCTTGTTTGCTCATCACTTGACACACAACTCTATCCCTATCCCGCGGACTGCGGAAATGTTTCATGCATCTCCACTACGTCTACTGTCTCTATGTATTTTAGCATCAGAGGTTAAAGACCCAGCATGAATTGACTCATTTAGAATAACTTCAAAATGTTTTATAATTGCATATTAATTATCTAGCCGAAATAACTTTATGCTTACACATGGTTTTCCAATTACTCATTTAGAAATAAAGAATGCTATAAAAGAAAACTAAAGATAGAAATGATTACACAGGAAGAAAGAAACAAGAAATACAGAAAATAAATAAGTGATTAAAAAGAGGAAATATTAGAGAATAGAAGAGTATAACAGGAGACAGATGATGACAGAGGAACAAAGGTGGATATAAATTAAGGAACCTATATACTAGGGTTGTACATTGAAAGCAAAACATCGATGTTTAACATCGATGTTAACATCGGCGCTTACAATCGATGTTGAAAAAACATCGAAGGAAAAACATCGATGTATCGGAAACATCGATGTTTTATTAATATTAAAAAAAGCTATGTATTTATATTATATAGGTTTTATTTAATAATGTAAAGATAAAATACGAAAAAAGTAACACATAATACACAAAAAGCATTTATTAGATTTTGAAATAGAAATATTTCTTTTTAATAGTAATTAATTTCACATTAATATTATTATACCCAATATAATAATCCTAATTGGTACCTACAGTCTATTCCAAACGATTTGGCGGAACTAACCTCAATTTTCATTTTTGTAATTTGTCATTAGATTTTTATTTATATATTGAAGTTGACTTTTCCTGAACAAAATTATCAAAAGCTTCAATCAATCGGTAAAAGTAACTAGAATTGAAAATCTAGTTCCACCTAAACCAAAGGAGCAGACCTTACTATTTTTACATTTCTGAAATGAAATATTGGATTTTATGACAATACTAATATAGTAATCTTAATGTTAATTTTATATTATTTAACATAAAAATAACACTGTCGTACACAATTATTTTTATACTTTTTTGCGCCTCTAGCGGTAGTTTCTGAATTTCAAAGTTTAAACATCGACATCGGTAATAGACATCGATGTTTTATCGATACTATCGCCAGCTGATCATCGATGGTAAAAACATCGATGTTTTTAAAACAAACATCGATGTTTTCGATACATCGATGTTTTTTTCCCATCCCTACTATATACTGACGAACTTTTAACGGCTCTGAATGATCTAAACGGCTTGGTTTGTAGTACTAAAGTATACGAGGTGTGATCAAAAAGTTCATGAAATTTTTGAATTTATAAAACAATTATTATTTATTCATCAATTTTTATATTGTCCTTTTCAAAATAGTCTCCATCGAATATAATGCATTTAGGCCATCCTTTTTTCCAGTCCTTAAATCACTTCTGAAACGTAGATTTTGGTATAGCGTTCAGTTCCTCCAGCGACTTTGCTTTTATTTCTTCAATGGTCGTAAAACATTGTCCTTTCACTGTTTTTTTCATCTTTGGGAAGAGAAAAAAGTCACATGGGGCCATATCTGGTGAATAGGGTGGTTCCGGTATCATTATGGTGCTCATTTTGCAAAGAAAATCTCGAACAAGCAATAAAGCATGAGCTGGTGCGTTATCATTGTGCAATTTCCAAGAATTGTCCTTCCATAAATCTTGCCATTTTCTATAAATCGACTCACGTAGCTGACACAAAAAGCTCAAAGAGTATTCTTTAGTAACTGTAATACCTTGTGGTAAAAATTCCCGGTACACAATACCACTATAATCGAAAAAAACAGTGAGAAGAAGTTCAGTTTAATACACTTTAAGTTGGGTCATATTAAATCAATATCACGCGCATTCACACTAGTACTTAAAGTCAGGCTAACTTAAACACCCTATCTGAAAGTTCAAGTGAGAAAAAGGTACCAGTTTTACCATTAATACTGTCACGTTTTCAATTAATTTCCAAAAGATGCTTAAAAATATTTTAATTTTCTTTTAGTATATATTACAAAGATTTATTTTAAATAAGAAATACCAGTCAGTTTTCAAAATGACCACATGGTCTTTAAATAGCTCCGAAATCTCGGCGGCCACTTGTCAATAGAATTACGATGGATTTCCACAAAGGATCATTCCTTTTACTGATCTAAAGATTATTAATATGGAGGAGTCTTTTAAGTGCCAAAATTACGGGATGTATGCTACAAGTTCATGAAAAGCACATGAGAAAGCGCCGAGGATCCAGAAGGGCCATTACCCTGCTTCGGTTATTGTGCAGCTCTAACGGTACCACTAAGATTACTTTTTACGAAAAATTAGTAAAAACATCAGCCAGCGTCTACCAGGAAACTGTGTTGAAGTTCATAGTGAAAGAACTGAACAATTCCCTATTCGCTGGTCACCATTAAAGCTTCCAGCAAGATTCAGCGCCAAAATTTTTAATTAATTTTAATTTGGAGAAGCAGCTTTTTGAATAAAACAAGCTTTGAATCAATTAACTTTTAATAATTAATTTTCTTATGTCGAGTTGGTAACGTAAGAGTTTTCTCTAACTCAAGTTAAAATCATTTGTTTTTATATGTTACAACATGCAAAAACAAATGCTTTTAACTTGAGTTAGGGATAATTCTAACTTTAGCAACCGGCCATTAGTGCATTTTCAGTTTGTTATAACAACAAAAATTAACGAAACTACATAAATTAAAAAATTGCGAAGATATTACGTGCCGCTGATGACTTGCCGCTGAATTTTTATTTAAAATGACATGAAAATTCTCTATAAACTTATGAATATTTGCCGCCCCATGCCATTTTCTGTCCCTTGCTATTTGCTGCCTTGAGCAAATGCCTATTTTGCCCATGTGGTAGTATCGGGCTTGACCTGGCGCCTTCGGGTTGTAATTTATTTTCTTTAGTTGGACAGCGCTTCCAAGATATGGCTGAGTTACGTAAATGAATCGACGATTTCACTGCTTCCAAACAGATCTCTTTGTAGAGTAGGAATTCAAAACTTTATACTTTCACGAAATATTTTGGTAATTGATTGTATTTTAAATGTTTGCACACATCTAATAATCTTAAAAATACAAAAAGTAAAGGAATATAAATACCTACGATACCAATTTAGAAGCAACGGAGGAACAGATACACATACAAGGCTATTAAATAAGAAGGCCATGCTAGCCCTACCGCAAGTATGGAGTATAGGGAAATAAATTTAAGATCCCAACGTTACGGTGGTCAATTTTTAACTTGGCTAGAGAATATTCAAAATTTGGTTGTGTTGTGTTTACACAGCTGTCAAGCTAAAATTGTAGGAATAAATAATTTTTTAGAATATTTTATGAATCTGTTTTGCCGGTTTATCAACAAATAGGTGTCCAGAAATATTTAAATAGCATATTTAATTCCAAAAAAATATCCTCTAGCCTATAGACCGTACATTTTCGAAACAACACACTGCGCAGAAACGAGTTTTTGACTGAGAACTTACTGCGTCTGCGCGACCGCAAAGCAGTGGCATGGTGTATGACTTATTATTTTATTAGTCATCTGTTTGTTTAAATAGCTGAAATTCGCGTCGATTTGATAACTCATTGTATTGTTTCGAAAATGAACGGCCTATAGTTAAAAATTGACCACCGTAGCGCTGGGATCTTAAATTTATTTCCCTATAGGGGAGTGGAAATTCAAAGGGGATTATAGAACCCGTATGCTCATCTACGAGCGTTGCTAAAAAATATAATAATATATGGAGCAGAAGTATGGCGATGGGCGGAAAGAGAACATATAGAAAAAGTACAAATAAAATACTTAAAATGGATGTTGGGATTAGACATGAACACACCGACATATATTATACTGGAAGAATATAAAATAAAAATAGAGGCAGTCAGAAAAGCCATGAATATAATTAAGCACCCGGAAAAAGAACTTCTTTACAAATGCTGGAGGGACATGGAAATACGGGATTCCGTTTTTCCAAGTTGATTAACAAGGAAAGCCACTATCAAGATGGGAAAAGGAAAGGAAGAAAATGTATGAATATTGTGGCTACTCAGCAACAGCGGTAAGACTACAAACAATGAATGGAGAAGAAATGGGGCACGAAGTAACAGAGCGAATGATCGACATACCACAACCGGAACAAGATACAAAAATAAGAGAATCAAGACATAACAGCAAATATGAAAAGACCTGGACGCTGAGAATACCACAGTATTGGACAGAAAAAGGCAGTAGAGAGAAGAAAAAAGTGATAGCGAGATTTAGTTGTGAAAATGAGGAGAGGGACAATAATTTTTGGATAAAAGAGGAAGAAAGAACATGTAGAATGTGCAGGGAAGGTAAGGAGGCAATGGAACATTTGTTGGAAGAAATGCAACAAGAAAGGCAATTTTGGATGAATCAGGAAGGGGGTATGAATTGATAAAAGAAGTGAATAACAAAAGAAAGGATATTAAGGAAAGGAGTCAACGAAGATATTAATTAAAGGAGAAGGAGAATAGATTTTAAGCTGAAAGGCGAAAATTATAATTATTATTAAGTGAAAGTTAATTAGTGTAAGATAAAATGTAGTAAATAATATTTAATAATAAAAATATCTATCTAATAAACTTAAAAATCGTAGGCCAATTGAAATTAATCATGAAATTAGACCAACTGTAAAGAATTAATCTTCGGTGAGAAAATGTTGCCTGATGTTTAAAGATAGAAGGACCAAACGCGCACACCCTTTTCCCTTAACTCCAAGTCAAAGTAACTGAGAATATTTCCCTGAGACATTTTCCGCATCCACCATTCATTCCTGCCTTGCTCCAAGATCATCTAATCCTCCATCTCAAGGACTTTCTTTATATGTGAATATGAAATAAAAAATAATAACAAGATCACATTTCTTTCCTTTCTGATAAAAGAACACTGTGAACTTATTAAAGATTCTTCATATTGTATTATCTTAGATTTACCTGTATGAATTATATTTATTTACATGAATACTAAATGTATGTTTGTCATGATGAGAAGTAGGTTGTTTGTTTTGATAAATATTATGTAATTCAAACATGCACAATATACTTCTGCTCTATATTTCATTTTTGTAGTTGGCACTGTCTTATTACATCTATTTATAAATAATAAATCAAGGCTGTAAAACCGTGCGTGAAATTTGTAAATAATGATATTTCAGCAATCACAAAGTCACTACCTGAGATAGAACAAAATAACTTACATTAAAACAGAAGAAAATATTTGTTTCATACATTGCTAAGATTTATATTATCAGTTAATGATAAAAACGAATGCTTTTGGATTTAGTTGAATAGTGGATTCAACTAATGATACAATAGAATTTGATACCAACAAATAATGCTCTGTGAACTATCTTATATTGCTAGTCTCTCAAATCTTCTTCAGTATATATCTAAAAATCATACATTAATTTTTATGCATCACTACATTTGGCAACAACGTTTCTATGTTATCCCGATCAACCTGACTGTTCCCCTACGTCCCTGCTGTAGAGTCCCCTATTCCTACGTCCGCTTCCAGCCGGATATCCGTTCCCGAACGTATCTCCTTGCTCCCCGCGCTCTAAGCTAAGCAGGAAACAGCGCCATCGTCATTGTACATTCCGAGATAGAAATTATGTGTCTTCATAGGAAGCGATACATTCTTAAGAATTTCTGACAGTTCTTCCGTTTCATAAATTTTGAAATTTTTTTTAAATATAAAACTTTTACAAATTTTGGATTCTAGTTACGAATTTCGAATCTTCACAGGACGTTTCCAGACGTTTGTCTTTTACAGCTTGCAGGTAAATGACAAACCTTCAAATATATGGGTACAAGAAATAAAGTAAATTTATCTCTACAGACCCTAAGATCAGACTAACAAATTCATTTATAGTTCCAAAACATGAACAAGATCGAAAACATCTAATAGTAACTTCTCACTTACCAAATTAGAACATCGATTAGTGTAATACTATATCTTCCCACTAGTATTGTAGAGGCCTGACCTAGACTAAAGAATTAAGTAGAAGAATAGATGCCTTCGAAGTGTTGATTTACAGAAGATTATTTTGTGGGTCAACAGAAGGAAGAACGAAGAACTCTGGTAAGCCAAGATGGGAAACATTCTACAATAAATATACAGAATTAAAAAGAAGAAGTTGGTATTTCTAGGCCATATAATGCTAAAACAAATTACCATCTATTGCATGGAAATGACAATAAATGAAAATACGAAGGTTACCTTTTAAGTTTATACAAAAACTAAGGAAGAAAACATTTTTTTTTCTCTCAAACTGTTTTATTGCTTTTCAAAATATTCGCCTTTAAAATTTATACACTTTTGCATGCGTTCAAACCAATTCTCGAAACATTTTATCCACTCTGAAGTTGGTATCTCAAAAACATGGTTTTCAAAGGCTTCAACAGCTTCTTGAGATGATGAAAATCGCTGTCCACGCATTTTGTGTTCGACATTGGGAGACAAAAAAAAATCGTTAGGAGATAAATCAGGTGATTACGGGCAATGAGACTTTAATTCAATGTTTTTCTCCTGCAAATAATCAATTGTTTGACGTGCTGTGTGGGAGCTTGCATTGTCATGATGAAGAACAATTTCTTGGAAGTGCTTCGTGAACGAACAACTTTTGTGGGTTTCGGTTCATCTTGGAAGACCCAAACAGTGGAATGTGGCTTAGTTTCTGGTTCATATGAATGAATCCAAGTTTCGTCACTTGTAACGATGTTGTATACAGATTTTGCAGTGCCTAGGTTGAATTTATTTAGCATTCCCTTACATCAATCAACATGAGCCTTTTTTTGAGCTTCAGTGAAATTATGCGGAATCCATCGGGTACAGATCTTTTTCACAGCTAAATATTCATGCAAAATCGAATGTATTGCAGTATGCGATATTCCAAAGGATTCCTCTATCTCACGGTAAATCACATGCCGATCTTCTTCAATCATTTGGCGCACAGCATAGATGTTTTTGAATCACAACCGATTTTGGTTGACCTTCACGAGATTCATTACTGACTGACTCACGACCACGACGAAATTCTGCAAATCAATTGTAAACAGTCTTTTCTGATGGTGCTTCATCGCCAAAAGTTGAACAAAGTGAATCTATGCATTGTTGTTGAGTTAGGCCTTTACTAAAATCGTAAAAAATCATCCAACGAAAACCTTCACGAGTATTATCCATTTTTTTCACAAACTTATTTTTTTTAACGCTCACTGTCAACAAGTGAGCGTCACACTGTCGATTTTCAAAAATCTTAAAATCGACACGAGTAAACTCCCATTTCTAGTCAACCGATTTTTACCAAAAGTTGATCAACTCGTGCCGATGATGTCAAAAGCTTAAATATGAAGATTCATAAAAATACTTTTAGCCGAATTTGCTCTGCACGTGTACACAGACAGACGGATGCACAGACGGATAGACAGACGGACAGACAGACAGACAGACAGACAGACCGACAGACATCATGCTAAAAATAGTCAAAACGTTATGTAGGGACTTCAATTCGTGAAGATCCATCGAAATCTTGAAATGTCAAAATCGATATGCAATACCTCCCTTATATATGTTGGCGGTCGGTAACAAATAACTTATTAGGCAAATAGTTGTATAGTAAGAAAAATCTCGCGGACCGGCGGTTGGGAAACACTGGTCTAGACATTCATCGTTCGAACTGCTTGTTGCCCTCCTTCAATTACTAAATACCTACGAAATCCTGGAATAAGACAAAATCAAACTTCACATGATTTTTTTATATTTTGATACGAATTTTGAATATTTAGTTGAATTCATACATTTCTAATATTCTGTTACATATAACCAGGTGCATCTTTTAAATATTAGCATATATGTAAAATTATTCCTAATTCACTTCATTCTTTGATGATTAATGATGAAAAAACTCATTCCACTAAACGATAAACATAAAATGCAAAAACCTAACCAAACAAATCAACAAAAATTCCATTATCTATTTCATAATCAACATATTCATCATCTTCCATTAATTTCCTGAGTAGAATGGCCTATGACGCAACGACAAAACCCAAACAGGTGCACTATCATCTCTCCCATAGCGTACAATCTCCCCTTGTAAGAGTTTTTATGCTGTTTGTGCACATGTGTTAATGTAGCAGCTCATAGCTCACAGCAGACAGACGCTACCCCTAATTGGGGGGTAGTGCATCGTCCCGGACACCCTAACCCACTGACAAAAGACTCTAAACACTAGGGACCCTACATGATCTCACCACCAGTCGCAAAGGGTGAATGTAATATAATAGGGGGTGAATAACTTGTTAGTTTGGTCAGTGCAAAACTTGTGGCTTGTTTGATTTTTTAGCGAGATGAATACGGAAAAAATCAATGCTGTTAAGAAGTTCAGAAAATAATTAGAAGTAGTTTTTGTCAAATGATGATCCGCGGATCACCTCGTAAATATTTAATTAACAATCTGCAGATTTAGTATCAACTTAGAGAGAAAAAAAAAAAGGTGTGAAGTGTGAATCTTTACACATTTCCGGATTTTGTAGGTATTTAACAAGTGTGAACTTTTCGCCAAATCACCAAATTACTGGAACCAATGCAAAATTCAGCAATACGATAGCAACGTGTGACCTATAAAACACCGGCTATAGGTTTATTTAGTCTTTTGTGGCTAGCCTTTAAACAGCCGAGACGGTCGTGCGGTTCCAAAATTAGACGAAATTATAAAAAAAAATTAAGGGCGCCAACTGGTCTGAAATAAAATAATTGGGACCGACCAGTAGATCCCACGCACAGACTAGATTTTAACTAAGACTGACCAAATCAGTCTCACTAGGCGAAACCTAACCTAAAACGAGATATTGGGGATATAAGTCAATAACAACAACTGAATATAGTAAATATCAAAAACAATAAAATTTATTATAATTGAAAATCGAAAAGTAAATAAAATATATAGATACCAAAAATAAATTTAGAATAATAATATTATAAATTACAAACAAATAATAAAAATATTAATTAAAGGTAAATTTGGTTAAAGCGATTTTACCAGAATGCGCTGGATTACAAAGCTTTCTCGGGTTGGTCGACCAGCGCCACGAACTTCCTACACATTCCGAATAAAATCTAACGTATAAAAAAAATATATACAACTGATATTCAAAATTTAAAATAAACGATATATAAACAATAACAAATAATTTTGATTAAAAAAAGGCTTATCTGGATTCTTTTCTTGAAGTTTCCTCTATCCTTGCCTTCTTTCGACGCTCGGTACGTCCAGCCCCAAATTATCCAAACCAGTACGCCAATGCCGTAAGCTGGCTCTGGATATTTCCTGCGACGCACCAAGAGGGAGAGAGAGAGAGAGAAAAAAGGAGAAATACTGGGAAGGAGAGCCTAAAATAAGATCATATCCATTAAATTTCGGTAAATGCTTGCGTTTTAAGCGCCGCATACAATTATACAAAAATATACAAGCAATACAACACAATAATTTAGATTATTACCTTAAGATGTTATGCGGCTCTCTGTAGTGAATTTGTATTGTGGCAATATTAATCCGAATAAATCGTAGGAACTCAATGTCCTTTTCACCTTTACGTTCTCAAAACAAATCCCTTTAAAGGTCTAAATACATATACTATTCACCGTATAATAATATTCTTCTGTTGAGAACGAAGGTCTGACCACGTATCAAATGATTTTCACGAATAATAAAATACTGTTTATTACTTGTATATTATTGTGTAATCATGGTTACCGAAATCTATGCGATATTGTCTTATTTTAATAAAGTAGGCTGCTGTACATTAGCGTACCGTATTAAATTTGTTTAAAAATAAACAAATTTCTTTTAAAACGTTACATTCCCCCCTTTACTTCAAGAAAAATACTTTCCCTCAAGAAATATTTCCACTAAGGAATATCTTTTTTTTTTTGTTTTTATTTACTATATTCTACTCTATACCTAAACTAAGGTTAATAATAACTAACATTATTTAAAATTAACCGAAACTAAACCCTAACCAAAATCCTGTTCTTTTATTAATTTTTTTAAGTCCTTCGCATGCCATGTTCCTTTATGAACCCCAAATTTATCTTCTAATATAAACGTCCATGGCGATAGTTTTTCCTTAATGTAAAAAGGTCCAATAAATTTCGGTGCTAACTTTGCATTATAATGTTTACTAGCGTCCGAGAGAGAATAATTCTTACGTAATACTTCATCGCCTATTTCGTAAGTGTCTTCTCTTCTTCGTAAGTCATATATTTTTTTATTTTTTTGAAAAGACTTGTTCAAACGTTCGCGAACTTTCTTGTACACCTTATTTAATACCTTTGCTCTTATTTCTGGTGTTCCGAGAACTTCTTCATCTGTCTCTTCATTGTCTTTCTGGTAGTATGCACCATTTAATATCTGTTCCCTGCTGAAATTTAGAAAATACGGTGTGTGTCCAGTTGTTTCGTGTACACTTGTACGGATCGCACAACCAATTTTATCTAATTCAGCATCCCATTTTCTTTGATCTTCGTCGATGTAACAAGATATCATGGTTTTTACTACTCTAATTATTCTTTCCGCTGGATCTGCTTGTGGATGGTAATACGGTGTAAAACGTATTCGTACATCATATTCTGCACACAGTTGCTTAACAAGATTATTAGCAAAATGTTTCCCGTTATCGCAAATTATTATTTGAGGAACACCAAATAACAAAAAAATTTCGCGTTCAAGTGTCTTCTTAACATTCTGTGCAGTAGCACTCCGCATAGCGAATAACCTAGTAAATTTTGTAAAACAATCTGCTACCGTTAAAATAAACGTATTCCCATTCGAGCTTCGCGGTAATGGTCCCACGAAATCCATGCAAATCATCTGCCATGGTTTAATTATTCTGGGATGACTCAACATTAGACCTTGTTTTGCTTTTGACTCTGGTTTACGAGTTTGACATGTCATACAATTTCTGACATATCTAGCAATATCTGGTTTCATTTTCGGCCAATAATATCGTTGACCTATTCGGTGAAAAGTTTTAAACACTCCAGCATGTCCTGCAGTTGGCACATCGTGAAACTGCTTAAAAATTTCCAGTCGCTTTTCTTTTGGTGGTATGATTTTCCATTCGTCCGTTTCGTCCGACAGTTCAGGGATCTTAGGTGTAACGTGTTTAAATATAATGCCGTTTTCTATTTTATACAATGGATACTTCTGCGGTGAATTTCTTATCTCCTCCATCAACTTCTTGTACCACTTGTCTATTACGACTACATTTTTTTTGTATACAATCTACTTGTGGTACTGCTCGCGATAATGTGTCAGGAACTATATTTTCCTTCCCCTTTCTATGAACGATATTAAATTGGAATTGCTGCAAACGAACGGCCCACCTCGCTAAACGTCCTGTTGGGTCTTTTAGATTATTGAGCCATAACAATGAACTGTGGTCCGTAATGACCGTAAATTCAACCCCTTCTAAATATGGTCGTAATTTTTCAATGCTCCAAATGACAGCTAAACATTCCCTTTCGGTTGTACTAAAATTTCGTTCATTTCTAGTTAACGATTTACTGAGATAACAAATCACTTTTTCTTCTCCGTTAATAATTTGGGTTAACACCGCCCCTATACCATAACCACTAGCGTCACATTGTACCGTAAAAGGTTGTGTAAAATCCGGACAACTTAATATTGGTGCTGTAACCAAATACGATTTTACGGTTCGCAACACCTCCTCGCATTCTTCGGACCATCTGAAATTTGTATTTTTACGCAAAAGTTGGTTTAGTGGCGCAATAAGCGTTGAATAGTTTGGTAAAAATCTCCGATACCAAGATATCATCCCTAATATCCTACGTAATTCCTTTACCGACTTAGGACTCGGAATAATTCTTACCGCCTCAACTTTTTCAGGGTCAACACGAAGACCGAATTTATCTACAATGTAGCCTAGATATTTAAGTTCTGGTTTGCAAAAATTACATTTGTCTTTACTAAGTGTTATGCCCGCCTCTTTTAAACGATTTAGAACCTTTGATAATACGGTTAGATGTTCCTCAAAAGTGTTACTAAGTATAATAATATCGTCTAAATAGGCGAATGCGTTCGGATCTAATTCGGGACTAATTATCTTATCCATCAGTTTTTGCCACGACGCGCCTCCAGAATGGAGTCCAAAAGGCATACGACAAAAATGAAACAATCCACGTCCCGGAATAGTAAATGCCGTAAACTCTTTGCATTCTTTTTTGACTGGGATTTGCCAATAAGCCGATTTAACATCCAGAGTAGTAAGATAAACCGCGTTCTTTAATTTATCGAGAATGCTGTTTATCATTGGAAGAGGATAAGCACTAGGTTTAGAAACCTTATTAAGTTTGCGATAGTCCACACAAAAACGATAAGAATTATCTTTCTTCTTTACTAATAATATCGGTGACGACCACGCGCTATTTGACGGTTCTATTACTCCTAGTTTTAACATTTTATCTAACTCTTCGTCGATATGTTTTTGAACGTAGGGTGATACCGGGTAATACCTTTGTTTTATAGGGGGATGGTCACAAATGATCTCATGTTCTATCCACGACGTTTTACCGAGCTTATCTCCTATTCCATCAAAGTATTTCCTAGTTAGTTCTTCGAGTTTACTGCGTTGGTCCGATGTTAAATTATCGACATCTATTATTGCTGACTGATTACCATCAACAGTCATAACGTTTGTCGGTGTCGCAAATCTCCAATGGTTACTACATAGATTTGGGACGATTTCCATAACCCTCCAAAAATCAATACCACATATTAACGAATGACTTAATTTCGGGGCAATTATAACGTTAATTAATTTTTCCCTATTTTCCAATTTCATTGGTACGTAACAGGAACCAATACTATATATAATTTCCCCGTTTCCCACAGTACAATTAAATTTATTATTACATTCTAATTTAAATCCCATAGAATGTAATACACTCCAACCAACTTCGTTCATGAAGGTATGAGTCGCACCCGAATCTAACAAACCTAAAAATTGCTTTCCTAAAATATCAATTTCGACATAAGGTCTTTCATCGCCTCGGGCGTGATTCATAATAAATTCTAAAATACATTTAATCGGATTTTCCGTTTTAGGGGTACAAGACAATAACCGATTTTCTATTGCCTTGACGTCTCGTTTCCCTCCTTTGACGAACATGAAGGACAAGTATGGATAGTGAAACCTTTTTTATTACACTTGAAGCAATGTTTTTCGCGCGGTTTTGAACAATCATTAGCAAAATGCCCCGCTTCATGACAAATATAACATTTACGTACCGATTTCTTATTTGCCGGTTCGACTGAATGACAGCTACTGTTATAGCTAGATTTGCTACTATGAGCGTATGCTAAATCAGATTCCATCATCCGGTTCGGTGGTGGTGTATAATTTTTTATTAGCGTATTTCGATGCTCTAATTGCTTGCAGATTTTTCGCAATTCGTTTATATTTTTAGGTTCTACTAGACCTATTTGGGTTTGTAAATAAGGCAAAATATTTCGCGAAATTATCTTGAGTTTTGTTGCCTCAGGTAATGGTATCGACATTCTATCAAATAAATTTAACATTACAGCAAAATACATCCCTACCGACTCATTTGCACCTTGTGTACGACGTTTTATTTCTTCGAATAATTTCTCGTCATAGTCTGGAGGTTGAAATTCGTCCTTTAAGGCATCTACAAGTTCCTCCCAGTTGTTTACAGATTTTCTTATGACTCGAAACCAACATTTCGCCTTTCCTTCGAACAAGTCTAGTGCCGATAAGAATAATTGTTGTCGCGTTACATTCCTAGCAACGCGCATTTCTTCAACGCTTTGCAAAAATGCGTTAAGTGATTGCTTGTCTTCACCATTATATTTTAATTTCCATTTATAAACTGGCACCGAGTATGAGTTTCGATTTGACATTGCTAAATTTTTCAAACTTTCGCGAGTATTATGCAAAGACTCATCGCTATCTGATGTTTCCGATTCGTCGTCACATAAGTTGATATCAATAGCTGATAAATCTACTGGGACTTGATCATAAATTTTGGTGCTGGACTTTCGAAAAGATTTTTGTTTTATATCTGCCAATGATGACAAGTTAACAATTTTGAGTAAAATATCGTTCTTTTCTTTTTGCAAATCATGTTCCGAATCCCCTATTTTTATCCTATTGATCCTACCTAACGCGTATTCTATTTTTGAACGAAATTTCTTGTGAACCGACGATTCCACATCTCCGTCCATTTCTGAATTCAAATTGTTAAGTTCGTCAACTGTTAATTTTAATGCTAAAATATCCCCACGTTGGGCGCCAGAAATGTGACCTATAAAACACTGGCTATAGGTTTATTTAGTCTTTTGTGGCTAGCCTTTAAACAGCCGAGACGGTCGTGCGGTTCCAAAATTAGACGAAATTATAAAAAAAAATTAAGGGCGCCAACTGGTCTGAAATAAAATAATTGGGACCGACCAGTAGATCCCACGCACAGACTAGATTTTAACTAAGACTGACCAAATCAGTCTCACTAGGCGAAACCTAACCTAAAACGAGATATTGGGGATATAAGTCAATAACAACAACTGAATATAGTAAATATCAAAAACAATAAAATTTATTATAATTGAAAATCGAAAAGTAAATAAAATATATAGATACCAAAAATAAATTTAGAATAATAATATTATAAATTACAAACAAATAATAAAAATATTAATTAAAGGTAAATTTGGTTAAAGCGATTTTACCAGAATGCGCTGGATTACAAAGCTTTCTCGGGTTGGTCGACCAGCGCCACGAACTTCCTACACATTCCGAATAAAATCTAACGTATAAAAAAAATATATACAACTGATATTCAAAATTTAAAATAAACGATATATAAACAATAACAAATAATTTTGATTAAAAAAAGGCTTATCTGGATTCTTTTCTTGAAGTTTCCTCTATCCTTGCCTTCTTTCGACGCTCGGTACGTCCAGCCCCAAATTATCCAAACCAGTACGCCAATGCCGTAAGCTGGCTCTGGATATTTCCTGCGACGCACCAAGAGGGAGAGAGAGAGAGAGAAAAAAGGAGAAATACTGGGAAGGAGAGCCTAAAATAAGATCATATCCATTAAATTTCGGTAAATGCTTGCGTTTTAAGCGCCGCATACAATTATACAAAAATATACAAGCAATACAACACAATAATTTAGATTATTACCTTAAGATGTTATGCGGCTCTCTGTAGTGAATTTGTATTGTGGCAATATTAATCCGAATAAATCGTAGGAACTCAATGTCCTTTTCACCTTTACGTTCTCAAAACAAATCCCTTTAAAGGTCTAAATACATATACTATTCACCGTATAATAATATTCTTCTGTTGAGAACGAAGGTCTGACCACGTATCAAATGATTTTCACGAATAATAAAATACTGTTTATTACTTGTATATTATTGTGTAATCATGGTTACCGAAATCTATGCGATATTGTCTTATTTTAATAAAGTAGGCTGCTGTACATTAGCGTACCGTATTAAATTTGTTTAAAAATAAACAAATTTCTTTTAAAACGTTACAAACGGGAGCTATGAGAACCAGCCCTATAAGCAGTCTGCAGTGTGAAGCCAATCACCCGTCACTCGAACACCGAAAAACTCAGCTCTCATTAAATTATCTAGCAAATCTAAGAAGCAAACCCACGTCTCCAGCATTCCATAAATTCTTCGAACAAGACCATACCGGAAAAATGAAAATACAGGCACCTTTGTCACTTTCAGAAAAACTTTGCGCACACCTACAAGAACTCGGTATAGAATTTCCTTTAATATAGAAAGACAACATGACAAAATACCCACCTTGGCTTCTTAAAGAACCAATATTCAATCTCTCCCTCACAAAACTTAACAAATCAAATACTAAGTCAATAGTCCAAAAACATATTCACCCTTGCATGCCATATATACCGGAGGATCTAAAGTAGAAAACCAAAATTGGCACGGGCCTTCTCTTCCATAAAAAAAACTTTAATTTTACTTAGTCGATGTAACTAGTTTATTTTCTGCTGAAGCCCTCTGTCTTCTAAAGACAGTAGAAGAAGTAAAAAATAACACAGATGATCTTCATACATGTGTCATACATTGTGACTCACTAAGTGTAATACAATCAGTTCAACAATCGCGTACCACCAATCCCATATCCACCAAGATTCAAGAAACTATCCATGAAGCCATTAGTCTGGGCAATAAAATCATTCTCATGTAGGTACTTTTCATGTAGGTACTTTCGCACATCGGAGTAGAAGGAAACGAAGAAGCTGACCAGTTAGCAAACGAAGCCGTAAACGGGGAACTAGTGGATATACCTATACCAATGTACATCCGAAGAAAAATTGAAAACTTCATTGCAAAATACAACATGCAATAATCACCTCCACAGAATAAAAAGTACTATAAAAGAATTGAACTCTCGTATAAATAGAAGGGAACAAGTCAACTTGACAAGGTTGAGACTTGGTCATACAATGTACACCCATAAACACATTTTTGAGAGACCCGACCCGCCACTATGCAGTATATGTAATACACGACTAACCGTGGAACACATCCTTCTAGAGTGTGACCAGTACCAAAAATAAAGAAACTCCAAATTCCCTACCAAATACAATCAAGGACCTGTAGCCAACAACACGGACACAGAATCCCGGGTTATTCAGTTCTTGAAGTACATAAACATTTCATCGAAAGTATGACTACCCAATTTAAATTTAATATAAATATTAACTACCACATTACTAAAACATATGTACACTCAAAACTATATGTAATATTAAAATATGTACCTTAAGTATCTGATCGCCAATAGCCTGAGAAGCTAAGGCAACCATTAATTACTATAACTTAAATAAAATCGCATTAGATATATTTATAAAGCTACCTTGGGACAATAAAGTTATTGACATCGTTGGACCATACCTAGGTAACCTGTGCTTAGCCAACTATGGTATTCTTATCAGCAGCAATCTATATATATATAAAAGCAAGTGTCCTGACTGACTGACTCATCACCGCCCAGCCCGAACCCTTGGGCCTAGAAACTTGAAATTTGGAGAGTATATTCCCTCCATGACGTAAGCACCCACTAAGAAGGGATTTTTCGAAATTCAACCCCTAAGGGGCGAAAAGGGGTGAAATATGATTTCACGGATTCTTTAATATCTCTTCGGGTCGATGGGATATCGACTTAGTTTTTGCTTACAAAGATTACACATACATATGCCGAAAAACTTATTTCAGGATTTTGTCCTAATCAACCCCTAAAGGGGTGAATCTACAATCGGGGTGAACTTTACATCCCGTCGTATTTCCTGTGTTTGTTGAGTTATAAGGTTTCTTTTTGGCACATAGGTGTCTTTTTATAATATCTCGAAATGGTTTTGACAGTTTTTTAAAATTTCACCCCTAAAGGGTGAAAAGGGGTAATATGTGATTTCAAGGATTCTTTAATATCTCTTAGGACCAATAAGATATCCACTTGCTTTTTGCTTACAAAAAATACCCATACAAAACCGAAAAACTAATTCCAGCATTTTGTCCTTATCAACCCCTAAAGGGGTGAATCTACAATTGGAGCGAATTATACATCCCGCAGTATTTCCTGTGATTTTTGAGATGTGAAATTACTTTTTGGCACATAGGTGTATTATTAAAATATTTCGAAATGGTTTTGACAGTTTTTTAAAATTTCAGCCCCAAAGGGTGAAAAGGGGTGACATGTGATTTCAAGGATTCCTTAATATTTCTTAGGACCAATAAGATATCAACTTAGTTTTTGCTTACAAAGATTACCCATACAAATGCCGAAAAACTTATTTCAGGATTTTGTCCTAATCAACCCCTAAAGGGGTGAATCTACAATCGGGGTGAATTTTACATCCCGTCGTATTTCCTGTGTTTGTTGAGTTATAAGGTTTCTTTTTGGCACATAGGTGTCTTTTTATAATATCTCGAAATAGTTTTGACAGTTTTTTAAAATTTCACCCCTAAAGGTTGAAAAGGGGTGATATGTGATTTCAAGGATTCTTTAATATCTCTTAGGACCAACAAGATATCGACTTGCTTTTTGCTTACAAAAATTACCCATACAAATACCGAAAAACTAATTTCAGGATTTTGTTCTTATCAACCCCTAAAGGGGTGAATCTACAATTGGGGTGAATTATACATCCCGTCGTATTTCCTGTGATTGTTGAGATGTAACATTACTTTTTGGCACATAGGTGTATTTTTAAAATATTTCGAAATGGTTGTGACGGTTTTTTTAAATTTCAGCCCCAAAGGGTGAAAAAGGGTGACATGTGATTTCAAGGATTCCTTAATATTTCTTAGGACCAATAAGATATCGACTTGGTTTTTTCTTACAATAATTACTCATACAAATGCCAAAAAACTTATTTCAGGATTTTGTCCTAATCAACCCCTAAAGGCGTAAATCTACACACGGGGTGAATTATACATCCCGTCGTATTTCATATGTTTGTTGAGCTATAAAATTTATTTTTTGCACGTAGGTGTCTTTTTAAAATATTTCGAAATGGTATTAACAGTTTTTTAAAATTACATCCCTAAAGGGCGAAAAGGGGTGAAATGTTAATTCAATGATTTCTTAATATCTCTTAGGACCAATAAGATGCCGACTTGGTTTTTGCTTACAAAGATTACTCATACAAATGCCGAAAAACTTATTTCAGGATTTTGCCTAATTAACCCCTGAAGGTGTGAATCTACAAACGGGGTGAATTATACATCCCGTCGTATTTCCTGTGTTTGTTGTGTTATACAATTTCTTTTTTGCACAAAAGTGTCTTTTTAAAATATCTCGAAATAGTATTGATAGTTTTTTAAAATTACGTCCCTAAAGGGTGAAAAGGGGTGAAATGTGAATTCAAGGATTCCTTAATAACTTTTAGGTCCAATTTTTGCTTACAAAGATTACTCATACAAATGCCGTAAAACTTATTTCAGATTTAGTATTTTTAAAATATTTCGAAATGGTTTTGCCAGTTTTTTAAAATTTCAGCCCCAAAGGGTGAAAAGGGGTGACATGTGATTTCAAGGATTCCTTAATATTTATTAGGACCAATAAGATATCGACTTGGTTTTTTCTTACAATAATTACTCATACAAATGCCGAAAAACTTATTTCAGGATTTTGTCCTAATCAACCCGTAAAGGGGTGTATATACAATCGGGGTGAATTAAACATGCTGTCGTATTTCCTGAGTTTGTTGAGTTAGAAAATTTTTTTTTGGCACATAAGTGTCTTTTTAAAATATCTCCAAATAATATTGACAGTGTTTTAAAATTGCATCCCTTAAGGGTGCAAAGGAGTGAAATGTCAATTCAAGGATTTCTTAATATCTCTTCGGACCAATAAAATATCGACTTGGTTTTTTCTTACAAAGATTACTCATACAAATGCCGAAAAACCTATTTCAGGATTTTGTCCTAATCAACTCCTAAAGGGGTGAATCTACAATCGGGGTGAATTTTACATCCCGTCGTATTTCCTGTGTTTGTTGAGTTATAAGGTTTATTTTTGGCACATAGGTGACTTTTTAAAATACCTCGAAATAATTTTGACAGTTTTTTAAAATTTCACCTTTAAAGGAGTAAATGGGTATTTTTTTATTCGATAGAACGTTTTTTGGACATAGATACATGAAATTCGCAAAGTATATTCTTTCCATGACGTAAGCACCTACTAATAAGAGATTTTTCGAAGTTGACCTCGAAGGGTCTAAAAAAGGGGGCAAATGTGATATCAGGGATTCCTCAAAATCTCTTAGGACCAATCAGATATCGACTTGGTTTTTACTTACAATGGTTATCTAAACAAATGTTTAAATAACATAGGAATTCAGAACTTTGCCTTAATTAACCTCTAAATTGAACCCTTCGTATTTCCAGTTTCTTAGTTCCAATCTTTGTTGAGTTATAACACTCATTTTTGATAGAACATCTCTTGGACATAGAGACATGAAATTGGGTAATTATATTCCGTCCATGATGTAAGCACCCACTAAGAAGGGGTTTTATAAAATTCCAGCCCTAAGGGGTGAAAAGGGATGCAATTTTATTTCAGGGATTCCTCAATATCTCTTAGGACTAATGAGATATAGACTTGATTTTTGCTTAAAAAGGTTACCCATACATTTTTTTTTTATTCAGGATTTTTCCCTAATCAACCCCTAAACGGGTGAATCTACATTCAGGTTGAATTATAGAAACCTTTGTATTTCCTGAGTTATAACATTTCATTTTGGTGCATAGGTTTCTATTCAAAATATTTAGAAAGCGTTTTTACAGTTTTTTTAATTTCATTCCTAACGGGGTAAATTGGTATTTTTATTCGATAGAACGTCCCTTGACATACAGACATTCGGGAAATATATTCCCTCCATGACGTAAGCACCCACTAATATGGAATTTTTCAAAATTCGGTCCCTAAGGGGTTGATATTGGCTGAAATGTGATTTCACGGATTCCTCAATATCTCTTAGGACCATTGAGATATCGACTTGGTTTTTACTTACAAAGGTTACCCATAAAAATATAAAGTTATGTCAAAATTATACCCTAATCAACCCCTAGAAAAGAATTATAAAACTCTTCGCATTTTCTTCGTTTGTTGAATTATAATATTCCTTTTAACATATATATGTCTTTCTAAAATGTTTAAAAAGTTTTACAGTTTTTTTTTTACTCACTAGTTCGAGCCCTATATAGTGTAAAAGGGTTTTTTCATGGTTTCCTCAATATCTCTTAGGACAGATATCGACTAGGTTTTTGCTTACAAAGGTTACCCATACACATGTTTAAAAACAAACTGAGGATTTTACACTAATGCGTCCGTCAGTATACCGTAGCGAAGCACGGGTACTCAGCTAGTATAAATATATAAATAAACAAATCTTTCCTCAATATATCAGACTTATAATGACCTATATCGACTTAGTTTTTGCTTCCAAAGGTTACCCATGCACATGTACAAAAACGCATTTTGCTCTGATCAACCCATAAACGGCAAATCTAGATTCAAGGTTAGTTATAAAACGCCTCGAATGTTTAGAATCTGTACATGTATTAAAATTAAAAAACGGCTTAACCGATTTTAGAGCTATTTGCAACAACGTATTGCAAATTTGTCTGGAACGATTTTAAGCTATATATCATCGCTGTATGACACCAGGCTTCCGATCAATTAAGAAATATTTAGAAAAAAGTCGGAAAATTTTTCGGCAATTTTTTAAATATTGCTACAAAAATGTTCCCGAGAATATATATCACATTTTTTTTTTATTTTCATTTTTGACAACAATTATAACGTTAAATTCGCTGTTGAACATTATTGTAACCCCCTAAAGCAATACGAAGAAAAAAACTTCCTTGGGTGGCATTAATATTTACTATCGAAAAAAAGTGCTCCGACCTATATAGGTACGATTTATAAATCAGGAATCATCACGGAGTAATTATAATAAATATCATAAAAATTATAATAAACAATTTCGTAAGGTGCAAGATAAAATGTTTCACGTGATCGGCGCTGTTTTTGGCGATGAGTGATTCTCAAATGGGCATTTTATGTGGCATTTTCCTGGGTTAGCACAACGGGACACTTATACGTGTAGTTACTAAATGTCTATACTACCAATGTTTACAAAGAAGTTCATACTTAAATTATTTGTATAAGAAGCACATATTAATACAATGGTAGATTAAAACAAATAAATATATTTGAATATAAAACGATTCGCAGCAACCAGTCTTGAACCGATTTCGAAATGGGTCCGATCTAAGCCGGCTACGACTATTTGTTTCGGCAGCGAAGCAGCGGGTATACTGCTAGTATTAAATACCTGCATATGATGTGCCAATTAAATCAAGCATTTAGGCACGTAGGCCTCAGATGAACTTAGCGGAAACAAAAATAACAATTTGGTGTTCTGGGTGTCGGTACACCCAGAACATTAAAATTTAAATCAACCAGTGGAGAATGTGGAGGAAAACATATATATATTGAAAAATATACTTGTAACAAATTTTGTGCATATATTTAATAAGATTCGAACACTGTTAATAGTTAATATATAGCTAGTATAGCTAGTAGTAATATATAGCTTGTGATTATAAAATGAGTATAAAAAAAATACGTATATAAACTGTCTTCGTAAACAATTGTCATTAAGACATATTACCACGCTCCCCCCTTGAGTACACATGATACGCCCTGGTGTGGATACACAACTGTTTGCCTGGTCGTCTTCGTCGGCTTTCGAGCAACATGATATCGTTCGTCTCATTGGAGTTTCCAACGTTATTCCATTTCTCCGTAAAATTTTGCGCACATAGATGCCATCGATGCACTTATGCACATTACATTAGGTGCATCGTGCCTGCAAAGACGGAAAGTAGCTGTAGAACTAATGCATATTGCAATTTAGATGTATTCGCACCTACGAACGCGGCAAGCTGCTGAAACATTATGCACATTGGATTAGGTGAAATCGCACTCACGAACGCGGTGAGCGGCTTTAGCCCTTGTATACGATTACCCTCGCACTTTTTTGACGAATCGTTGGCTTACCGGGAGAAGTGGCTTGGTATATAGTTTATGATTTTTGGATTTATTGACATTGTCAATGCAAATTACCACATCTATCATAGGAAAACTTTAGACCTTTAAAATTTTAGCAGGTAGACCTTCAAATAATAATATTTCTACAGATTTAACAAATTTATAAAAAGGACACTTGCCAATTTCTGCAAAGAAAAAAAAATGGTATAGGTTATGTAAAACTTACATGATACCTCCAGAATGTCATGGATGGCACAATTCACTTCCCGTCGATAAATTATGGAACGCTATGCCCGAACCAACGGCTTCAGGAACTAAATCAGAAAATAAGATGGAGTAGTTTCCTTTTCGATTTTTTTAATTTATTTTTTTTAATAGTTTTATTTAGGGTTGCCGCAACTGCTTGGTTATGAGCACCCCGGAATATCTGTTTTACATAATCAATATATAATTACTTAATAAATATAATATATATAAATATTTAATATAATAAATTAAGGCTGTTAGAAGCTATCTGGGATGTTATATATTGTCAAGTAAGTTTACATCTTTTAGAAACTAAAATTATTTTTTTTTTACGTTTGTATTGGTTGCAATTTGCAGTGCGTCTGTTGGAAATTTATTTTTGATTCTTTGTGTTGTGTATTGTGGAAATTTTAGAATTGCTTGTTCCACCGTAAGTTGTGTGTTGAAGGTGGGTCATATCGGCGGTGTCCTTTTTTCAAATAAGTATGGATGTGTGAGTCGTGTGTGTCCAATTTTGATTCTTGTTAGAATTATTTGTTCATGCCTTGTTGCATAATTTCGCGGACTTTGAATTCTGTAGCGTGTGTTTATTCCATTCTTTTTGTAGTTTCCTTTTAAAGAAACTCTTCGCATCATATGATGGTATTTGAATCACATCTTGGTGTAAAGCCTCCTTCGCAGCTTCGTCTGCTTTTTCATTTCCTGATTGGTTGCGATGTGATGGAACCCATAATATTGTGATTTGTTTCTATTGATCAATACAGTGGAGTATGTTGTCTTGTATTTTTTGTATGATGATGTCGTTTAAATAACTTTGCTTCAGCACCATTACCGAATGGTGCTGAGGGAATCAATATGAATTATGAAGTTTTGGAATGTTTTTTTTTTATATATATATGCGGTTGCTTGGAGTAAAGCATAAGCTTCGGCAGTGAAGTCGCTCATCATATTTGGCAGGTGGTATTTATTTATTTCTTTCTTCTCTACTACCATTGCGGCACAAGTTTTGTTTTGTAATTTAGCACCATCTGTGTAACTGGCTGTGTAATTCTTGTATTTGGACATGGTTTCATTGTAGGGATTTAAAATGATGGATGAACTGGTTTCTTGGGTTATAATTGGAGGTTATAATTGGGTGGGATCCAGGGAGGTTGTTTGTGGAAAAGTCAGGCTCATATTATTTAATTGTTCTTGAAATTGTTGATGGAACTCTGGAACCCTGTTCCCGAATCAACGGCTTCAGAAACTAAATCAGAAAATGAGGCGGATTAGTTTCCTTTTCTATTTTTTTTTTTTTTTTTTTTGTTAGCTTTTTCTTTAAGACTAATATATTTTAAGTATCCTAGTACACAAAACGATTTACCTACCCACATTAACGTATGGATGCGAGTTCTGGGTTCTTTCCAATCGGCTCAAGAGCAAAGTTCAAGCTACAGAAATGAAATTATTAAGAAGAGTTAAGGGTGTCATTAAAATTGACAGAATAAGAAGTGAAACAATACGAGAAGAGCTACCAGATAGAAGCAGTAGAAAAAACAATAGACGGACAGAAATTAAGATGGTATGGCCACATCACAAGAATAAAGCAAGTGAGACCGACAAAAAATATATGGCTAGCCAGAACTTCAGGAAGGAGACCAAGAGGAAGACCTCATAAAACATGGAACCAAACAGTGTCACTAATCCTAGTAGATAAAAAAGGACTGACATGGAAAGAAGCAGAACCTAACCTAACCTAACTTCATAAAATAATTAGACTGAAAACAACAAACTCTACACCGAATAGTAGAAGAAGTTTCTGACTAAATATATATAATATATATATATATATATATATATATATATATATATATATATATATATATATATATATATATATATATATATATATATATTATTTTAGTAATGTTATATGTGAGTTATTAATACTATTACTAAAGTGATTAATACATATTTCGCATTACACTACTGTTTTTAACTTTTGACCAAGTAGTTTAACATATATTATTCGACAGTAAAAAGTACTATTTTTTTACTAAAAAAAAAAAACAAAAACAAAAAAACACAACAAATGGTATATTTTTCTTTTTATATTATACTTACTTTAACGACACTAATAAAGAGCACTGTTTAAATCCTATAAAGTTACTACATTATTTTTAAATTTTTGGGAAGTACCTGAACTTGTAATGCGATTTTCTCAATTTTGTCAATATGTGATGGTCACTTTTCGCAGTAAACATGTTATATCAACAATATATGTCACAAAATTATAGGGTAAATTGTGTTAATCTTGCCTCATACATCCACATCGGCCGGCAAATTATGTAACAAATGTATTTTGTACATATACTTAATAGCATTCGAACACTACAAATGGTTTTACAATGTATAACTTGTCAATATAACATGTGTATAAAAAAAAAACATGGTGTATATAAACTGTTTACGTCAACAGTGATCATTAAAGAACGTATTACTTATACTTAGGGCGCGCAATCTAACTTTGGAAAAGCAACCAAACAGCTGATATTACCAGAAGAGTGAGACTCTACTGGGCGGCATTTAGGAAATTAGAATTCGTACTTAATACCGAGAAGTACCAATCAACTTGAAAGGAAAGGTGTATGACCCATGAATTTTCCCGGTCGCAGCCTACGGTCTATAAAGCATGTGTTTAATGGTTAAATGTGTCAATCAGCTAAAATTACAGCGCACCACAAAAGGTATAGGGTATAAATATATCTGCAAAAAAACAATATCCATGATGTTGGACACAGAATTACATCTCTCAGATGGTGATCATATAGGCAAGACAATAACCGATGAACACACAAAATAGATCACTGGCGTAATTTTCGTATAATTGGCGTAGAAATTCCAGTCAGTGTCAACAGACCAAACAGTGATTAGACTACATGAAAAGGGAGCAGGAAAAAATTAGTAAAGCTGCATTCAGGGCTCTTAAACTACTCGACTATAGTCGACTATAAGTTGTCGTATAGTAAGGCAAGCAACCGTTCAGAGCTCCAAATTTAATAGATTATACCTTATCGCTTGTGGATAGTTTTCCAAATTTATAGCTAGTGAGTTGTTTTAATGAGACAGACATATAAACACATTAGCTATCTCAGACTATATCGGCGAAAACGTTCCTATTGTATGCTTTTACATAACCTAACAACATTTCATCGCACTGATAACAATAAATCTCACCCAAAATTACAAAGACGAACAGTAAATATGATCAATTTAGGTAATTTGGTTTGGTTTAGTTAGTAAAAATCTAGGACAGCAGAATTACGAAAACGATATTAGATAATAAACATTTTACGAAGCCACCGTAGTTGGTTTAAAGACACACAGATGTCACACTATTCCCAACTCACTAATTTTCTTAGCTATAAACGATGCCTGTTACGTTAAAACAATCTATTAAATTTATGCATAGCTCCCAGTCCACAGTCAACTAATTTAAAGAGCTCTGAACGCAGCTTAACAACTAAAGACGGCTAAAGACAAGGAAGTAAGAAAAAAAGGGAGGCCTATGTTAAAGAATATTAAAGAAGGATTACAAGACATCTTAAACTGCATAACCCAGCGGTTCCCAAACTTTTTTGACCGCGACCCGGTACGAGGTTTTAAAATTTTTCGCGACCCACCTTATGAAAAAAAAAAACATTTATTTACAAAACAAATTTTATTTTAAAGCAGTAGCTTTATAGTAATAAATAGTAATAAAGAGTATAGTATAGTAATAAAGAACATAGTATAGTAATAAAGAGGACAAATACACACTATTCTAGTGATTAACTGACATAAAAAAAATAATATGTAGAAAAAAAATCTTTTTTGTGTTTTTACAAAAAATTTCTGCGACTCGGTGCTGGGTCGCGACCCACACTTTGGGAAACGCTGGCATAACCAATATAAACGAATAATACGGACTTTCCTTATACACCAATAAAAAGAAATTCATGGTTATTAGCAAAAATAATGCGACTTGCGGACAATTTTTTACAAATAATTTTAGTATTGAAAGAGTACAAACTCATAGTTATTAAGGAGCTGCTATAAACGACCAATGAGATTCAGCCAGAGAAAGCAGATCGCGCATAGAAATTGCCAGGGCAGCATTTACAAAAATGATTAAAATATTCAAAAGCCATGACTTGAAACAATAATTAGAGTTTTAAGATGCTATGTTTTTTCTACTCTCTTATAATTAATAATAATTCTTTATTACTCTAGGTCTTGCGGTGTTTAGAGTTATTAATAAGTAGGGTATTAACCATTACAAATAAAATAAAAAATAAAATAACGTATAATATTTCATATTTGATAATTTTACCATATTTTTTATCTCATATATTTTTTCTTCCTCCAGTGTCCCTCTCTTTCTTCGTATTCTCATTCCGCCTTCCTTCTCCGATCTCCTTCCATCTTGCGTCCAGTTCTCTCGCCCCCCTGCCTTTCTCACTCATCTGTTCCTTTATTCCTTCCTCCCAGACTGCCATCTCCTTGCAACTCTTAGCTAAATGCTTCAAGGTGTCCTCTTCTTCCTTGCACATTCAGCAAAGCTTGTCCTCTAGCTTTGACCAGTACCTATTGTTCTTCTCTTCGTTGCCGCATATTAGCCTCGCTATCCTTCTGACTCTTTTCCCTTTCAAGTATCTTGGTATTTCGATCACTCTTATAACTTTTCACACTCTGTGATTTGTCTATTATATCTGTTCTGCTCCTGTACCTTCTTATCCCTCCGTCTCAATTCTTCTACTATATTTGTTCCTCCGTTTCTCTTTCTCTCTGCTACTCTTATGTCCATTCCGCAACTCCAAAAGTACTCTTTTCTTGTCTCTCCCCATGTCGACAATTTTCCTTTTTGTTCTGCTTTCATTATTTCTTCCCAGCATTCCCTTATTATTTTCCTATTCTCTACCCTTAAACTTTCTCCTCATATTTCACTGCCCTCGCTCCGGCACCAACTCTCAATTTTTCCCTCTTCATTTCCTTTCTCACAATATATCCCGGTGTCGTTCTGTCTACCCCCAATGTCCATGTCATGTAGCCCTCTTGTACCCTTTCCATCATCTCCCATTCCCCAAATCTCCACTCCGTACATAAGGATTCTCTTCACTATTGCATCGAATATCTTCATCCTCCACTTGATATCGTCATTAAACCTCCTATCCCCTATGCTCCATAGCTTTCCTATAACCAGCCTTATTTTTTTCACTCTTTCACTTCTTTGATTTCTCTTCCTAGCCGTTCCCATCTTACTTTTTTTCTGTTTCCTCCCTCTTTTCCAAACACCAGCATCTTAGTTTTGTGTCTGTTTACGTCTGATTTCTTTCTTTGAAAGTATTTGTCCGCTGGGTCCATCATCATCTTATTAGCTTTCTTATTCCCACCACCACTCCTCCGTCTAGCCCCTTTCTCATTGTTTCTTCCAAATAAGCCACGTATAGGTTGAACAGTGTTGGAGTCAACGGGCATCCCTGAATAAGGGGGTGATTATTCACCCAGAAACATTGAGACTCTTCTCCTACTCTCACTGTGCACCTCGTCTCTCGGTATAATGCTTTTATCTTCTTTATCATCTCTTCACTTACACCCTTACTTTCCATTACTTCATACAATTCTTTCCTGTCCTTCCGTATTTTTTATAAATCTTCCGCAAGCTTATCGAAAGCGGCCTTCAGGTCAATAAATGTACATATACACCTTTCCACTTTTCTTCTTAATTCTCTCTGCGACTATATGATTTATTGTGTATATGTTATCGATCGCACCTCTTTCCTTCCTAAATCCTGACTGCGTCTCCTCTAGTATTTCTTTACGTTCTATTTCCTCCACTAATCTCTCAATGAACACTGTTTCATACACCTTGTACGCCGTACTCATCACAGTCACTCCTCGATAGTTACTTGTAACATCCTTGTTACCTTTTTTTTAAATTGGTACTATTATCTCCAGTCCTTCGGTTATCCTTCTCCCTTCTATATTCCTCGGATTATTTCTTCCAGCTTTGCCACCACTTTTCCCTTCCATGTATACATCCTTCGCTCTTTATTTTATTAGTTCCTGCTACTTTTCCCTTATTCAGTTTCTTGATTACTCTCCTCATATCCTTCCTTGATGGTTCTTCATCCGTTTCTTCCACTGTTTCTCTTTTTTCTTCAAATTCTTCCCTTCTTTCTTCACTTCCCTCCAATATTTCCATAAAGTATTTCCTCCAACTCTACATCGTAATCTTTCGGCTCATTCCCACCTGTTTCTTTCTAACCTTATTTATGTATTCCCACGCTTGTTTTTCATTACTTATATTTTCCACCTCTTCCGTTCCTCCTTCATGTACTTTTTCTTTTCTTCCTCGCATGTTCTTTTATATTGTGACAGTATTATTCTACTCTCTTATATGGTGTCGAGACGTGGCCATTAACGGAAGCTTTATCTAAAAAAATCGTAGCTTTTGAAATGTGGATTTATATTACGCATACTGATATGTATATCATGGAAGTACAAGGACATGAACACCAAAGTCCTAGAAATGATGAAAAAAACTTGAAGTTAATGTTCACTATTAAAAAAAGAAAGTTGAGTACTTGGGTCATATAATGAGAAACGAAGAAAGATACGGGTTTCTTCAACTAGTTATACAAGGTAAAGTGTTTGGAAGAAGAGCAGACGTCGTATATCTTGGTTGACGAATTCAAAGATGTGGTTCAATAAAACAACAAAATTGTTTAGGGCTGCAGTCAGCAAAGTTAAAATAGTCATGATGATCGCCAACATCCGGAACGGATAAGCATCTTAAGAAGAAGAAGAAGATGTTCAAGAATAGAAAAAATTAAGAAGCCTACACAAGGAAAAGAAAAATTTGTTGCAAATTTTAATGTTTGTCTATTTTTATTCATGTTAAGTACTTTTTTTAACATCTCTATTTTCCGGTATAACATATAATAAATTTGAATAAATTTATTGGTAAAATAAAATGTTTATATCTTTTTTATAGGTGAATATTAGAGATTATAATCGTTTTATGTATTCCAGCCAATTTGGCACGAGATCTACTATAAGTAACATCTTGTAACATATTTTTCGGATTAGTAAACATGTTGATCGATTTCCAACAAAACAAACTTACACAAAGTATCATACCTGAACATCTGAAACTACTATAAATTTAAAACACTGTTGCATCACGATTTCACATTTATACTAATGTTCTAATTTAAAATCATTAGTCATATTTAAAGTTTTGTTGGTATAGCCAAGAAACCCCTATACCGTTACAAATGTGGCAGTCTCACTACCTGTGCTTTAAAAATTGTGGCAAAACGACTGGGCAGAGTTGAAATTTGGCACGCTTTGAACCACATAGAGGAAAAATACTGAAACTTCAAAAATTTGTACATTTATGTATAAACTTGTCAACAACTGAAATGATCCACTATATAAAACATCAACTAGTTTAATAATATTAAAAACTAGCGCCAAAATTCTATATTACTTGTAAGTATTTGACAAATCTATCATGGTTTATACAGGTTTGTTATGTTGATTTCTTATTTGTATAAAGAAAAAGAGTTTTTTTTTTTTTTTTTTCTTACATATGTATAGAAATACATTAGTTTGTACCTATAGGTCAATATTTTTGATTATATAAAATTTTTCAGTTAAAATTAATTATAAAATCATTTAAAAATGCCATATTAAAGAGGGCCAATTAAATCGAGAGGTGATTCAAATTAGTAATAGACAAGACCATGCAACGCTTAAGAGAGATTGTAAGTGTATGTTTTCGATATGCTGACGGCAGCTAAAGGAGTTTAACGCTTCAACAAACTCATTCTTTTGGACTTATATTACGTCGAAATTCCACAAGAAATGCATTGCAGCTAAATAATGTTTTGAGCGACGCCACTAGAGTTGTTATCTTTACGCAAACGGTAAGAAGAAGACTGCAGGATTATGGCTTAAGAGCAAGAAGATGCGCGTATTTCTACATTTAACCAGGAAAAATCGTGTGGTCCACAGACTTTGGGCGCAATAGCATCTATGCTGGGGAGCACCACAATGGTCTGTGTGTATGTTCTCCGACAAATCAAAATTTAATTTAAATCATTCAGGTGTACATCCTTACCTGAAGAAGAGTAAATGAGAGATTGAAAAAAGAGATGATGGCATCTCGGGTACCTTTTGGTGGAAGTGGTGTTATGCATCATTTTAATTCTGGCGTTGGTAGCGTGGAACAAGGTACTCAACCAATAGGATCGCTTTATTTTAAAATAACTTGTACCATGGTGTAGTAGGCGCTATGTTACAAGCACGGTTTCAAATTCGGAAATTTCAACTCTACGCGCTGGCCACACCGTTGGGTATGCGCATTTCGCTGCATTTCATGTTAAAATTGTAAATAACCAAACCTATATCCACCTTATTTATAAATACATACAATGGAAACCGATTATCATGAAACCACGGGGGCAGATATATTTTTTTCGGAATGGTGAGATCTGAAACGAGACACCAATTTCCCCAAAAAAAAGATGTAGCGAAATAGCGACTTTTACAATGTTGTCGGCAGTAATAAAGTTTATTATTATGGATTCGAACTTCTGGTCTGCAGAAGAGTCATGCAGTGCATATACTGGTAATACACCCCAAGTGCAATAGTAATAAACCCCCAAGCAGGGACCAACAGAATCTTCATTCTAAACTGTGATGTCAAGTAAAAAAGACTGTGTATTAAATTCTTCTCTTGTAATTGAAGTAACTGTCTGTGTCTGTTTTCTGTGTCTCATTTCTTGCAACAAATTAAAATAATCTCCCTGTTGCCTTCTGTTTCTATGTATATGGGACATACCATAAATATGTATATAAAAGAACTAGACATCTCCTTCGATTTGATGACATATTTAATGGAATTGAATAACCGTTTACTCCGAATACTTGTATAAAGTTTTAGGTTACATACAACTGCTGTGAGAGTCGAGAATGCGCACTTATCATGGCTCTACTGCCACCTTTAATTCAAATTTTCAAATATAACACCACGCCTCTCACCCTTGCTGCGCCTATGACTCCACCATGAAAATGATACTTTACTGTCTGGGGAAGTATATTTGTAAAAGACCGAACGAAACCGTGAATGCTGCTCGTTATGGAAACATGTGTATTAATACTTATAGTAGTGTCATTCGAGCAAAATTTTGGGCAGGATTTTATGTACGTTGATGATAATGTTCGGCTGCACCGAGAGCGTATTGTTAACCAGGCCCTCTTAGACCACAATATTTTAAGAATGCAATGGCCTCTCCGTTCGCTAGACTATAATCCTATTAAACATATCTGGTCTAGGTTACAAACACAGCATTCACAAAAAAGCATCTATCCTGAGAATTTTGAGCAGTTTCGAAATGAGTTACTTGAAATATAGGAGAGTTAATACAATACTTCAGAACTTTATTAACAATAATGAGCATGCCTAGATGTCAAGCTTAACATCGCGCAATAAAAGGCTCTATAAAGTACTAAATTAAAAAAATTATTCATTTATTTATACGATGATAAATAAAAATAAATCCTTATTTAATCTTGTAAATATCAGAGATTTTGGAATAAATGAATTTTTCTGAATAAAATGGATATCTATCTAAATTATGCATTTATATTTTATATTTAAATGTGTAAGAGGTAATTAATTTTATGTACTAATTTTTTTGATATTTATTTTAAGGTAAAAAAATAGTTAATTTTATAATTGGACCCTTTCAGTTGTTGACCAGTTTATTTAGAAAAAGACTAAATTCAAAATTAAAAACTAAGAGTATAATTTTTAATTTTGAATAGGGTTTCAAATGAAAGCACACAATACGCAAAATTACGTATGAAAAATACTTTTTTTAATCTCTATATTTAAAGCAATTATACCAAAATTGTTTTAAAAAATTGCCCCCAAGACCTTTGGACACTAACACATCGCTATGAACCGGATTACAACAACTAAAAATTTTAATCAGAATTGTGTGTTTATTTTATTTTGAAAAAATTAATTATTATTATTTTTTTTTTATTTTTATTTTTAATTATTCTGTGGTATCAAAAACTTTTGTAGAACAGATACGTACGAGAAGCAATTTAAAAAAAAACTTTCGGATGAAAATGGTTTTTGAAAAAATATTCCCGTAAAAATTTGTTCCAGTATATAACATAGATGGTTTGATTTAAAAATTTAAAAAAAAAATATTACAACCGAAATTTTTATTAGATTAGATTATATTTTCGAAAAATATCGTTTTTTTTTTGTATTTTTGAAAAATTATATTGAGTCCTAGAACTTCTACGTAGAGCAAAGGGATTCAATGGTGTTTTTCTATCGGGTACAATTTGGCGCTAACCTTTAATCTGGTTCTAGATTTTCCCGTACGTATTCCCCTCCTTCTCTATTGACCATCGTCAGGTTAGTCTGGGTCTTCCAAAGCGCTTTTGGCCCTGAGGGTTCCAGTCCATAACTTGTCTTGCAGTGTTATCCGGTTCTAACCTAAGCGTAAGACAAATCCACTTCCATTGGCGCTTTTTAATTTCTTGTCGAATCTCTATTTTTTCTATGATCTGGTATAGGTTAGGTTAGGTTAGGTTAGGTTTATTGGTGATGGTATGTGGCCAGTAAATGCCTACTTTAATTCGCAAACGTTTATTAACAATGTTTGCACTTTACTGGTTATCGTTTCTGTGACTCGTCAAGTCTCACATGCGTACAACAGGACTAATATCATCAGTGCCGTAACTAGGCAGGGGCACAGGCCCGTGGCCCAGAAAGGAAAATATTTACATAATAATTTATTATATTTGAGTGAGGACCTTTTTGTTTTTAGGACATCACTTGTATTATACAGTGTGTAGGGGGGCCCAATTATAAAATTTTGCCCAGGGCCCGAAAAAAGCTAGTTACGGCCCTGGAAACCATAACCAAATCGGTGCTATTAAAATGTGTAGTTTGATCTAGTACCTATATAATCATATGTTTTGTTTTAAATTTATAGGCTATTCCAAACGTTTAGGCAGAACTAACTGGAATTTAAATTTTTGTAAGTTTTCATTAGTTCTTCTTTTATGGTTTGAAGTAAGCTTTTGCTAAACAAAATGATTAAAATCCGCACTTAATCTATAAAAGGAAGTAGAATTGAAAATCTAGTTCCGCCTAAACCAAAGAAACAGACTTTATGTCGAGTATTAAATGAAAGCTTTTAATTCTTAGAAGACCAGACCAAAATTCATTTCCAACGTTTGATTTGGCCCAATTAAATGCACAAAAAATGATATTGTATTATATACGAAACTCAGAAATATGTGAAAAGGCACACTTCACATCAATTGTTTGGTAGTCCTAGTGTCAATGCTCTGAAATTGTTTTAGTTATTTTTACCTGCTATAAATACAGTTGTATTAAAAATTAAATTGGTTTTAAATTTAGACTTCAAAGATTTGAGAGCAAATAATGGCTTTGTTCATAAAGTAGGTATTTTTTATATTGTAGTTGACCTATAAGATAAAGGTAACGTAGGAGCGCTAAAATATTGTATCAGAGTGTTGTATCGGGTAATAATAATTGTGTTATTCTTTTTTCAATTATTTGTTTCCGAAGCGTTAACATCGAAATTTGTAAAATGTCATATGTCATGATTTAATGATAAATATAATCACTCAAAACAGTATAAAATATAATGAGCGACGTTAAACTATATATATGTATATATATCACAAAGGTGTCAAATATATAATAAATAAATAACCGAATTCTTATTCGAATAAAGAATCGGTACGAGTTCTAAAGTGGCTAAAACGCCGCTAAACCATGCAAACCAATATACTCTATTCTTGATGATGCTTTTGTGTCTCTTGCAAATATTGGTTTTGACGTTTTAAAGTCAACAATTTTGAGGTCAATGACCGATCAAGTTAAGGAATTCGGTTAAGATTAAAAACCGATGATTAGCAAGCAATTTTGAATGAATGATCGCCGTTGGTACAAGGGAAGCAGTTGAAACTTGATCTAGTAACAGTTTCGGGACGACTGTATGAGATAATAACCAGTAGCGAAGAAAGATTTCCGCTAGACTTGCCCAACCATAAAAATCGAAAAAACATTGTTTAGGTAAATCTTCAAAAATACATCAAATTATGCTCTATACAAATTTTTGTTCAAGGCTTGGTTTACTAGTTACGATTTTTTTTTTTAAATTTTATATTCCATTTCCCGTTTCGGATCTTCATAAAAAACAATAATGTTTTTCCCAATTAATATGATAATGTTTTAGTACCAGAGCAAACTCTCTAAGTTGAACTGTTCTTGACACACACACATACAGACAGCACTTCGAAAATAGGTTTTTTGGATTCCCTGTACCATGAAACGTGGTCATCAGTGAAAATCTGGACATCGAATTTTTTTGCGATTACAATACCTGCCCCTTATATATTAATAGGTTGGGCAAGTAAAAATGTATAAGCAACAAATTTTGGAAGCAGTTTGCAGTCTCTGTCAAAGTTAAGGTGCATTTGTTAAGCTGCTGTAAAGAAATTATATTCCGTGTCCAGAGCCGCAGCAATGTTTTTGGTGCCCTTGGCAAATAAAGTAAATTGATAAAATTGACTTCCTCAAATACAAGTGAAGAGCAAAAAAAAAGGTCTTCATTTCTCAAATACAAGTGAAAAGCAAATAAAAAAAAGGTTTTCATCTGCAATGACGCCCCTCATCAGGCATCGCGCCCTCGTCAAACATCGCGACCCTGGCAACTGCCCCGACGCCAACCCGTTGCTACGGTTCTGTTCGTGTCTATCAAGGGTTTATTAAAATAACATGATCTACCGGAGCTATTAAAATGGCATGTGTGTTGATGCAAGTACCAAATACTACACTGTGGCGAGAAGTGTAAAACAACGTAAATGACAACCATTTAAAAAAGAGGAGACAAACATGAAAAAAAATCGATGTAGTAAAGGCATATTTAGAAAGCTAACCCAGTAAGAAGACAAGGTTATTGGAAGAATCATGTATGATAATTATAGTAAAAAGAAAATTGCAACAATAGACTCTTTGATACAAAGAAATAATCTCTAGTTTGAAGATTCTTATTCAAAGTTCTTACAATAAGCGAGTGTAATTGTATTGATGAAAATTTAAATTTCAAAAATAAATAGTAAAAATAGCTAAATAGTATAAAATAACGTTATTTTAAAATTGTTTATATTACATATTATTTAAAAATTTTGCCAAGAAACTACGAAACTATTGACAGAGTACTGTAAAGTAGAGCATGTTTTAAACAAATCTATATTTTAATATATTGAGTTCATATATTTTTTCACACATATATTCACAAGATCATTTTCATAGTAACGTATATTATCCATGTTATAGCAACATAGCAATGTTGATTGCCAAATCACAACAGAAACACAAAATGTAACTACTATTTAAGAAATAAACACATTGAAAGCCAATCCTGTACTTTTCCCTGCTTTGCCTAAAATCTGTTAGTTTTATGGGGGTTTTATCTTCTCCCAGATACTAAGTAATTACTCTCATTTGGATGTCATTTCATTCAATTCTGGTCGAAGTATACCATATGACTTGTACCTATTACTATGCTCTACCAGCCGTCCCAACATGCATTTCTTTGATTGACATATAACGTAAGAAGGCTATTTTATGAAAATATACTGGTGACGAAAATTATGTACTGCAATCCTAAATTATGCACAACATATTTTTAGGTAGATTCCTGTCAGCCATCAACAAAACGGCAAAAGCAATCAACCATGCCAAGTCTTACTGTGCATTTGGAAAGATTGTTTTATGATTTACGGGACAAAGAAGTCAAGGTACTACCACGAAACAATTTCGCTATTTCAACCCTGTTCCGGGTACCAAAGGTCCCTGTTTCGAAACCTAGGGCATACCTATTCATTATTTGTTCTTACGAGCGTCGCCTTTTAGATTTCGGGATTTGAGATCAAAACCAACTTTTTACTAACAAAAGTGGCTTTATTGTTTATCAAATTATTCTCCATGAAGATCAATACACTTTTGCATGCGTTTGAACCAATTTTCGAAGCACTTTTTTTCCACTCCGATTGAGGCTTTTTCCACTGCGATTGTCAAATTATGTGGGGTCCAAAGCGAACAAATCTTTTGACGGCCAAATGTTGAGGCAATAGCTAATGTATGCTGGTCCCACTAATGCCCAAGGATATCTCAATTTCGCGATAAGGCACATGATGATCTTGCAGTGTCAGTTCACGCACAGCATCAATGTTTTCCAGAACAACAACCGATTTTGGACGACCTTCACGAAATTCGTCCTTAAGCGAACTACGGCCACGATTGAAGTCGGCAAACCATAAGCAATAGTCCTTGATGGTGCTTCATCGCCAAAAGTCGAATTAAGTTCATCGATACACTGCTGTTGGGTTAATCCACTTGGAAAGATGTAAAAAATTATCGCTCGAAAATGTTTACGATTTAATTCATACATTTTTAGCTGAGATGATTTTTTTCAAGTTACTGTAAACAATACAAATAGCGCTCGTACGTCAAAACGTTCTGAGTACGTATACCGTCAAAAATGTCAAACTTTACGATAGAAGCGTCAGTTACCAGATGACAGCACTTGTTTAGCGCAATCCCGAAATATAAGAGGCAACCCTCGTATCATCTCAATTTCATTAAAATAATCATACTAAAAAGATAATAAACGAGACATCACATAACACATTTATCAACGCTCCCAAGCCGAATGTAATCACCATGAACCTTGGACCTTCACTTATTCGAAGTATAGAGCACCAGAGCAGGTCCTAGGTTCTGCGGGTCTATTTGCAAAAATAAATACGGGACCAAAAAGAAAATAGGACGGATCCAGTTGGTGACAATAAAAAGAAGAATCCAAGTGATAGCCAAAACATTGACGGTACGGAGCTGGTCTGCTCGTGGAGCCGGGTTTTTAATTCGCCAACCCACCCATTCAATCGCAAGAAACAAGGCGAATTTACAATAAAAGAATATATATAATTTTTGTAGTTCTTTTCATTATTTTGAAATTTTTGTAATTGGTTTATGATCATATGTATTTCTATTTCAAATTGTATATGTTTTGCTAATATAAACCCAATAATAAAAAAGTTATGAGACTAATTTTTTTCCAGCAATCTTCCCGATCTTACCCTATAAAAAGAACATACTGATTATAGATCCTAAGAGTTTAATGTATACGTTGACGATCTCGAATATATATATTCATACTGGAGTTGGTGTAAGAATATATACAACTAAGAGTTTAAGGTTAAATAGCCCCGTATATCGCCAGTCTCCATAAAGACGCGCACATTAAGAATAAGAATAATGTTCCATGCATGTTCCATGTAAAAATATAAATTTCTATTATTTATTATTTTAAATACTACTTGAACAAAATTAAATCACCTCCCTAGAGAGCTCATAGTTTGCTAGTGGTACAATCAGGGCCGCGCCAAGGTGTGTTGGCGCCGGGGTGCAAGGTAAAAATTGCCGCCGCTAATAAGTTAAATGTAATTTTTTTAAATATAACAAGTATACATAGGTATATTTTCGAAAAAACTATGTTACGCAGGATAACAAAAAAACATACACAGATTGCTATATAGTGATTCTTAACCTATCTTCGAAAATTTAACTATATATAGAATTCATCACTACAAACAACTTTTTCCTATATCATTTTTCAAAAAAATTAAAATTAAAAAAGCTCGTCAAAAAAAACAAGGCGAGTGCCACTAATTTCAAATAAAAAAAAAAAAAACTAAACTTTATATGTACATATATATTTTAGTTAAAAATTCACCTTTAGGGTCGCAAATTCATTAATTAATTTCGTTAAATCTAAATCCACTGCTATTTTTTTTACTATACTAATTAAAGCCAAATTTGTTAACCTATCCTGTGACATGGAAAATCTTAAGTAATTTTTTATTAGTTTAAGCTTGGAAAACCTTCTTTCGCCAGATGCCACTGTTACAGGAATGGTCAAAAATAATCTTAATGCAATTGTTACATTTGGGCAAATTGCAGTAAGATCATAAGTTACTATATATTTTAAAACTGCCAAAGCATTCACGTCGGGCTTAATGAAAGTTAATAGTATTTTGAATTCATCGCATAAATCTATTGCATTTATATCAGATTCATTTTTTGCATTATCAGATAATTTTATTTGTAGATCTATACAATGTTTTATTTTCATGGAAATGTTTCGGCAGTGGACTTGATTATGCATCATTTAGTCTTTTAAGAGGAAGATGTAAATTTCTGATAGCGAAAGATTATAAGAATTATTTGTCCGAAATTGAGGAGAATATTATAAAAAATCCAAAACATTTCTGAAATTTCTCTAAAAACAAAAAAAGTTCGCATTCAAACATTCCAAATGCTATGTTTTATAATGATAGCAAAGCAAATGATGGTCAGTCCATAGCCGAATTATTTTCTACTTATTTTAGATCAGTGTATGAAATTAACGCTACAAATCGGTACCAATGTCAAAATGATTCTTCACAAGAAGTGACATTTGCAGAAAATTTAATTAATAATAGTAGACTTTTTTCCCGACTTAAAAGAATTAGATCCTAACAAAGGAGCTGGAGATGATGGTATTCCTGCATTTTTGTTAAAAAACTGTTGCGTTGGTTTCACAATCCCGCTCTCAATATTATTTAAAAAATCACTATCTGTGGTGAATTACCAACAGTGTGGAAAAATACTTTAGTAACCCCTATCTTTAAATCTGGTGACAAGAGTAATGTGTGCAACTATAGGCCCATCTCTAAATTATCAGCTATAGCTAAAGTTTTTGAGTCCATCATATATAACGAAATATTTAATGCGGTGTTTTTACTTTATACGCAACAAATATCCGATGCTTTAGATCACCGTGTACAGGTGGATGCAGTGTATATCGACTTCAGTAAGGCGTTTGATAAAATAGATCATAATATATTACTTAAAAAACTTGCTGAACCTGGTATACATGGTGTCCTACTGCGCTGGGTTAACTCGTATTTACAGAATCGGTCTCAGGCTGTGGTTGTTCATGGATTTAAGTCTGACTTTTATATCTCAACTTCGGGTGTCCCTCAAGGTTCGCACCTTGGTCCCCTTCTTTTTATAATATACATCAATGATATTGTAAACTGTTTAAAGCACTCGCAAATACTGCTATATGCTGACGACTTGAAGATCTATTCACAGATTACATCTATTACTGATTGTCTTCTCCTACAAAAGGATCTAGTCAGTTTACATGACTACTGTATTTCAAATAAACTATTTCTAAATTTTTCTAAATGCTTTCAGATAACTTTCACTAGAAACCATCAAACTTTTTCATTTTCCTATAGCATAAATTCAAACACATTTCTTAACGTCAGCCATATTAAAGATCTTGGTGTAACCATAGACTCAAAGCTAAAATTTGACATTCATATAAATACCATAGTTCAGAAAGCTTACAAGATGTTGGGGTTCATCATTAGAATATCTAAATTTTTTAAAAATTACAAATCTGTCATCAGTTTATATAATGCATATGTAAATTCGCATTTAAGTTACTGCTGCACCGTCTGGAATCCCCAATATAATGTTCATATATCCCGAATAGAACAGGTTCAAAAAAGATTTATTTGTTATATTTCTAGGAAAGCACCAATTTCCAGCATGAATTACAGTACCGCATGTAAATACTTTAAGATGCTTACAGTAACTGATAAAAGATTTCTCTCTGACATTATTATATTTGCAAAAATTATTAATGGTATAGTTGATTCTCCATCTCTCCTGCAATTTACAAATATAAATGTCCCGAACCGGTATTTAAGAAACAAAAATTTAATACACCAGCCTTTTGCCAGAACCAACTCAAATTTTAATTCGCCTATTATTAGATTTTCATTTACTTATAATAACTTAGCTTCTATTCTTAATCTTGATATCTTTTTTCAAACTATAAACATCTTTAAAAAAAACAGATTAAAAACTATTTTATTAACAAATATTAATAATACACCTATTTTATAAAAAAAATGTGTATCAACTTTATATAACTTTTATGTGTATATTGTATTTTTATTATTATTATTGTTATTATTATTTTTTTTTTTTTTTTAGTAATCACCAATGTAATTATATTGTTTAACAATGTTGTCGTTGTAGTGTTGGGTTAGTCCTGTATACAACGCTACGAACATTAAATAAATAAATAAAAATAAATGTCACGATTGAATTCCAGCAACATACATGTTGTTTAAAAACTGAAAAGTGTCATTATGAGCTGTCATTAGTTCAAATCTTTCTTTTATTTTCGATATTACTGTATCTAATATAGTGAAATAAAAATTAATTCTATAATTTTGTAATGGCAGATTAGGACTTTCATCTACATTTTCATACGAAAATATTCTCTTTTTTTTTTTCGAGGTTTGACAATGACAATCGATGGAAACTCGGTTTCACAATCAATTTCTTGTGCAATTTTTTTAGCTTCATTTAAGATATTTTCAAAATTATCATCGGACCTACATTGTTGCAAGAAATCATTAAGATCTTTTAACATCTCAATTGCAGTTGGCAAAACTAAGTCGCTTTTTTGTAAAAATTTACTAACTACATTTACTTTGGATAATATGTTATACCAAATAAGTATAGAACATATAAATTTGTATGATTTAATTTTTTTAGTACGACTACCGTCTCGTACCTCCGGAGAGTGGGATATAACTATGTTTTAGAAAATAACTTCATGTTCATAAGGGTGTTACAAGTGTTCACCAGATGTTTGAGAAAAAAATAAATAAATTTATGTGATTTTTAGTATTTTTTTTTTTCAAATGGCAGTTAAATTTGTTTTTAATTTTGCGTTCTATCAGTTTTGGCGCCCTCCTTCATTTTGCGCCCATGGCACGTGCCATGTCTGCCATACCTTAGTTACATCTCTGGTGCCGCCCCCAAAACGTGCCGCACGGGTGCCATGCACCCCTTGAACCCCCGCTTAGCGCGGCCCTGGGTACAATGACTTAATTCCGGATGAATAAAAATTAAAATACAATTAAAAGTATGTCAACATTCTATTCTAATTGTATAAATGTTGTGTTGAAGACTATAATAATATATTTCATAATCGTTTGCATAATGCCTTATCCGCTATCCTTATTTATATAAAATGTCCGAGATATAATCTCCAGAATTTCAAATTCCGATGAACGAACGAGCAATTTCCGGTGGCCCAGTTCCCATCAGAATCAGGTAACTTAATTAATATCTTTCGTCATAAGAGGAAATGAACACGATTGCCAACTTAAGAATTGAAACTGACAAAAAATTACTAATTTCATAAATGGTTTAATTCTAACTAATAACATCAAAATCAAACGATTTGAAATGTCATGTGAAATAATGATATAATATATTAATGTGTTTCCTTTTTAACAAGTATGCCGAGCTCCTCGAACTCTGTACTTTATAAATTAAGTAAGTAGAGTAATTTGACAGTTGGACATATTATGTTTCGGTACAATTAGAGAACTTTCCAAGCGGAACAACTATTTACCTCTCCATTGAGTTAATATGACTGAAACACATTTCATCGTGTAATTATTATGTCTATTAGATGTGTTAACAGTATTTGTGTTCGAATGAATTTACAGTCATCCACAATTTAAGATAATTGAACGTCTAAGGGCAGCCGGCACGTTCACAAATGATTGATATAATTTCCACCGTGACTTATAGTGTTCACAACTACGACGACGATGCTACTGCGCTACGTTAGGGTTGTACATCGAAGGCAAAACATCGATGTTTAACATCGATGTATCGGAAACATCGATATTTTATTAATATTAAAAAAAGCTATTTATTTATATATATTATATAGGTTTTATTTAATAATGTAAAGATAAAATACGAAAAAAGTAACACATAATACACAAAAAGCATTTATTAGATTTTGAAATAGAAATATTCCTTTTTAATAGTAATTAATTTCACATTAATATTATTATACCCAATATAATAATACTAATTTGTACCTACAGTCTATTCCAAACGATTAGGCGGAACTAACCGCAATTTTCATTTTTGTAATTTGTCATTAGATATTTTTTTATATATTGAAGTTGACTTTTCCTGAACAAAATGATCAAAAGCTTCAATCAATCGGTAAAAGTAAATAGAATTGAAAATCTAGTTCCGCCTAAACCAAAGGAAGAGACCTTACTATTTTTACATTTCTAAAATGAAATATTGGATTTTATTACAATATAATCCATTTCAATTTGTAATACGAAACTAGATCTGGTTACTTTGGTGACTGTTGCGGTGTAAACAGACTTTGGCGTATCTGTGTGAAACAATACTATGATAATATTATTAATGTATTGTCAATATACAACATAAAAAATGAACTTTTCCTGTTAGTTACGTATTACAAAATGAGACAGATAATACTAATATAGTAATCTTAATGTTAATTTTATATTATTTAACATAAAAATAACACTGTCATACACAATTATTTTTATACTTTTTTAAGTTGAAATAAAGTCTGTTCCTTTGGTTTAGGCGGAACTAGATTTTCAATTCTAGTTACTTTTACCGATTAATTGAAGCTTTTGATCATTTTGTTCAGGAAAAGCCAACTTCAATATATAAAAAAATAGCTAATGACAACTTACAAAAATCCAGGGATTGGAGGAATAACAACTGGGAAAGTGTCAACAAGACTCAAAAAGAAAAAGTGTTTTGGCGTCGTTGGTCGTTCGCATTGTTTGCAAAAATTAGAAGTTTCTTCTTATTTTTTCGTATTCTGCTAACTGCTAAGAAGAATAAGAACTAACACTATTAGTATTGTTATATCACAATAGATGGCGCTTATATTTTGTGTAATAATTTTAATAAAAATTTAATTTTTAAGATTCCAGCGCCTCTAGCTTTAGTTTCTGAATTTAAAAGTTTTAACATCGACATCGGTAGTAGACATCGATGTTTTATCGATACTATCGCCAGTTGACCATCGATGGTAAAAACATCGATGTTTTCGATACATCGATGTTTTTTTCCCATCCCTACGCTACGTATAACCCCCAGCATTACAACTTTCTTATACAAAAATAACAATCTGAAACAAAATTAGTAACAATATCTATAGATCAAATTTTGCTACGAATTTATTTCTATCTAACGTCACTTCGTCAATACTGCCTTTATAATGTAACGACGTCATTGATCGTGTAAAGTGTAACGTAATTGTTGATATTGAGAATATTATTGAGCGTGCAACTTGTTAACAGTTAGGTTATTCTTTTGTTGCACAGTTGCACTTTTCTGAAGTTAAAGTTGACACTTGCTAAGTATTGTAGATAAGATTATACGATTAGTAAGAGAAATTAAAAAAAATTACTATGACATTCCTATACTATTCGCGTACCTATTTAACACGTCTATGGAGTACAAGCAGGGATACCAGGTCTCAGGTTTTCACCCGGAGTCTCAGGGTTTCCGGCCAGAGGCTCAGGGTTCCGGGTTTTGATATAAAATCTCCGGGTTTGTAGTTTGGAGGAGAGGACTTTTTTTTGCTCATCACTTGTATTTTTTGGAGGTGACCAAAATTGAATAAAATGTACTGTATTTCCAATTATTTATTTTGGTTTATTGGATAGGACACGTTAGGAGGATGAGGGAGGACAGAATGATTAGGAAGATATGGGAAGGAAAATTGAATACCCGTCGACCAATGGGAAGACCTCGCAAGATATGGAGAGATCAGCTAACCGAAGATCTAACAAGTATTGGTATACAAGGTACTTTGCAAGACTTGACAATGTATAGATCGAGATGGATGGCTTATGTGAGTGAGGCTAAAAGTCAACCTGACTGATAATGCCCAAAGAAGAAGTATTTTAGTTGCTACTAAGTGGTAATATCTTTAGTAATAAGTCATGCAACTGAAAAGTAATATACGGGTCAAAATATCCACATATCTGTGTACCCTAAGTCTAAGAATTGCCTTTTTGGTTTAATACGTGGTAGTTGATTAAAAATTATTAAGTAAAATAGATATTTAATGACATATATGTTACATACATAGCGTGATCATCATTCCTTCAGACAGTCACTCATATGTCTGTTTGGTAGAAATTGTGGTAGGACATAGAAAATTGAAATCTGACATACTTATACAATTCTTTGACTCACATATAAGAAAACTATTGAGAGTAAAAAAAAAATGCAAAAAAAAAATATAGACAATTATGTATATATTCAGCGAAAAAATATATATATTTTTATAAAAAAATTACCTATATATGAACCTCTTAATGCGTGGATACACCAACAAATTTTTATGTTTGAAATTTTTTTCTATGGGCTCTTTGTGTTATGACTTTTGTCCCCCGTCCAATTTTCCATAGGAGTTGCCCTAAAAAATTTGAAAAAAATTATCTCAACAAAGTAGACTGATGGGAACCGAAAAGTTCAGCAGGAATTTTTACACATTATTTTTAGAAAAATTTCGAATTTTGATTTTAATTGAATACATAATTTCTAAAGATGTATTCATTCTGCGCAATACTTCATCAATAGCAGTGGCGCAACCCAGGGGGGGCGACGGGCTTGGGCCCCTCCCAAGACCAGCAGATTACACGGCGCTGCTCGGGCAGTTGAAGATAAAATTTGTTTACCACAACCAGTGGGGCAGCCAGGGGGGGGGGGTGCTGGGCCTCTCTCAGGACCAGCAGATTACACGGCGCTGCTCGGGCAGTTGAAGATAAAATTTGTTTACCACAACCAGTGGCGCAGCCAACGGGGGGGAGGGGGCTGACGGGCCTGGGCCCCTCCCTGGACCATCAGATCCTTTCCTAAATTACTTCATTCTTAACAATATTGGCATTTTTTTTTTTTTTTTCGTATAAATAAACATTTTTTTAAGATTGCCTACTCTTGATAAAGTGACATAATTATTGTTCAAGTAAAAATACATCACTTTCTAAATAGGCTCCAATGAATTATAAGAAGGGGAGCGCTAATCCTTTTTCCCCCTGACACATCGACTAAAACATTCGCCCAGTCAAATGATAAAACTGTTTTAAACAACTAATTGCTCGATTCAGATAAGATAAAGTGGAAATCTGACTTCGGTATAACCTTCAGAATGTAATTTTAAAATGACACCTCAAACGTGAAATAGAGTAGAAATAGTAGAAATATAATAAAGAGAGTAGTTTTGGAGACAATCGCGCTCTTAAAATCGGTATTTGGTTTTATTTTGTAGATAAATGTGAATTTCAATATCTTCTTAGGTATTTTTGAAATTATGATGTTTTACACACAAAAAGGACTGATATAAATTGTACTGAACAACAGTGGCGTATTCAGAGAGAGGGGGGGTGCACAAGCTCCTTCTGAAGGTCCAATGAAATGAAAATTTAACAAATTTATCATAATCGTACAGCAAAATAACTTATGTATTTTATAATAATAATAAGCTATATTTTATTATGATTAGTGTTGAAATTAACAGAAAATGCATATTTACATGTTATTTCTAGGTTTTCGTAAGTATAATTAAGAAATCCTTATTCCGTCACATGAGTCTGTTCGTTCGGTACAAATTGTAGCCAAGCGGCTGATTTAGAGAACTGAACATAAGTAAGAGAAATATTGAGACTTCAAAAATATATCCCGCGAAAAATATAAATAAATATGTATTTATCGAAGAAAAAATCAAGTGAAAGTTTTAGATACATGGATTAACAATTACATTTTTTTATCAACAAATAATGGAATTATTGTTTGATGTAAACATCAATATTCAACAGCAGGTGTCGAACTGATTTGTGGTCGCAGTCTATTTTACATACAAAATGATAAGCAGTGACGGAACTTTACATATCCCGAAGGGTTTCTTGACATTTTTTTTATAAATAGAAAAGGGGAAAAGAGTATATTTTACATTTTTAAATATATTTTTCCCCTAAATAAGCTCAAGTGATTTTGATTACCGCTTCAGGGGCCACAAAAAATGAGGTTGAGGGCCTAATGTGGCCCGCGTGCCCTCAAATTTTGATTCGGCCCTCCCCCAAGACAAAATCCTGGCTGCGCCACTGATCAATAGTTATATGATCTAAGAGCTTCTAAGAATTGTTCGACAGACCCACATTTGAAATGTGTTTATCCTTTTTATTACATCTTCAGTCAATGTCCATGCTTCCATACCATATAATAAGATTGGAAAAACGTAACATTTAGCCAATCGTTTATATAAACCTCAGCTTAAGTTTTTTTTTTACTTAGAAACTGTCTCATTTTTTCAAATGTAATGCAAGCTTGTACTATGCTGCTCTTTATTTCGTGATGTTGGTCCCAATTTTCGTTTAAATTAGTACCGAGAAATTTGTATGAAATAACTTACTCGATACGGATGTTATTTTCATATGGTATGGATCATAGTTAGATTTACTGACAACTTGTATTTTCCTTTTTTTTCATGTTAATATGTAAACCATACATTGACTAACATCATATACGGATTGTAGAAGGGTTTAGAGGTCTTCGGCAGTAACTGCCAATAGTACCGAGTCAGCAGCGCAACGAATTATTCTACAATTTATGCTTGATCCCTCAGTACGTTCTTCTAATGCAGTATTGAATATTGTTTCAGAGTACAAATTAAATAGTATTGGTGATAAAAAGCATCCCTGTCTTACACCTCGACTCTACGTCTACGTCTTTTGTGCAGCTATCCACTATTTTCACTGATACATTTTGATTCCAGTACAAATTTTCAATTATACTTATGTCACAATGATCTAATCCAATATGTTTACGTAGATTAAAGCAAGAAAAGCAGTTTTTTAAATGTCTTTATTTTAACACAATTTTTACCAATACTGTACTAAAAAACTTTTGCCCCACCTCACTCCCTATAACTGAAGGTTAATATAAAACTCTGAAACATTTGAGTAATGCACATCAATGTGAACCAGAATAGTATAACAGGAATTTTTAATGCGATATTTTTTTCGAAAACTATCGTTTTTATACAACATCGTGCTAGCAATATTTTAATGACTAACTAGAAAATAGAGCAGCTGTCTTGATGTGCGCGCATTTTGTAATTAAGTACGCTTGTAAAACTCTAGATCAAAGAACGTGGATTATTTTTTCAACAGATTCTATTTTATGATTTTTGATGTGTACCCACAATGTACCCACAGTTTTCATTTGCTAGATACTTACAAAACCCTAAAATGTGAGGAATTTTTTTTCTTATTTTAGTTTTTAGAATTATACTCTCAATAAAATGTCTTATATTTCTGAGAAATCTAAAAATGTTTTGACGTTAGAATAGTTCTGTTTGTTTACGTGCAGATTATTTGCGGAACTTATCGAATTGTGGTGTCGGAATAAAAATGACGTAAAATCCACTATTTACGTAGTATTCAAAAATTACCCAAAATATAAATAATATCTAAATATCAAAAGTAAAACATAAAAATATAAAAATACTTAAACTATCCAACAAAAATACATTAATAAACAAACAAGAAAAATAGTAGACACACAAATCGGAACAGTTGCTCATTATAATTTTTCTCATCACCATTTGGCAGCGTACAACAGTTCATGACGTACAGACACACATACGCTGCTCCTGTAGGTGACTAAGACACATTGAATTCCTAGCAGGCCCGGATCTGAAACGACGCGTCTCTTTTCGTCTGTGTTATTTCCGTAATAATAACCGTCTCCCTTCTTCGTCACTCCGCTCTAATAACAGTGGTTTTCAACCTGTACTTTGCATTTAATTACACATCTTGCTATATGTAGCAACATGTTTAAGATTCACGCAAGTGCAGACAATTAGGATTACAAAAATTTTGCTTATAAATGTATACTATTTCTATAATCATTGCCTTTTGACAACTAATTAACAATTTTGATTGTTAACAGTTCCAGCAAAGTTTAATGATGTTTGTTCCATGATAATTGTTAAATGCGGAGTTCTGCAATGTTCCCAGGCGGAGATATTGGCCAGATTCCTGCTCTGAGGAGCACGTTCGCGACAATCATAAGGCAGGACTCCCGATCTGGATGAAAAACGCGAAATAAAGCGAATGGACTTTATTGGGCGCAATCTCACGTTACTGTAGAATGCTGTAGCTAATGGCCCGTTGAGATGCTGTAGTCTTCGCAATACACCAGATCTGGAATGGATAGTTTGGACACACAGCCATGATCGTTTAACAAGTCCACACCGTATATTCGCGAAATGAACCTACTAACACACACGAATGTAAATGTATGCGTAAAATGCATGCATGCAACAACAAAATAACGAGTCTAATTCTACCTCTGCTTAAAGTAGCACGATACTAAGAGCTCAGATGATGCGGTGGCCGAAATGAATGATTAAAATACGCTAAGACACGAGATGAACGTATATGTAACATACATTCCGACCTTGCAAATATTTATGGAATTTAATATCAGACCGGTACACTACAACTCGGCGACTGTTAACTTGACGATGGTCAACTCGGCGATAGTCAAGTTGACGACGTCAACTTGGCGAAGGTGAGGAATCTAAGTGATAAACATTATATATACGATAAAATAAAAGTGGGGTATTGCAAATGATAAAATTGTATAATTTTTATTTTTTAAAGTTGCATTATTTTTAAAAGATCTTCACCATATTCTGAACTTATTTAGTAGGCAGTATTAGGTTCTTAATTAAATATGCAGAGTTTTCCTTCTACAAATAAAAATGTCACTTTTTAGGGTTTTGTAGTTATGACCAAAAAACCCTTATACCGTCATTTTGTCGTCTGTCTGTCTGTCTGTCTGTCTGTCTGTCTGTCTGTTCGGTAAAAATTGTAGCCAAACGGCTAAACCTAGAGAGTTGAAATTTGGCATGCTTATACAACTCTTTGACCCGCACATAGGAAAAATACTAAAACATCTAAAAAACATATCCCCCTAAAAATATAAACAAATATGTGCTCATCGAAAAAAAATATATTTTTTTAAAATTCTGAGTAGGGTATCAAATGAAAGCCCTTGGTACGTGGATTAACGATAAAATTTAAATTTTTGCAAAATAAATTATTTTGAAGCGATTTTTGCCAAAATTGTGCAAAAAAAAATTTGTCCCACACCCTGTAGCCCAGATGGTTTAAACTAAAAATCTGAAAAAATTCTAAGTAATGTACATTGGTGTGAACCGGAATAGTACAACAGGAATTTTTGATCAGATTATTTTTTTGGAACAAAAAGCATTTTTTGTGTTTTTAGTTATATAGACGCTAAACAGTAACGTGTTTCTTGGTGCAGTGGCTAAGATACTTGCATTCTGCCCGAGAAATTGAGTTCGAATCCTACGGGAGGAGACAATATTATTTTTTATTTTTTTTTTTGCATTTTTATATTGTTTAAATTATTTTTTCAAAATTCTAGTTATATTTTGGCAATTGTTGCATTTAATTTTTAAAAGCGTAAATTTAATAACCAGTGTACACGAATGAGTTTCGTGTACAGAATGTACACGAAATCAAAGGGGAGGAGCTACGACTAAAAACAACCAATGGAAGCCATAGGCGCAATTTTCAAAATCTTAATGAACCTTGATATATAAAAAAAATACTGCACATCTTTAGAAACTTAAATAATGGTAATAGGCATTCGAATTAAAATTCATAAAAAAATATTTTGACATAAAATTTGTTTTGGCATCCTAAATAATCATCATTCACTTACTAAATACCTGCAAAACCCTGAAATGTGTGAAAATTCACACTTCACATAAATTTTTAAGTATACATGAAAATTGTCATATTCGTAAATTTTGTTTGTTTTTCTAGACCAAATAACAAAATAGTTTTATAATTTTATAAATTATTTTCACATTATAACGTAAAATAAATATTTTTTGATATAAAAAGAAAAAATAATAAAGATTCTAAAATAAGATACGATTAGCGCAGACATTGTTACTTTATCAGGTACAAATACGAAATTATTTATTTATTTATTTTATTCGGGTTACTAGTAGGAGAATTTTTAACAGAAAAAATTCTCCTACTAGTCTCCACATACATTTTACAAAACAAAAAGAATATATTCAAATGTATATAAACTTCACTAAATTAATAAAATAATTCTTACATTAACTACAAGAGAAAAAAGAATGCAATAAATTATGACAACATATCAGATCAAAAATTTTACAGCGAAACATCTTTAAGTTTACCAGTAACTTCCTTCTTAAATTCCGCAAATCTCATAAAAAATAAATCAGAAGTGTTAAAGAAAAGATTGTAAAGAATCATAATCCTGTTACGGGGGGAATTCATACCAGAATTGAATAATCCGAACTTTGAGTAAAATGTAATATTTTGGCGAGTGTTTATTTGTGGAAAGATCATCACTTCCAACAACGAGGGGCAGTCAACAGGGCCGACGCGAGGCATGTGCAGCATGTGCAGCCGCACATGGCCCCGCGGTCAACAGCAGGCCCCGCGCATGGAGATGAGGACCTTTTTTTTGCTCCTCACTTGGATCTGAACAGCAGGCCCCGCGGCTCTTCTCGCGCATGGCCTCGCAAATCCTAGCGCCGGCCCAGGCAGTCACTCATGTTATTTACTATTTTAAAAATGTTACTAATGTCAATTATAATTATTAAATAAATCTGCTTTGAACTGATTCTATAGAGTAAATATAAATGAAATAATGTGGATTCCAGATAATGCTTGCGTGTTCGTAATGACTACAGACAAGCGATTTGTATAAACATAGCAAACTTGCAGGTTGCGTGAATTTTTTACAGGATATTACACGAATCCTAGGGTTTTAAAAGCTGCTTTCGTAATTTTCCCAATGTGTGTATCAAATTTAAGTTTACTATCGTAATAGACCCACCTAATTCTTTTACTACGGGAGACTGGGGGAGTGACGTGCCATTAATGCCATACTTAAATGTAATGGGGTGATTAAATTTAAAAAACGCCATTTTGAACACACTAACATTAAAAGTTTTGTAGATCGTAATTTAGATTCAAAGAGTCCTGAATACATGTAATGTTTTTAGATCATATGCGAAAAGAAGAAATTTAGATTTATTAAAACATCTAGAGATATCTTTTATAAAAGTTATAAACAAGACGAACTCTAAATTTGAACCCTGAGGGACGCCTGAGGTAATTTTAACAAAATTAGATGTATAAATATATTAGATGTATAATAATCTATTAAGTAAATGAACCATTATGGTCGGGATTTGGTAATTCCTAAGTAAGTATATTAGATCTGTATTATTACAACACTTTAAATTCGTGTTTTTAAATCATTCTATTAGGTCAGGGGTGGCTAAATGTAATCTACTTTTTTCCCGACACCCTGGAATCGACTTTCGGTTTAGTCTGGAATAGAATAATTGTTCTTAATTAATAATAATACAGTGATAGCTTGAGATATCTAGAAAATCTTCATCGCTCTGCCATAATGCAATAAATTCTTTGATAGCACCCGTCATTGCCGGTGGTCAGTCAGTTGTAATTGAGACGGACTTAAATAATGGTAACTTCATCTTGTTCAGGTCCTTCTTAAATCTGTTAAAAATGTCGAAACCTTGAGCTCTTCCTTTCAATGAAATTATCCCCAGCAGTTCCTTCTTTAGTAGAAAAGTCTTCAAAATCCATTCTGATGGATTTGGGATTGTGCAGGGATTGTGTAGTATCACTGATATGCTTTGATTTATCCAGTTGCAAAGAAAATGAAGCACATTGCTGGATATCGTTCAGGATTATCATCATGTCATGTTGTTATGCATACAGTTGCCAAGGTAATATTTCATTTATTGTTTAAAAATCAAGTTCTAATAAAACTGACATTTTTAACCTAAATTGTGTTATAAAGCCCGATTTACTATGTTAAACAATCTGTCCCAAAATCCCACTCAATCATTAAAAGTCAAAATCAATATTACAAAATCTGGTTCCGTACAAAGATAAAAAATGAATACGAGGGTTACCTTTTATGTCTTTACAAACAACCACTAGATAGCAATTTTGAAATGTAATTACTATATTTGTAAAATTTGACATTTGTTATTGTGAAATCAGTGACAGCTTATAAATTGAGCGAATAGTTTGTTGACAGAGGGCATTTAAAAAAAACAAGTTTGTGAAAAAATGGATATGGACTCGTAAAGGTTTTCGTTGGATGATTTTTTACGATTTTAGTAAAGGCCTAACTCAACAACAATGCATAGATTCGCTTCGTTCAACTTTTGGTAATGAAGCACCATCAGAAAAGACTGTTTACAGTTGGTTTGCAGAATTTCGTCATGATCGTGCGTCTGTCAGATTGCAATATATTCGATTTTGCATAAACATTTAGCTGTGAAAAAGATCTGTTCCCGATGGATTCCGCATAATTTGACCGAAGCTCAAAAAAAGGATCGTGTTAATTGGTGTAAGGGAATGCTAGAAAAATTCAACCTAGGCATTGTAAAATCCGTATACAACACCATTACAGGTGAAGAAACTTGGAAACGTGAATTTATTCATATGAACCGGAAACTAAACAACAATCCACTGTTTGGGTCTTCCAAGATGAACCGAAACCCACAAAAGTTGCTCGTTCACGATGCACTTCCAAGAAACTGATCGCTTGTTTTTTCGGTTGAACTGGAAATGTCGCAACCATTCCTTTAGAGGACCAGAGAACAGTTAATACTGAATGGTATACAACAATTTGTTTGCCAGAAGTCATCGACAAAATCAGGAAAAACAATCAAAAACGTCGCATCATTCTTCATCATGACAATGCAAGCTTCCACACAGCACGTCAAACAATTGATTATTTGAAGAGAAAAAACATCGAATTAATGTCTCATTGCCGGAATTCACCTGATTATCCCCTAAAGATTTTTTTTTTTTTGTCCCATGTCAAACAAAAAATGCTTGGACAGCGACTTTCATCACCTCAAGAATCTGTTGAAGCCTTCGAAAACCATGTTTTTAAGATACCAACTTCAGAGTGGAAAAAATGTTTCGAGTTTTGTTTTGAACGCATGCAAAAGTGAATAAATCTTAAAGGCGAATATTTTAAAAAGCAATAAAAAAGCAAAAAAGAATTTTTTTCTTTCTTAGTTTTTGTAAAGCTTAAAAGGTAGCTCTCGTAATAGTAAAATTTGCGTTCTTAGCTCATTTTACTGGTTCTGATGGCAATTATTGTTGAAGGAACTGTTACATTTAATATATTCTAATACTTTTATATATTAGTCTCAAATTAATTGTAAACCTCAAAATTCTGTCAAACGGTCAAATAAAGTAATAACGTCTCATTAATGTATTAATAAATGGTATTAATTAATGCATTACCTACACACATAAAGATCAATCAACTGATTGGTTTCCATCACTGGAAACAAGTTATATTTGCAACCCTTTAGATCCAGCCACGCTTTTTTATCTAATCTGTATAATTCACCGATCCACCTCTGACGTTCCACTTAAAACAATTGAAAATAAAGATTTGAAATCACTGGTATAAAGTTGATGTGTGTACGTGGTACGGCGGCAAACCAGTGGCTCGCTTGTATGTCTATTTCGGAGAAATCACCGGCATTCCAGAATAAATGCGCCAGAAAACACAAGCAGACGCTCAGCGTCGCACTCGAGGTCGTCACATTTGAACACCGGTGCCCGGTGCGTCGCTGTTCTCTTTACATCTAGCCAAACAAGGTGGCATCATTTGAAAGATTACACCTTTGGAATTTAAACACAACTGCTATTGACTAAAGTTTTACACATCACGGTAATTTTGCAAGGCTTCAATGAAAAATTTACAGATATTAATAAACAAGAGCGTGTGTATTTTGCATGTCTCACGTTTTGTAATCATTTAATGACAAACAAATAAGTAATAACTAAATATAAACGGTGTTGAATGATATTTGGAACATAAACGTTTATTATGCAAAAATTATTAATTGCAGGCTTCCTTAATTATTTTAGAGCAAAACAGTATATTTGTTCAAAAATGAAAATTGTATGTAATTTTCATTAATATAAAATAAAAATAAAAAACTACATGCATACCTAATTATTATAATACTATCTGTCCCGCCCGGCTTCGCTAGAGGAGCGTTTATTATTGACCTACATTTTTTTGGATCTTACAGCATACCTACTCCCTACTCGTAATTAGGTGGCAGAACAGAAGATAATCCTACAGACGTGTGAAAGGCCAGGATTAAACTGAACACGATTACGAGGGTTGCCTCTTATATTTTGGGATTGCGCTAAACTGTGCTGCCATCTGGCAACTGACGCTTCTATCGTAAAGTTTGACATTTTTGACGGTATACGTTACTACGTGGATTAACCCAAGAACAGTGCATCGATGAACTTAATTCGATTTTTGACGGTGAAGCACCATCAAGGACTACTGTTTATCGATGGTTTGCCGACTTCAATTGTGGCCGTAGTTCGGACGAATTTCGTGAAGGTCGTCCAAAATCGGTTGTTGTTCCGGAAATCATTGATGCTATGTGTGAACAGATACTGCAAGATCGTCATATGACTTATCGTGAGATTGAGGTATCCTTGGGCATTAGTAGGACCAACATACATTCACTATTGCATGAACATTTGGCTGTCAAAAAGATTTGTTTGGTTTGGATCCCACATAATTTGACAATCGCATTGGAAAAAGCCTCAATCTGACAGAAATTTGGTTCAAACGCATGCAAATGCAAATGATCTTCATGGAGGATATTTTGAGAAACAATAAAGCCACTTTTGTTGGTAAATAATTGTTTTTGATCTCAAATCCCAAAATATAAAAGGCAAGTCTCGTACTTATCTGAGAACCTTTTTCTAAACAGTGTTTTAAGATTTACTATTAGGCGCTAACAGGTAAAGGTTGTCCCTTAAACTGTTCACCTGTAAGCGTGTTCGATTCCTTAATTTTGGAGGTACATATTATGTTCCTCAGCAATATTACTGATGCACAGTGGCGGCTGGTACTTAAGAGCTTCGGAGCTACAGCACCCCCAAAATTTAATGAATTTACACATTACTGACCTTTGTTATTTTTTCACTTTGTTTGTCTCTTTAAATTTACTTCATTTTTAATTAAAACCCGTTACTACTGTTGTGCGTCGTGCGTAAAACAAATAATTCTTCTACAAGTTATGATATACAGTGAATCGACGTGCTGCGTGCTCTGGCAGCACCAACTGCTTATTGTTACCTAAAACATATCACCATCATTTGATGTTCAGTTGTTTTTCAAATTTAATATTCTTATTTGTCGAGTAAAATACTTCATATTTTCTAATTTAATCTACTTCATATCTCTAATGATAAAGAAGTTAACAATACTTAAACAATTTAAATACATACGTAAAAACAGATACATTTACACACATACAGACAAACAGGCAGACAGAAAGACAAACGGCAGACAAACAAACAGAAAAAACTATCCTATTATCCAGGGATGGGGAGTCAGCAGAAAACACCCGATTCTCAACTCCTGAGTTGGTATTTTTGAAAACCGACTCCCGACTTCTTTCACTCTTAAATTGTAAAGTCTATTCCAAATGTTTAAGAGGAACTAAATGGAATTTTTATTTTCTTAAGTTGTCACGAGCTCACTCTTTACCAAACAGGCTATACTTGCATTAAATATTTGAGGTTGGGGTGAGCTGTTTTTATAAAATGTAATTTTCATTACATCTTGCCTTTTTGTGTTATTTTTAATACAAATTTTTGAATATATTATTTTTAAAAACATTTCATTGTATTTATACAAGTTATTTTTCATATTGTCACTTTTTCCTTTTAACGTTTAAATTTTGGTTTTTAATTTTTGGCAATTTAGTTCGGCTTAAACATTATAAACAGAGTGTACAGAAAATGATAAAATGGATATGAGTAAAAACCAAAATCTTTACTGCCTCATCGTGTTAATCTGTTAATACGAGTAGTATGAGTCAAATTTTAAACTTGAAAACATGAAGGAAAACCTGTTAAAACCAGTATTGAATATTTTTAATTTCATTTTCGTTCTTGGCCAAAAAAAGTTCAACAAGACGTTCCCGTTTCCGTGTTTTAAAAAATTCTGTGATATCGGTTTCTTCTTCGTTTGTTTCTGTTTTGGTTTGTTCTCATCCTTGATAAAAATTGAATCATAGAGTCGGGAGTCGATAGTTTTTCCGACTTTCGATTCCGGACTCCTCCTAAAAGCTTTGACTCTCGACTCCGACTCCGTCTCCAACTCTGTCTCCCCATCCCTGCTATTATTCTTGTATAAAAAAGTACAGTGGATATCGTTTATAACGACACCAGATATAACGACATATCGTTTTTTGCGATGATATTTTTCAAAGTCCTGGCCAAAATTTTTTATACGTGAGACTTATCGCTTATAAGGACATCAGATATTACGACGAAATTAATATAATGACGAAAAATGGCTTGAAATTTTGGTCAAATTATCTTTTATAACGAAGGATCACGCGAAAACGCCGGGAAAGTTCCGAATTGGCTAAAGGAATTACCGAGTTATGAAAAGGCAAGTTGAAACGCGATAGATAAACCACTTAATATTCATTCAGTGGTTAACTATGAGTTGAAGGTACGTCATCGACGTCGATATAGTGAAACGAAAAGCATTAATGTGAATTTTTCAAATATTGATGAATTCAAACGAATGAGGATATGACGGAAAATGAAATGTTAGCTGGGTCAGATACGAATTTGGAGTCAGAAATAAAGAAAAACGAAGTGGAAATGGAAGAAACAATCGAGTTCCAAACACTTTATTATAAAACAGTGTTCCCCAAAGGGTGTGCCGCGAAATCTTAAAGAAAAAAATCAGCTGTGGCCACCACAGGACCGACCGCCATCACACAGTACTTGTTTAATTTATGCCGCTTTATCAAAAAATGTCTCAAATAAAAGTTGTTAGTTATAGCTTTTATAGCAACTTTTGTTAAATAATTTTTTTCGATATATTACTCTGTTGTGAAATATTCGCAAAAATCTTAAAACCAACACGAGTATACTCCAATTTCTAGTTAACCAATTTTTATCAAAAGTTGATCAACTCGTGCTATTGATGTCAAAAGCTTAAATATGAAGTTTCATAAAAATCCTTTAAGCCGAATTTGCTCTGCACGTGTTCACGGACCGACCGATCGACAGACAGACAGACCAACAGACATCATGCTAAAAATAGTCAAAACGTTATGTAGGGACCTCAATTCGTGGAGATCCATCGAAATCTCGAAATGTCAAAATCGGTATGATCACAATACGTCCCTCATATATGTTGGCGGTCGGTAAAAAACTAGCGTTATAAATTTCTTCTTCTATGACTACGTAGGTGTGCCGCGAAATTTTTCTTCTTTGCAACATATGCGAGAGTAAAAATATTGGGAAACACTGCTATAAAGGATGCATTTTCAGCAGTTGAAACAATTCAGTATTTTTCAATTGGAAAAAATTTAGAAAAAAACTTTTTAAAAAAACAAAAATTACAAAAACAAACCAAATTATCAGATTTTTTTGTTATAATTTTGATATGAATATTTTTTTAATTTATTTATTTTACATCGGCCTATTTCTGCAACGAGGCTAATCGCCGATGCCAGAGAGCGAGCTCCTACACCTGGATGAGGGGTGAATGATTGTGAAAATGAGAGTAATGTAAATATATTATTCTCACCCGAATAATATCACCAACGAAGGAGGCTCGAACCACCGACCGCCCAGACCAGACTGTTTCTACCAGTGTAAAACCGTACTTAATACGCTCGGCCACTTCTTTGGCATTTCTATATGGCAATACATAGTATACATACGGGTGTAAAATTGTGTATGTTAAGTTGTTTGTAAAATAAATTGGATAGTTTTTTTTTAATGTTTTGTAGCACTTGCATATTATTTTTGTTGCTTAAGCTTCTTGCACGTTTTAAATGTGCTAAGTTTTAAATGTTCACAAGCCACAACTACTCAAAAACATAAATCAAATTATTATCAAAAACTTGATAACAATTTGATAATCTACTATTGTCTAATATAAGCTTCAATTTAATAACCGCAACCGTATACATTTTATGTTACGCACTATGATAAAATCTGCCATATAACAGCATAAACAAAAGAAAACACCCCAACATAATCGTGGCAGATAATTGAATATCCAGGAAGTATTAGAACCCGTCTAAAGTTTCCTGTACATCCATTATCGTTGTCAGATGAAATTATACCGAGCGCCATGGTTACCAACCTCTGCGACTGACCACTCAACGTATTAGCCAAGCCATTATGTCAGCGCTAGATGATGAACATAACACACAAACCGGAAGTCTTTGTGGCAATACTGTGGAACACAGAAATACGTGCGTAACAATCATACTATAGATCGAGTCTATTTCCTCGCTCTGGGAACAATGGTGCCGACGTGACTTTATGGCAATTGTCATCTGCAGGGAATTGTCAGAGTAACAATATCAGGAATTTAATAAGTATGGGTCCGGTGTTTCCTGTTTTGAACGCTTATTCAAGCAAAAGTTTTCTATAAGTTTACTTCCTCGCCTTGTTGTGAATGGATATTGCTTATTGTGTTTGTGGTAGCACCTTTAAAAATTTTTACTTCCTGGACAACAAATACGGTGGTATTAAGCCGGAAATCCATGTTTTTGGATTTAAAATAACTTGTAATATCACAAAATTGAAATTTAGAAATAATTCACCACCTGCAAGTTGAATATCATTGAAATTAAAGTCTCGTATACTTTAGTAAATATTTTATTGTTACAATCAACATTATGTTATGCCGACCGGCGTACCGTTGCTAAGGTATCGGGTTCGAATCCCGTTCAGGCATGGAATTTTTCACAAATAAAAATTATCCTGACTAATAGCCAAAACAGCAACAGTAAATTTTCACACCTTTCTGGGTTTTGCAGGTATCTAGCAAGTGACAACAAATTGTGGGTACATACAGTGTCGTAACTAGGCATAGGAAACAGGGGCACATGACCAGGGCCCAGATCGAAGGGGGGCTCAGAACGGAAAATAATGGCATAATTTTTTAGGTCATCATTAGGATTTTAAAAGTGAGGACCTTTTTTTTAGGTAATCACTTGTATTTTAGAAGTGATGACGTTTCGTTTTTTTTAGGTCATCACTTGTATTATATAGTATTTAGGGGGCCCAATTATAAAATCTTGCCCAGGGCCCGAGAAAACTAGTTAGGGCCCTGGGTACATATCAAAAATATTTAAAGTAAAGCTCGTATTTTCAACTAGAGCAGTGTTTCTCAATCTTTTTCTGAGGTACAAAAGGAAATTTAGAAAAAAAACTACTTTTTACTGGGCGGCAATTCAGGCTTCTAGTAAGGGGAGGGGCGCCAAAAAGGAAATTTAGAAAAAAATTACTTTTGTTTTTACTGGGCGGCACTTCAGGCTTCTAGTAAAAGGGGGGCGCCAAAAAGGAAATTTAGAAAAAAAAACTACTTTTTTTACTGGGCGGCACTTCCAGCTTCTAGTAAAAGAGGGCTCCATGCAAGGAAATTTAACGAAAAAAATAAAAATCTAAAATGCTTCTAAAATGAGATATTAGTAAACAAATGGAAAATTAAACTTAATACGATATTAGAAATCAAAATAAAGTCGATAACACCTCTACAAAAATATAGTAAACAAAAGTTTCATTCTGTCTTCGTAACGTTACGAAATATGACCGTAATATTTCGGGTTTGTGTGTGTGCACTTTGCTGGGTTAAAAGAGGAGAATTAAAAGATGGTCACAACCTTTTAAGCCGTTAAATCACATTTTGAAAAAAATGCCATTTTTATGTGTTGATCTTTAAATAAAATTCATTGCCCTTAAGACTTTTAGTCAATAATTTTAGTCATACATACATTATATGAGAAACTCATGAACAAAAAAATTCCAAAATTGGACAAATTATTTAAATTTTATAGCTTACCAATCATGCCAATGTCATTAAATTAAAATGTCATTAATTTATTAGTACAAAAATTAAATTTTCTCATATATCCTTTCGCCACATTATTACCAAGTTCTTCTATTAGTTCATCCACTTGCAAATTTTAATCAAAATCATTAGAGCTCTTTTTGAGATTATTTGATTCTTACTTTATAGTAAAAAGTATATTTTGATGTAATCCTAGGTTTCGATATGCTATTTTTTTTATAACCATGTTTTTTGTTACTATACCAAAGATGTAAAATCTGTTTTTTTACAAGACTCAGAAAATATTTAGTATTAAATATATCAAAAATGGTAATCAAATATGATTATTTTATTTTATAATAGTTACCAAAAAAATTATTAAAAACAGTATATGTAAGGGGGGGGGGGCTAACCAAATTTTGCAATGGGGCGCCAGGTACCCTTGAGCCGGCCCTGACTTCCAAAATACGAGTCACATGACTAAAAAAGAAAGCTCATGTGCTCTAGAATTCAAGTGTATTCCATATAAACATTAAAGCCACATATTCTTTTAGTTCTTGGGGAAGGACTCAATCCCGTGAGCTACCCTGGGTATGCATCTGAACTATAGATTCATTTTGCTGTACAAAGTTACAACAAATCATGAATAAACGTCTTATTAAACCTACTACACAAGAGGTTTACGTCAATTCTTCTGGCTTGTCCACAATCATCAATAAATTCCTTTTGCATATATTTTCAAATGCAGTGTTTTGTATTTTATAAAAAGGCTTTATTACAGTTTCAACATACAGCCGCAAAAATGCTACAATGATGCTGAAATGATGTCGTTTAAACTGAAACTACAGAAAGAAAATAGAAACAAAATGAATTTTTAAATATTTGACAAACTCTTTTTTTTTTAATTCGACCGATACCCAACAAAATATTAAGTTGATGTAATATAGATTGAATTAAGGTTCTCAGAATTGAGCCCCGTGATTTTGAGGCCCCAAATGAGCCAGGATTTTCCTTTTTTTAATCAATACTTCGAATCGACATTCTCGTTTTTGCTTATCACTTCGACCCGACTTTACTGGGCCATTCTATCGATTTGTATCATTCCGTTCAAAATTGATATTACTGATTGTTTTGAATACTCATAAATTTTATTGTTCGCAGACGATCTTAAAATATATAAACGTATTTCATCTATTAATGATTGTTCTTTACTACAAACCGACCTATACTGCGTTCAAAGGTGAGTTTGCAGTATAGCTCTTTTGGCAAATGGGAGCGGTGTTGCCAAATGTTGTAAAGGTGTCAATTATAATAATATAAAAAACTTGTATGATTTACAAAAATCAGCTCTTATAAAACTCAAAATAACAAACTCACCAAAACAAATGACCATTTGTAGAATACTGCGTCTTCACAGATCAGCGCGTTTTAGAGCTGGCAACGTCGACAAGCAAGAAAAGGATAGCGTCATTATGTAAACCCATTAGAGAGTATGAAAAAGAACTACTCCATATGCCCTGTACTGCAAACTCACCTTTGAACGCACTATAAATAGATTGCAACTATACTGCAACAATAATAAGATGTTTCTTAAGCGGCGTCCACACTATGCCGCAGTTTGCCAGTTGGCAAACTGCGGCATAGTGTGGACGTGACCGTTGGCACATGCCATCGTGCCAGCGGCATGCCAACGAGAATCGCTCGAGTGTCGGTCTCCTTCAAAGAAAGCCGATAAGAACGGTGAGTGGGGACGTGCCAACTGGCATCACGCGGCTTTAGGCTTAATTCAGGTTGTGATTCAGACGCATATGAGCAACGTTGTTTATAGATGGAGTGGACAAACGAAAAAGTGTTTAATTTTATCGATTTGTACCGGGATCGTCCCGTTTTGTGGGACTGTCGTTTAAAGGACTATAAAGACAGGAATAAGAGATGTGACGCTCTATTGGAAATTGTGGTTAGTTTTGGAGTACAAAAAGAAGAAATTGATAGAAAAATCAAAAACTTAGTGTGTCATTTTTCGCGCGAAATAAAAAACGAGAGGGAATGTAATAAGTCCGGTACGTGATCTACTTTGAAGACTTGGACGTACCCAAAACAGTCGTTTGCGCCGTTTGCGTATTTTTTCTTCACTGTCAAGTATGATAACAGCAGCTGAAGCAATTAGTAAATCTTCCTCGGTGAACATTGTGCGACTAAACTAAATGCCAACACAGATGTGGACGTGTATACAGCCACTGGATTTGCCAGTTGGCAAGGCCAGCTGGCAAACTGCGGCATAGTGGGGATGCCGCAAAATGTTTTCAGATGACTTTCACAAGAAATTTTAATATCTTTCAAAACAAATATTTTATTGACTCAAATGTCTTGCAAAAGGTTGAGGAAACCAAAGATTTAGGTGTAATTTTTGATTATAAATTGTTTTTCAGCAAACATGTAGATTTTATAACGACTAAATGCTATCGTATGTTGGGTTTCATATTAAGATCGTGCAGTAAATTTAAGTCAGCTAATACGCTCATAAAATTGTACAATGCCCACGTTTTAAGTCGATTGAACTACTGTAGTGTAATACGGAACCCGCAATACGCTACTCATATAAACAGACTGGAATCTGTACAAAAGAAATTTATTTATCACCTATATAAAAAGTCACCTATATCCCATACTACCTATTTATATAAATATTTTTATTTTAATATTTTAAGTGTTTATGATAGGAGGATGATCACGGACATAAGTCTGCTTGTAAAATTTTTATCAGGTATGGTTGATATTACAGAATTGCTGGCACTTATTAGTTTCAACGTGCCACCAGCATCTATGCAGAAGTAACACTACCAGAAATTCACCAATCAACCGTATGGTTACCTCCTTCAATAATTTAGGCACAGAAATAGATCCCTTTAATATATCAATTTTAAGTCTGAAACATCAGTTAAGGCAATTTTTTATGAGCAACTATGAGTGCGTATTGTTGTGCCAATTCTGGTTTCGGTTTAATCAGAATACGCGTTTTGTTGACACTGTATTCTCATTCTATTCATTCTACTCAAGCGATGACTCGAGGCCGGACGACTGGAATGAATAAGTGTGGTGGGGATGAAAAGTAATATTTGAATGCAGTTGTCTTCATTTGGTTTTTAAATGTATTAGAATTAAATATTGGTATTACTGCTTCAAAATAATTTTTACTTTTACGCAGTGATGGGCGTTTACACGTAAACTTTAATTGTTTACGTTTACGTGTAAACTTATGTAAACAATTGGTAAACTTGTCAACAACGTAAACAATGTAAACTTTGTAAGCTGTCAAATAATGAATTTAGTTTTAGTTATTTTATACGAATAATAGAGAGTTAATGAACAAGTATATTCAGTTCAAAACAATAAATTTATTAAAAAAATGGTGGGAAGAAACCGAAGGAATAGTTGAAACCTGAGGAACTAGGTTTTGTTTTAATTAAAGAAAATTAAAGAAAATATAGGGCGTTATGTAAAATTTGCAATGAATCTTTTCGTTATTCAAAATATAGGCTGATTTTCTTAAAGGTGAAATTTAATGTATTTTGTTATTAAAAAAATAGACTGAATTTTTTAAAGAAAAAGTTTTTTATTCTTCATATTCATATTTACTAATTTGTATGTAACACCTGTATAATGATGCAAATTCGATTTTTATTAATATGTATTTTGGCTTTTCCTAATTTTATATACTTACTTTTTCATTTAAAATCGTTTCATTAAAATTTTATTATTTATAAAAATGTATTGAAAATGAGGTTCTGTAATTCAAAACAAGTGCGCATGTCTAAATCATTGTTTACATTGTTTATATTGTTTACATTGTTTACATTGTTTACATTGTTTACATTGTTTACATTGTTTACATTGTTTACATTGTTTACAAGAGTTTTGTGTTTACTTTACATCAATTGTTTACGCGTCAACAATGGAGTAACTTACATCATGTAACTTACGCGCCCATCACTGCTTTTACGTATTTTCTCAATTTGTGTCCTAAAATAAATATATACCTATATGATTTTAATATAGTATTATTAAATCTAAACTTAAAATATATGTACAATTCAATTACTCGTTTTAAAACATTACGTTCTAGAATATTTGCTTCAAATATAAAGTATTCTTATTCTGCATTTATTATTTAGATTGTTCTACAACCATATGACTTAACCTCCATGCAAATGTCATTCCATGTTTACTTCACGATCAAAATTGTCGTTTTCTTGCGCGTCAATTCTAGTACTTCTAACCAGCCACCAACAAAACGCACCCATTACCTCATGAATGGTAGACCTCTAACACTAACGGTCCGTTTAACTTTATTTTAGTTTCAACTGGAATGTAATATATAATGCAACTCTAGTTGTAGTGTTGGGTGTTAATCCCGTTTACAACTCATGAAACTAAATAAATAAATAAATAAATAAATAAATAAATAAATAAATAAATAAATAAATAAATATATAAATAAATAAATAAATAAATAAATGAATAAATTCTATCCATTCAATTTAAGTCCCACATAAATCTTAATCCGGCATTGATTAAGACGTCATCAACAAAAGTTAAGATTAGATTCCTGTATTAATTGTGCAGTATAGAATTCTAAAGTAACAATAAAATTTTCTCAAATAAACCCAAACTGAAATCAATAAACATCTTTACAACCGAGAAATAATTATTGGCAAGAGTGTAAATTTCGTGGTTAATTTTAAACTTCAACTATAGCGCCGCGTAGGCGACATGGTCAGAAATAGAATTAAAATTTTCGTATGTTAGACATTGATGTTGTTATTTAGAAAAGAGGAAGCGAGATAGAATAGAGTTTGTTGTTCCGCATCAGACTGATACTGTGAATGCCAGGAATCTATGAAAATGCAGGTCATTGCTAAAAATGGCTGTATGAGGTGTGCATTGCCAGAAATACGACTGGTACACTGAACTGTGCATAACAATGTATCCAGAATCTCAGAAATTGTAGTCAGCTAATGGTTTTATAAATGTTTTATTTCAAGGAATCATTTAACAAACACAATATTCAGAAATCATCTCAAACATGTGTGTAAAGTTTATATAACGATCTAATTGAAAAATAATAAGGAAGTCTTAGTTATGCAGTAAAATGTTTGAAGTTCAACAATCTATCAATATTGTCTTAAAATTTGCATAGTTTTTATGCAACGTTTACTCAAAAATTTCTGGGATTGGTTCTAAAATATCCGTTCTATAAACAGCATCAAATTTACCATATTAAGACTAACAATTATGCAGGTCCGCCGCAACTCGGGGGTGCAAGAGCTGCACTGCACCCAGGCTGTAGGTTTTAAGAGCGGCAAATAATTATTTTTATAGTTAACATTCATTAATAAATATAAATTGTTATATTTATTAATGATTGATAAATTGTTAGCACAGAAAGTTCAGTGCTTCAAAAGGTTCGGTAGTATTTCCAGTGAATGTGCAATGCTTTTTCGTATTTTCGAATATTCTTGTGACATCGATAGTAAAAATTAGTTTTTTCTTGCAACTTTTGAACACACGTACATTTTTTAAGAGTGGCAATAAGACGGTCGCACCCTGGCGGTGGATTCGTTCTCGGAGCCCATGCAATTATGTATATGCATTTGCCATCGAGACCCTGAAGACTGGTTTATAATAGATATGCTATGGATATATAAGCATAAAAATTACACTACTCTCTTTGTTCTGTTTATTACTAACAGATGTTAGAAGATTCAAACCCTTTGTTCCATACGTATTCGTTATGTAACAGGTTTGACGCAGAGTCATCTGAAGCATTTTGTTTTAACCATGTGGCAATATGAGTGGAGCAGCTTACAGAACATTAAGTTGAGACAGATTAAGGGAGACATTAATCCATGGGGTTCTTACTGCAGGCTTAACCGCAGGGAGGAAACCACCATCACACGCCTCCGTAAAGGCCACTGTTGGTGGACCCATGAACATTTTCTTCGAGGTGAAAACTCCCCTGTATTTGAGACGTGTAACACAAATTTGTCTGTGTTAGAAATTTTAACCGAATGTGTTCAGTTTGAGAATGTCAGAGATAGGTTAGGCCTATGCTATGACCTATCAGTTGCTTTAGGTGACGACAGAGTACTCATAGACAGGCTGATACTCTTCCTGAGAGAATCAAACTTATTGTTTTATTTGTGAAGTCTGGCACCTTATTTTAATGTGTTTTATTATTAACCTGTGACCTAAATATGTAGTGTAGTCATTTAGATGAGCTGCGTTAGGCGCAAATAGCCTTTGTTGCTGTGCGCCAAAAAAATGTAAGTAACTAACTAACTATATAACAGGATTATTATAAACCAGGCTTTATGCCTCGTTTATAATAAATACCCACAGAGGTGAAAGTAGAGGTGTTCAAAAAAGTTACGATACCAATACTCACATATGCCAGTGAATCGTGGACCACTACTAAACATCAAAGTAAGATCAGACGCATGGAAATGAGATTTTGGAGAAAAATATCGGGGAAAGACCGAATTAGAAAAGCGACGTTCAGGGAAGAATTACAGGTAAAACCAGTAGAACATCTAATTCAAGAAAGTCAAATGAGATGACTAGGGCATGTTCAAAGAATGGGAGATGAAAGAATAGCCCAAGCAACATTTGAGGCGTGACCAATAGGAAAAAGAAGAAGAGAACGACTAATTAAAATTTGGAAGGACGAAGTAAGACAAGCGACAGAGAGGCGAGGGGTCAAATGGACAGATGATAAAACCTTCTTGGCAAATAGGTGACTCTGGAAAGAAATTTGGAAAAGACCAACAGAAGATGTACCGTGACTCTTCTTCACAACGTCCAGGTAGAAAGGCTTAGGATTAAGTAAGTAAGTTATAATAAATTCATCGCATAGCCATAGCATAAAAAATATAATAATCTCTTTGTTCTATTTATTACAAACATATGTTCAAAGCAATCAAATCTTTTGTGAAATCTTATGGCTATGCACATTCACTATGTTATGTATCTATTACATACAAGACGTTAGACAGATCAGCTATAATTCATATCATAATTTAAGAGTTTAGTAAAGCCCTTTAATAACCTACGGATCACGTACTAAATAAAATTTGTCAAATTTGTATTTGTTTTGTCTTCTTGGTTATTGTTTTTACTTGTTTTCCATAGCCAACTACTCATAATTGCCTACTTTAATTGAAATACAACATTAAATGTACGATAAGCAATATATTTTCATATTTTTTTCAATATCCCTAGACCTTTCCGATGTGTGTAGATCTTAATAACTATTACGTTACTACAAACTAAGGGACCAAGAAAATATATACAATATTCAGGTAGTTCGCGATTGCTAACAGGGTAAAAATAACTGGCCTCTAGTATTTCATCAAATTCATTGTTCAGTGGTTACTCGTTCAGTGTTTTATTAAAAACGTTCTAGATTCCTTAACGTCATTGTTTGGTTGAATAAGTAGGTGAGATATTATAAAACAGGAAGTGAATTTATCATAAGTGAACTCTTATTTCCATCCGGTACGGTGGTTTGACTTTTGCATCTGTGATACTTGTATTTCACAGGCACAATCTCCTTTCCTTATCTCTGCTAGATAAGCTCGACACATATTACTTACAGTTTCTGTTTTCTGTCATTCCAGTTTAATGTTATGAAATGCTAAATACTTTTATTTATTTTATGATAAGTTCATAGTTTGTTGTGTTAAATTCAGAAGATTAGCTTAATTAATGTGGTAATTAGCAAAATTAAATAATGAAATCATTGTTTTAACAAATTACTGCATCATTCTATAAAATCTAGGATGGACCATAAATTACATTTGGATTAAAACATTTAATCATTTTCATTTAAATTACCTTTTTAGGGTTTCATACAGGGTCATCCCTGGTAAGCGCGAGGCCCCACGTAAAGACAAACTCTTAGAAAAAAAAAAATAATCAGAAGAAAACCAAGATTTATTTATATATTACTAGCTAAGGAAATTGTGCTTCGTACGGTTTTTATTTTCAATAATGAATCATTTATTTAATTCTAAACAGCTTTTTTGTACATGGGTTTTTGTTCATTTATCTTATTAAAAACTTTATTCAACAAAAACAATTTCTTTATTATTTTATTTATACATATGTAGGTACATTTTACATATAACATAAATAATAAATTCATAATTCAAAATTTTAGTTTTAGGCTGTCATAACGTAACTCCAATTGAAAAGACATATGGCTAAAAAGATTTGTTTTCTTATTTGAAACTATTTTTGTTATACACGTTTTTGCTGTTGAGTCAATAAATTTTTAGGGTAAAAATACGTAGAACGAAAAAGATTTGTTCTCTTATTATAAACATTTTTTATTATATACGCTTTTGCTGTTAATTCTAGTAATACGGGAGATAATTTAAGTTTTTAGTTTTAGGTTGTATATATCAAATATTCATCCAATTGAAAAAATGTTCAGAAAGAAAATTATTTGATTTCTTATTTTAAACATTTATTGCTATATACGTTTTACTGTTAAGTGAGTAATAAGAAAAGTATTTTAAGTTTTTTGGTAAATAGTTTTAACTGTGAAACACCCCACTTGAAGAATGAAATGCTAATGCGGTTTTAATCTATCATCTTACTTTGATTATCCAAATCTTTTACGTTTTTCTTACATAAAGCAAACACAAATTTACTTTCATCATCGCCGCTTTATGTAATGTGTTCACTTTATAACGAAAACCAAAGCAGTTTAGACATCTTCTCGGAGAGATTATACTGTTTCCGTGTATCAGTCAACCATATTTTATAATTAATTAACTGATCACCAATATAAATATTTAAATGGAAATATTTATTAAAAAAAAATCAATGTACCTGTAATTTTGTAAAAAAAAAGTATGTCATTTTGTAAAGTTCTTCATCTGCTTTTTATGTTTTATATCTTCTTATGATTTATATTTTTATATTTTTGTATTTATATTATATGTAGGTATATATTAACCCATTATTGGACAGTAGCCAGTTGATTATTTAAATAAATAAAATAAATAAATATATTTCATGAAAATAACTCCAGCCGTTCTTTTTTAAAAAAACAGAAATTGAGAGAGTGAAAAGAGACAGAAAAAAACAGATATAGACTCCAGTATTATTAATATAGATTTAATATTAATCATTTAATTAATCAATCCACTTATTTATGAACTTGCTGGAGTACTTCGTACAGTATTTGTAATGTATATTTTGCTGTAACGTAAATAATAAGTGAGATATATAAATTGTAAGTAGCACACAAAATCGTTTCTTTATTCTAAATTACTCTTTTACATATATTTTTGATGTTAAGTAAACAATAAGAGATATTTCGATTATAGGTAGCTCTCCCCATAGCTCCCCAAATATTTATCTTATTAAAATCTGCATTAAAATAGAGAAATAGTTTCATTTCTCATATTCGTTTTTACTGTAACTAAATGAAAAAAATACTTTAATAATTTTCTTTTTTCCCCTAATTTAACTAAAAAATCTAACTAAAAAAATAATTTAACTAAATTAATCTCCAAATATTCATTAAATCGAAAAGTATATACAACAATAAAGATTTGTTTTCTTGTTATAAAGAATTTTTATTATAGACAGTTTTGCTGTTAAGTCAATAACAAGGAAGATATTTGAAAAGTTTAGCTTAAGGGTGTCCCTTCGTAACTCCCCAAATATTCATCTAAATGAAAAAGATGCATATATATATATATATATATATTTAATTTATTTTTCTATTTTAAACTATTTTTGGCATTCATGATTTTGCTGTTAAGTCAGTAATAAGGGAGATATATGTTTTAGTTTTAGGGTGTCCCCTAGTAATATTAATATTCATCTTAGCACCCTTAATATTCATCTATAAATGAAAAAATATATAGAATTAAAAGATTTATTTTCTTCTTATAAACTATTTTGGTTATACATGATTTTGCTGTTACGTCAATAATAAGGAGTTTAGAGTGTCCCCCCATAAGTCACCAAATATTAATATTATTGCAGAAATGCGTTGGACAAAAAAAAAATATATATATTTATTACAACAATTTTTATTATATTTTTCTGTTAAGTTCATAATAAGGGAGATAGTTTAAGTTTTTCAATAAACAGTTTTAACCACAAAACACTCCGCTAGAATAAAATTTTTGAAATGCCTTATAGCCTATGTTCGAATTCTGATTTTACTCTATCATCATACCATATTTCGTTAACATATGTCCAGTCGTTTTTGCGTGAATGTCGGACAGACAGACGAAAATTGACTTTGATGCGATATTGTCTTATACGAGGGTCGTCTCAAAAGTAAGTTTGCGTCTGGGTGTAGTGGCAGCACTGTAAAATTTATATGCGCGTGCGTCGATCGATCCGGCAGTCAGGCTCCAGCCACTATGGAGACTCCACTTGCTCCTACCACCGATTGCAAAGTTCTTGGTGTTATTCGTTTTTTGACGGCAGATAATAAAAATGCAGTGCTGCCACTACACTCCCAGGCCTTTCCCACCAACCACACGGATTAAAAAAAAAATAGTGTAACTTACTTTTGACACGACCCTTGTAACTATCTGAAACGTGTAGTAACCAAATATGAGGCCGAAAAAAAAACAGATATAGCCTATTTTATTAATATAGATTGGAATCGTTATACTGGCGAAAATATTTTCAATTATAACAAATTTGTATGTGATTTAAACAAACATATTAAAGATAGTCCAACAAGGTCCCTAGTCAAAAGGAGGCCTCCAGCTATCGCCTCATGCGCTTAATGGTAAATACGGCCCTGAATATACTTTTATACTTTTATAACTTTTCAATAACAACATATAACTTTTTTTATATTTACAAAATTTTACGAGCGCTGCAACAGCTTTGATCATTAGCGCCCCGGTACATTATGGTAACAAATAGTAGATATCACTTTGTCGATTTTACTAAATATTAATATGTCTTCACCAAATAGTTTCACTGAACGCAATATGTAGGAACGTCTACATTGCGAAAACCTTACACAATATTTAGTATTTTTTCTCTTCAATCCCAATATTACGAAGTAACTTTCAGAACATAAACTCTGACATAAGATTCCATTTTCGTTTCTTTACGTAATTCAAAACAAAAAAAATTACAAAACTTTAATTCGTAATAGTCAATCAATTAAATAATTCTAGCCAAACATTTTATTGATCTACAGATTTGTATCTCAACCGGAAACAATCCGGTTTCTATCCATGATTACCTTACCAGTCGTTTAATTTTGGGCTGTGATTTATAATAAAACGACAAAAAAAGCAACACGCATGAAAGATATACGATGCTGGAACTTTTATTGATTCTCTTATCTACTAAATTTATTTTGTTCCATTCGATGCGTGACCGGAAATGTTGGATTAAAATATTGATTACGATAACCGTGACGTCCGATAATTTATCTTATCAACATGCATTTCAAAAATTCAGCAGAATGAATATTTGAATTTTTTTTTCGGGTGATAAAATAATACAATACCTATGTTACATTTTATATAATCTATGTTTTCCGGAAATAGATAATATTGATATCATTTTATGAAATACAGGGTAGCTGAAACGAAGGTAAACGTTGTTTTTTAACCTGGTAATTAATTAAAACTTAACAGAGCAGGATGGAGGATATACACAAATGACATTGCTGGCGGCAATAATACTTTATTTTTATTAAGGAAATCTATATATATATTAATAAAAATGGAGGATATATCTTTTTTTTTTAATTTGTTCTGCCTCATATTTAGTTATAACGTGTTTCAAATTATAAGACAATATCCGCAAAAAATTAAGTTTTGTCTGTCTGTCTGTCTGTCTGCCTGCCTGCCTGTATGTCTGCCTGTCTGTCTGTCCGAGATTCACGCAAAAACGGCGGTACATATTTTCACATAATTTGGTATGGTAGTTTAGAACCAGGATTCGAACATAGGCTATAAGGTATTTCAATATTTTTATTCAAGGGGGTGTTTCGGGGTTATGTTTATTAAAAAACTTAAAATATTCCCCTTATTGTTGATTTAACAGAAAAATATATACAACAAAAATTGTTTATAGTAATAAAACAAATCTTTTTGTGCAATGCATTTTTTCAATTAGGCCCGGTATTTCCACCTTACTGTTATCTATAAGAATAACTATCAATGGGATAATATTACCCATTTGATAGTCGCTAGGATAAATTGCTTTCTGCATTTCCAACTCAAGTTATCCTGTAGATAGCTATTCTGATTGATAATATTTTCGAATGTTTTTTTATGTTGGTATTAGTAGCGCTATCTTAAACAAAGAGAGCCATATACGCGACTCGCACGAATAAAAGAGAGATAGATACAACTGTCAAAATAAATGACAACTGTCAAAATTTTGTACAGAAAAATGTGCGATAAACGCCCAAGAAGCGCAAATTTCAATATTTCCGAAATAAAGCAACTTGTAAATTTTGCGTTAAAATGTAAAAATGTTATAGAAAATAAAGCTACTGACGCTGTAAATGTAAAAGATAAACAAGGGGCCTGGGATAAAAAATTGTTTTATGTTCAATTCATCCTGCATACAGAATAGAAATGCAAAAACACTGAAAATTAAATACGACCGTTCATTTCTCATCTTTAAAAATAAATGTAAATTATCGAAAAATAATCGACAATATTTTTTTATTTCAGTATAAATTAAAGTAGATTACTAAATTATTTTAAATTTATTTTGATATAGGTAATTACCCAATACAATAGTACACATTATGGAAACATGTATGTAATATGTATATAAAGTGTAGGTATGTCTAATATGTACATAGTACCTGTTATAATATATATTTTACGTATATATGCTTATATTATGTACATACATATATTTATCATTAAAATGTTTTTTGACACCTATCTGTCAAGATCTGTCATTTTTATCCAATGGATAATATTTATCAGTACCTACACGTTGTGAATAACTTATCCTATAGAAAACTTAGTTACTCTATAGATAAATAATTGGAAATACGCAAAATATCGTTTATTCCCTTGATAACAACTTATCCCATAGATAGGGTGACCAGATTTCAGTGAAGGAAAACCGGGAACAGGAAAAAAAAAGAAGGTCTTTGTTTCCTCCCAGATCCAAGTGTAGAGCAGAAAAAAAAAAGGTCCTCACCTCCCAAATTCAAAGTGAAGAGCAAAAAAAAAGGTCTTCACCTCCCAAATTCAAAGTGAAGAGCAAAAAAAAAAAGGTCCTCATCTCTCACATTCAAAGTGAAAAGCAAAAAGATTCAAAAACTGGAAGGTCCTCATCTCTCAGATTCAAAGTGAAAAGCAAAAAGATTCAAAACCGGGACAATCCGGCGTCTCGAGAACAGTTTTCGGGACACCGGGACAATTGACCGAAAACCGGGACGGATGGTCACCCTACCCATAGATAGTCAATTTTATCTATGGTTCGAAATACTGGGCATTAGATGAATATTTGGGGAGTTACGGGGGGACACCCTAAAACTAACATCTACACGTACCTCCCTTATTATTGACTTAACACCAAAATCATATATGACAAATAGTTTATAGTAAGAAAATATTTTTTTCATTTTTATTAATTTTTTCATTTAGATATTTGGGTATTTACGTACGTATGAGTACGTACATATGTCCCAATGATTCTAAAACTAAATTTCCGTAATGTAAATTATAAATATTGATAAATAGATAAATCTGAAGTACAACGCTCTTAAATAAAGGACTGTCCTCTATAATAAAGGGCGTATGGGCACCGTAGTCGTAAATAAATATAGTAAATAGCAAGTAGCCTCATTCATATATAAAAATAAAAAAAAAAAAACATAAATAATTCATTAAGATGGAATAAAGACTTTGACTGTTCAGAACATCTGTTTCTAATCAGACAATCTATCAATATTGTCTTAAGATTTGCAAAGTTTTTATGCAACGTTTACTCAAAAATGTCTGGGATTGGTTCTAAAATGCTCGTTCTATAAACAGCATCGAAGTTACCATATTAAGACCAGAGTCAAACCAGAACCGAACCGAAAACCGAAATTAACCGAATTTTTTAACAGAACCGAAACCGTAACCGGAATGTAAAATTGCTCAATTTAAAATCCGAAACTGAAACCGGAACGAAATGTTTAAGATTTCGGTTCTTTTTTTTTTTTTTTTTCATTAAATAATTTAATTAATCGCTTTCTTACTTCTAAAACTTATATTGACTGACAAAAGAATGAATCTATCAAGAAGTACATAATGTGTTGATTAAACATAGATTTTTATTTTTATTTCATTTCAAATTTCAAATATTATTTTTACAACTGAATGAACTGTGATTAATTATTATTTATTTATTTATTTATTTTTATTTATTTATTATTATTTTTTTTTTGTAAGAAAAAGGTTTGTGTTATTTCGTTTTCTTCTTAATAATATTGCGATTCTTCAAACTGTTATTTATTATTTTTGTAAAAGAAAAGTTCATATTATTTATTAACGTTTTTCTTCTCTATTTGTGATTATATGAACTGTGTGTGATTAGGGTCGGCCTAAAGTATTTCCGCGCCCCGGGCAGTCCCTTTATAAGTCGCCCCTATTTTAATTACGTAAAAATTAAGTTGAAGTTACTAGTTAGCTGAAAACAAATTTTTAGGAGCGCTGAAAATTAAGTTGTTCATTGCTGTTAAAAATATTTGTTGAGCAAAAATAAGTCTTCAACCAAAATTTTTAATTTTATAATTGAAGAACAAGAATAAGAAGGGAATTTGGTAAATAAAATTAAACCAAAATTTATACTGGTAGATATTTGATGTTAGACTCGATTTTAACTTGTTATTCGAACCGGAACTGAACCGAAATTTTTAGGCAAACCGAAACTGAAACGAAAAACATTTACTTGGAACGTAACCGTAAACCGGAACGAAATAAATTTGGGTTCGACTCTCTGTTTCTAATAAACAGAACAAAGAGAGTAGAGTTTTTTAGATATGCTAAGGATACATAGCATATCTTTTACAAAGGAAGCTTTATTCTAACAAATAGTTTATTGTATACAGCTGTTTAAATTAGACTAGGATTAGGTTTTTGGTAATCCATTCCAAGTTTATAGGGGCTTTGCACCAAAAATTTTAACTAACTTTATAGGGACTCGTTTATTGACCAGTAAAAAAATTGGTTGCTGTATTTAAACGTGGTCGTACCAGCCTTGAAGATGATCCACGTTCAGTACGTCCAAAAAGTGCAATCTCAGAAGGAATTGAACTGAGTTGAATTTATTTCCAAATAATTTTAACATATTAATTAATTATTAGATACTAGCTAACATGTGTCTGTTCCAACATGTCTCCCTTTCTCTCTTCCGCTCTACGTTTTGTGCCTATCGACATCTGCATAGTAGACAGTGCTTGAGAAGAAAGTGCCTGAGGGTGTGTGTGTGTGTGTGTTTTTTTTTTTTTTTTGTTTGTTTATATAAATTAATAATATAACTATTTGCTTACCCATAAAAATTAAATACTTATTAAAGTTATTACATAAAATTGTTATAAACAATAATGCTTGACCAACATTTCTGGTATTGTATTCATGGGATGCTAGTTGAATAGGTAATTGTATTCTGCACTTGTACATATATTAATATAGATTAGTATTTATATAGATTTTCTAATATGAGCTGAATGTTTTTTCATGTGCAAGATCTTATTGTTCCATATCTCCTCCTATTTTAACCAACCTTAGAAAATCATTGACCCAGCCAGTCCGCCCCTGCAAACACCCTAGTACCTGCAGGTCACCTAGAGTCAGGTAGACACCGTTAAAATCATACCAAATCAACTATACTTCCCCGGTTCTTTTATGCGAGACTGTTAGTCCTGCCTGTCATAACTAACTGTTCTCTCTTCTACCTGCGCTCGATACTTTTATAAAAGCAACAATGGACTAAGTCACACGCATAAATCGTCTCCGAGTGCTTTCGGTAAGAAGTTCTGGCTTCCTGGAAACGACAATGTTTTTTGGTTTGTAGCGCTATGGTCAAGGAAACGAAAGGCCATTGTGTTGAGGAAGTAAATGGATGAATGTACCTGACCAATGATGAACTGTTTTTACGTTATTTTTGATAATTGTTGGGTGAATGGTGATTTATCTGAGTGGGTGGAGAAAATTTCAATGTTAAAATTTATGGTTTTCTTAAGATGTATTCTGTTAAGATTTGGGAAAGTGAAAAATATTGATTAACTGTGAGAATTTTACATTGATGTTAAATAATTGATTGCTACAGCCAGTTTTTATTCTGGAGGCTTGTAAACAGTTTCTAAACAGATTGTTCATTTTAATTTGTCCACTGTTGCTAACTTGACAACAATAAGAGCTACGAGGATGTTTAAACTAGACAACAATTATTATTTTACTAGTGGATGCACCCGTGCTTCGCTACGGCATTTCACTACTTTAAAACGAAGAAAGTAGAACATAACACTCAAAACGTTAAAGTTAAATATATAAAACGATAATATAATTTGCAATTAACTATTAAACGATTGGAAATACAGAAATCTCCAGCACTACCATTTATTGGTAAGTTCCGTACCAAATAACAACTTAAACATTTCTGTGCTTGCGTACATTTTACACTGTGATAACTCCGTTATTATTAATCTTTGATGTATAGTGTTCAATACATAATTCTACGTGAAATGCTTTAATTTGTTATTCTAAAATAATTGATACAGCACTATAAAACTCCGATGTTATGCACCCACAAACTTTATAATACAAAAACTATTGCGTTTCAAAACAGAAAATTGCCCGTAACACGATATAGGTGCATGTAGGTATATGCTCTCGCGGACTTTTTTTAGATCTAGTTAAGATCTACATTTTTTGTCCACATTATATCGATATATCTCTTATTTAGCCTACGTAATCAATTTAAACTGTACGGAGAGTAAAAAAAGATGGTTTCCCCCCCATAGCGCCCCCTAGGGGGACATGGACAAAGTTGAAACCTTCACTAAAACCTTCCTCGGATTATTTTATCCGTCCTGTACTAAATTTGGCGAAAATTGGTTCATCCGTTTGCCTTTGCATAAAGGACAGACAAACAAACAAACAAAACTTGATTTTTATAAATAAAGATAAGATTATATTTCTTATTTTTCGCAATTTTATTAGAAAATTTTTTGTTTCGACTAGTGGTTCTCAAAATACGTTGTGCAACTTTCTTATTTTAAACAGGATTTTTTTTTTTTTAATTTTTCGACTAAGTATTTTAATCTAATTCTACGATATAAACAATTCATAGCCTTATATCACAAAATAATAGAAAAAAAAAATGCAAATTAAGTATGACTTGAAAGAGAAATATTTTTAATTATTCATATGTAGGTACAAGGTGTATCAAAATAAAGGGAACACGATTTTTTCGAAAATACGACGTTTGAGTAAGTCCGGAAGACAATTTAACAATGTAAAAATTTTATATATAAATAAATATTATTATTATTATTATTATTATTATTATTATTATTATTATTATTATTATTATTATTATTATTATTATTATTATTATTATTATTATTATTTGATGCTTAAAGTTTATCCACAGAATCGAATGGTAGTACTGACATTTTCCGGAGAAGTCTAGAAATACTATATTTCTAGACTTCATTAAATAAAGGATAATTTAAATTTTTTAAACGGGAACGTTGTCGTGTTGGTTATCTTTGGTTATCTTGGAGTTCTGAAAAGGAACAATTTTAACAAACATTTATAATATCTTTTACGGTTTACAAAAATATGTATTCTCATTAACGTGTTTTAAGTCTTCAAAGTGCTTTCCATTTTGATTTATAATTTTTCACATCCTTACTCTTGAGCTATCTGTAGCTCGGAGTAGGGATGAAGTATCATTTCAAATCGTTACGTTATTGTATAACGTTATTTATTTTTTGTTTTCGTATAATAACGTTATAAATAACGTTAAATAATTAATGGTTATGTTATATAACGTTATATAACGTTACGCAAATAATGTTATATAACGTTATAAAAATAATTTTTATTTGTAACTCGGAAATTACCTATATTTGGGATCTGTTTTGGTAGTAAATATCAAATTATACCTACTTGTCTTGTGGTTGAAAACTGTTTTTAGGAAATATAAAAGTGTATAGGAAAATAGAAACTTACTTGAAATCGCAATACGTTTATTCAATGCAAATAAAACATTTAAAAAATATGTTTATAACGTTATTAAAATAACGTTACAAAATAACTTGTTATATAACGTTATAAAAATATCGTTACGTTGTTGTATTAGAAATTGTAGTTCAATCGTTATTATAACGTTATCGGGTATCGTTACGTTACGTTATCCATCCCTGGCTCGGAGCATAATAAAAATAAAAATATTTCATTTTCAAGTCGTACTTTTAAGTAGAAGTACAACTTGATGGTGGAATATTGTTTTTTACTATGCTCCGAGCTACTTATAGCTGTGTAATGTTACACTGCACAGTAGTTCGTAAACCATGAAAGATATTTTCTAGTAAAAAAGCTCTATCTAAACATACTGAACACGACATACGTTTCTAACCTAACCTAACCTAACCTTTACCTTCAGCATACCTTTCTTGGTAGAGTTGCTGGGCCCTAACAGAATTTATTTGACATTCCCCGAATGTCAGAACCATATCTGTCATTTCTTCATTTGAATAACGTACGTAAGCCATAATTACAAACGATTTGATGTTATCACCTTTAATATCAAACTCGTACTAACGGGCAAGAATATTTGTTTTATTTGGTTTTTTTATGTAACAAAATCATTTTCAAAGCTTGCTATGTTTAACTTTGTACGATTTATGTTATTTATTATTTTGTAAATAATTGGTCATCATTTTTAAATAGTTAAAATTAAAGTATGATATTTTGATATTCTTGTAAAGCTGATTTATTGTACTTTCAAGAAAAAATAAATAAATAAAGTACTGATTCCCTATATTATATATAAAAAGTTGATACAATTTTCGCTGAAACCAGAAGTGATGCAAAATTCTTTTTTATAGTTCTTAAGTGGGCCCTTTTATCTAATTTAACTTTTCTTCTGAAGATTTTTTTTTGTATCCCTTAAAATAAAGGAGTTATTCGAGGTGCGGCGTTTCAAACAAACACCCTGTATGTATTTAATCTTTATTAAGTTCCTTGCTACAGATAGCTCAAAAGTAAGAATGCGAAAGTATTTCAATCAAAATGGCACTTTGAACATTTGTAACAATATTTTATTTTCAAGGCGTTATAGACAATACAATTATTCGTAAACCGTAAAAGATAAACATATGTTTAAATAAAAATTGTTTCTTTTCAAAAACCCTAACCAAAGATAGCCAACTAGATATACGGTACCATTTGAAACATCAAAGTTGTCCTGAATATTCTATTTTTGTTCCGGAAAATTTCAATACTGCCATTCGATTATACCCCCCCCCCCCCCTCCAACTTTCCTTACCTATATTATAGGATATTTTCTACTAATGGAACTCTGGCACTTTTACTACATTATTTCAAAACACACGGTCAGTAAATAGAATCTATTTTAGTAATTTACCTAAAGTGCTTTTTTATTTCCTTTATTACAAAATGAAAATACCCCATGCTTTTTCTTCCACCTCCAAACATTAATAACAGTCCAAAAATAAATGGAAACAATTCTCATTAAACTAAAAATACATCAAAAATTCAACTAAAAATAGTTGATTAAAATTTATAACCAGATAAATCATTCCCAGAAATCTCTGCAGCTTTGAATACCGAACAAATGATACAACAGTCTTGTGACAACTAAAATTGGATTGCGAGCATGCGCGAATATATTCCCCGAGACAGGGAAGCCTGGAGGTTAAAACGGAAAGGAATCTACCGGAAGTGAGTCCTGACGTGATTTAATGATGCAGGAAGTGGAGTGGGCGGCCACGGGAACAACAAGGAAATCAACTGAATTCGACGGTTCCATTCGATTCTTATTATCGGGTGACCTTTCAACTCTAAATGTCAGTACAAGGTTTATATCGTTGACATGATATATTATTTGGTTTTATTTTTTTGATAGTTAAAAAGGAATAAAACATAGTAAAAAGCAAGTACTGAGAAAGGAACAAAAACGAAATAATGGTGTTCACGGAAATTCATTAAAAAATTTATGTAAAGTGTGAATTTTCACACATTTCAGGGTTTTGCAGGTATTTAGTAAGTGAATAATGATTATTTGGAATGCCAAAACAAATTTTATGTTAAAATATTTTTTTTTTGTTAATTTTAATTCGAATGCCTAATACCATTATGTAAGTTTCTAAATATGTGCAGTATTTTTTTATATATAGCAAGGTTCAATAAAATTTTGAAAAAATTCCTCTTAGATAGATATATAATCTAAAAATATTAAGTGAAGGCGAAATGCTGAGTGTGTAGGACATATTTTGCTTTGTAGTATTCACTGTAAAATGAACAATATTTTAAAAATAATTTATCATCTCTTAATCTAAGATCTTTAAAAACAAATTTTATGTTAAAATATTTTTATGTTAATTTTAATTCGAGTGCCTAATACCATTATTTAGGTTTCTTAATATGTGCAGTATTTTTTTTATATAGCAAGGTTCATTAAGATTTTGAAAATTGCGCCTATGGCTTCATTGGTTGTTTCTAGTCATAGCTCCTCCCTTTGATTTCGTGTACATTCAAACAGAAATTATAATTAAATTATAATTTCAACAATTTCCACTGGTTATTAAATTTACGCTTTTAAAAATTAAATGCAACATTTGCCAAAATATAACTAGAATTTCGAAAAAATAATTTAAACAACATAAAAATGCAAAAAAAAAATTAAAAATAATATTGTCTCTTCTCGTGGGATTCGAACTCATTTTCTTGGGCAGAACGCTAGTACCGTAACCATTGCACCAAGATACACGTTACAGTTTAGTGTGTTATATAACTATAAGTTTTCAACATTATTAGCAAAAAAACACAAAAAATGCTTTTTTTTCCAAAAACATAATCTGAGCAAAAATTCCTGTTGTGCTATTCCGGTTCACACCAATGTACATTACTTAGAATTTTTTCAGATTTTTAGTTTAAACCATCTGGGCTACAGGGTGTGGGACAAATTTTTTTTGCACAATTTTGGCAAAAATCGCTTCAAAATAATTTATTTTGCAAAAATAAAAATTTGATCGTTAATCCACGTACTAAGGGCTTTCATTTGATACCCTAATCAGAATTTTAAAAAAATATTTTTTTTTTCGGTGAGCACATATTTGTTTATATTTTTAGGGGCTTATGTTTTTTAGATGTTTTAGTATTTTTCCTATGTGCGGGTCAAAGAGTTGTATAAGCATGCCAAATTTCAACTCTCTAGCTTTAGCTGTTTGGCTACAATTTTTACCGAACAGACAGACAGACAGACAGACAGACAGACAGACAACAAAATGACGGTATAAGGGTTTTTTGGTCATACCTACAAAACCCTAAAAACGAAAACGAAATTGATAACATCTAATACCAATTTTAACATATTTATCTTTAACGTTTTTCAGTTTATAGCCTGATAACTAATATTTACTGGTTATGCTACAAAAAAACTGGTTTTAACCGATATTTCATTTCTACTAAAACCATTTTCGGGTAAATATTATAGACGACAAGAACGGAAACGATATATGAGCTCATATGTCTCATCTCGTCTAGAGATGGCAACAATTAATCGAATGATTGAAATAATCAGTTATTTTGTTTCAATTAATCGATTAATCATATGATATTTTTGGTTTCGCGTAATTAATAATTAATCGATAACTTTATTTTATTTTCAGGAAATTACTTAGTTGTATTCTTGAAACACTGGTCGGTAGATGATTCTGCCCTCTTCTTTTCAATAAAATTCCTAGATTACTAGGCCTTCAGAACACTCGTCCTCGCCCATCTGGAGAATTAAACTCAATCGCTTTTCATTTCTGCACAATAGACTGATAGTTTGCGTCCAGTCAGTTCAAGTGCTCACGAGGGAAACACAGTGGTGGCGCAAGTGGGGGGCCCGGGCCTCTCCAAAAGTTGCTCTGGCCCCCAGTTGGCCTCCCTAGAATTGCTTGGAAAAAATATATTTTAGTGAGGACCTTTTTTTTAGGTCATTACTTGTATTTTCATATGTAAACGATAAAAAAAATATTTCCTGGCCCCTCCAAATTTTACTCGACATTTTTTTGGCTCCCCCAGATTTTAAGACCTAGCGCCGCCACTGGGGAAACATAATCTTCCAACTCGATAATTTACGAGAGAGCCCTGGCAAGTTACAGGTCTTCTCAATATAAGCCCTTTCTTTTTTAATCATCTTTGGGCAGTTTGTGATGAAACTACCAAATTTCGATCTTCTTAGAAATGACGTGCGAGAAAAGTAAAGGGCCAGTCTCGATCGAGCAGATCAATTAGGGTAAGAAATCGGTCGTTTCGAGCGCTTGTGGATGATTTGAACCAGATTTTTTTATGTAGAGGCATGTTCGCTGAAGACGCTTTATAGCGTAACTAATAGAGTTTTTAGCAACATCCAAAACACTAGCGATTTTCCAATACTGCGGCTATCTTCATATAATGGCGCAGCTCGTACAATGTTTTCCGGTCACCTTTTAATTTTATTGCACAAAAAAAAGACGTAGCAGTTGAGAAATCTCTAAAATGGGTAACTAATGACAGCATTTATTTTAACACTGAATTATTTGTGTTAAAACTTACGTATTTAATATGCGATATTACACAGTCTTCGTTCAAACGGGCATTATTTATTGGTACAGCCTGTTATATTAGCAACAAAAGATATTTTTTTACGCAACCCTTGTATTACCTGCCATTACTTATAGTTTCTTAATAATACAGTTAAATATTTTTTATCAGCGTTTAAAACACAACATTAACCAGGGCTTCGAACCGGAACTGACCCGAAAACCGAAAACCGAAAAAAACCGTTATTTTTGTCGGAACGAAAACCGGAACTGAACCGAAAAAAAATATCGGTTTATTTCGGTTCAGACAACGTTTATGTGAGTAAATATAAAATACATTTTATTTAAGATTATTTTTTAAACTGATGAGCAGAAAAAAATCGTAATTCGTAATTTTTTAACTGATAATTTAAAAAATGCGCTTCTATTATTTCGGGGGAGGGGGGTTGAACGCCCAGAACTCCCTCCTGGCAGCGACCTTGGTAATATTATCACAGAATAAGGAATAAAATGTTCTTCTAAATTATAGTACAAAATAAATTTCTAATATATATAAAAGCATTTAAAAATTTATCACTCGGAACTGAACCGAAAACCGAAAACCGAAAAAACAGTTATTTTTGCCGGTACGAAAACCGGAACCGAACCGATATATATTTTTTTAATTGAACCGGAACGAAAACCGAAACGAAAAAAATAACGGTTCGAAGCCCTGACATTAACACAGTCCCATTTATTTTATTTTTTTTGTCGGCGAGTGTATATGTTTTTTTATTTCAAAATCGATTATTTTCTACCAGTTTAATCGAAAACCTATTATAACATTTCGATTAATTATGCATTAAGATCACTAAAAAAACATTGTGATGAAAAGACACTATATTTTTCTTTTTCATTCTCTCCTAAAATTTAATGTAATTCACTGGGGTCAAAAAACCGATTTGAAACATATTTTCTTACTACAAAAATCGATAATACGTTTACTGGACTCTATTAAATTTAAAGATTCCTGTACAGAGAATTTAAAAAAATTAGAAATATTCACGCTTCCATGAGAATACATTTTATCCCTGTATATGTTTACTTATAAAAATAAAAAGTTGTTCTCGACAAACAATCATTTACATTTGACAAGAAAAAAATATACTAGTTCCTAACTCAAAATTCATCCTGTTACCAGAAAGGTGGTATTTTAATTGCTGCACTTACTTTAATTTACTGCCGGAAGAAATTAAATACATAAAATCTATTAATAAATTCAAAAACAATGTTAAATGTCTTCTAATAGAAAAATGTGTGTATGAATTAGAGCAATATACCGTGTACTAGAATGTATTACTATATTTGTCTTAATTGTGTCGCCTACTTTTGTCTTTTTTATTTATTTATTTTTTTTTACTTTTCTGTACCTGTACAAAAGTATATTGTGTAACAAGCGCAGAAAGTATACATTTGCCGATTGAGAAAGATATTAGCCGCGCGAGATTAGCGATAGCGGCAATGTACTTTCTGCGCGTGTCACACATACTATTTTTTCTACGAACACCTATTTTAAAAAATTGAAAAAATAATAAATAGAAATCATTATGTATGTTAGATTTATATACATAATAGGTGGCTTGTCGTTGCTACGATGTTCATAAACAATTAAACGAATGTCAAAATAATTATTTTAAAATACATTGGTATTTGTAAACAGCGCGGCTGACGAGGAGATAGAGGAAGCGGCAAAGAAAATATTGTTAGAACTCTTGCCGCAAAAGTCAAGAGAAAGGTAATAATATATATAATAGTATACTGTGTAACAGCCAACTCTTTGTTCGAAGGAGGAATTAATTTTAATACTTTAAATAATTGTCAAATAACAATTAATTACAAAAAATAAACTTAAATGTGTAGCATTATTTAATTTATATTGACCAATCGGAAAATATTTTCTGCGCTAGAGCGGAAAGTATTTTTCGATTGAGTTGCCGTGGATACAAAACGCTCCTCATCAAACACCAGTTTTCTACTTTGTTATGGCCACAGAAAACGATAGCTTTCTGATAGGTGAGTAGAAAAAATTGTATTGTTATTTGTTTTTACTTGTATTATATATATTATATAGTGTACGTACATATTCACAAAATAAATATTATTATTATTATTATACAATATTTCGTTTTTATTCTTAACGAAAAAGAACGATATTTTTTCGGTTCTCAGTCCTTTGTAAAAAGATGGTTTTTAAGATTTCATACATATCATCTTGTAGATTTTCATTTTATTTATATTTTTATTCTTTTAAAAAATTTAAATCACAGAATTATTACATTACATGTTCTCTAAAGTCCAAACAACAACTATCAAATGTTCTGAAATTGTAACTCAAGCAAGTTATAACATGTTTATCACATGATATTAAAATACATAATAACATTACTGTCAACTGTCAACTTGATATAATATTTCTTCTTCTTCTTAACGTTTACCCATCATAGGTTTGAAGTTCTCAGGTGTCATGACTCTTATCTCCCAAGTCTTCCTCGAACAGATCGTTTTCTCACATTAAGTGTTAAATGTGCGTTTACAATTTCGGTGCTTGTCTTCCTTTTATTCTATTTTCTCCTTAGACCACTGGATGATCTTCTTCGGTCAATCTTCCTTCATCTTCTACCTTCATCCTTTCAACATGTCCGTACCATCTTCTAGCTCTGTTGTTGCTCGTTGAAGTTCGACATTTAAATTATTTCATGTTTGATTGATACATACACGACTTTTACGCGTAACGGAAAAATTAACTTTTCTCCTCCTGTTTATGTTTTTTATGTATTGTTTTTGAAATTTTATATTTTGTTTTGAGCTTTATCCGTTGTTTGTGTGCTTCCGCTTTAGCCGGATATTATATCAAATTTGATTACATTAACAGAACATCCTACATGTTTCCATTAGTGATTAGTCTCATGTTTCATATTTTTGTAGCGTTTAAAAATATATCATATTTTGTCAGTTGAAATTGATCAGCTGGACTGTAAAAACTACTTTAAAATTGTAAATATGATATAATGTTACAGTTATTATTGTCATGTTCTTGTTTATTATTATAGAAAAAGTACTTCGGAATACTCCTGTTGTTATTAAAACTTTTGATCACTAGTAAGTTTTTATCAAATATTTATGGTTATAAATTAAGTCCCATCCCATGTGGGCAATGATGGTAACGAGAAAGCAGATAAGGCAGCGAAATAATCAACAACAGAAGAGATAGTGCAAGTGCAGATGCATCTTGCAAACACAAAGTCGGAACTGAAAAAGGGCATTCTTGCAAAATGGAAGGAAGAATAGAGGAACATCCAAAACAACCACCTTAGAACCATCAAAGAAGAGGGCAAGTTGTGGGAATTTTGACAAAACAGTAAGGACCAAACAATATTGACAAGACTGCGACATGGACACACCTTGCTGATCCATAAGTACATTTTTGAAAAATCTAACCCCAGCACTTGTACTGACTGCCAAGTACGCCTAACAGTGGATCACATCATAATCTCCTGTCCACAATATAATGCTGAGAGAATTAAAAATAATATACCGACAACACTAAAACAATCACTGACTCCAACCAACACTTCAGAATATCAGACGCTTCAATTCCTTAAAGACATCAACATCTCCCACTTCATATAATATCTGTTCACCTATCTCTTTACTTACACAACCCAGCAAACATTCAACTAACGGCCGAATGCCGGTAAACTGCTTTTACTGCTGGTAAATTGCTGGCACCAAAAGTAAGTGCAACGCCAGTATTAATAATGTACTTCACATTTGTATTTCGCACTCCATCTATACGAAGTACTTTACCAGCATTTTATAAGCACTCCTTATTTGTATTAATCCAAGCAAACATTTTTATACGGGCCAGTACTCTCTTCTTCACTCATACTTTTTACTTAATACTAAACTTTTTTTGAAGGTAATAATTTGAAAAGTCTGATTGTTCTTAGTCATAAAACGCCCTAATGGCGTGGCCTTGGTGGGTTAGCCATTACATGTTGAGACGTGTTGGTGGACAGTTTGTCAAGATGTGTATTTGAAAAGTTATTGTTTTGTGAGCGCATTATACAGTTTTTTATTGTGATTTGTGTGTGTTTTGTTAGATTTAAGAACGTAGTTTACACAAAATGTTAAATTGTTTAATTTTTAGTTTAGTTCAATCATAGTTTTTTTCATGTAATAAAATTTTCAATTATTAATAAATCTGTTACAAGATTATAAATATGTCATTTAAAAAATATAATTTGTTTAATCATATTTCATTTTGAATAGTGACATCTTAAATATTTTGTAAATATAATACTAACCTAAAATAATACAAACTTAATCCAAAACTGTAAAGCTTTTTTTACAATATAACCAAGTTTCTAAAAGTCAGTAATACACTATAAAAATCACCAAAATAATCAGATCTAGTTTGTTCTTACAAAAGTGAACAGCTTATAGCATTAATGCTTATAAAATTTGATTATTGAATTTATTTTAACAAGTATGATTTCTTTAGGTTGGCACTCTTCAAGTCAGGAGGAAAAGATGTGGTAGATAATACAAGACGAATATTGGCGAAAATTATTAGTCACCCCTTATCTTTAGGATGCAATTGGTTTGGCCGAAATGGCAGAAAACCATTTTCTTAAAATTCTTCATTAAATTAATAAATTAAATAAACTAATTCCTGTTATTCCTGAAATTATATTTATTTAATATTTATAAATAAATCAATAAATTATAACTGTTAATAAAATTTACAATCGGCCAGTTTTACCATCGTTGAATAAATTTATTTAACAACTTAAGTTAACAATATCGCATCATTCTATTGACAGCAATGTTAATTTCTTCATTAATAGTTTAAAACCGATGCGATATTGTCAATTTTATTTGTTAAAGAAATTTATTCAACAATGGTGAAAATGGCCAAATGAGTATTTATTTTGCACCTAACCATTAATTTATTTTAATACTGGGTAAGTACACATATGTTACATTTGAAACACTAGAGCACTGGTTCTGAACTGGTGCTCCGCGAGCTTGTTGCAAGTGCTCAACGAAATTTTTAAATCCGAATTATAGTGGTGACTCCAATCATATCTTATTACCCAGATAGAGCGTTGACTCTATTTATATGTAAAATTGATTATGTGTAATGTATAATCAATGTTATTTTTACCTGTTTTGTAATAATTATGTTTAATTTTCATTAAAAATGATGTGTTTGTTTTGATGTATTCGTTTGTTTTTTGCCTTTTTGATTTTGGTGCTCCGCGAAGTTATCTTATGGTCACAAGTGCTCTGTGACTTCAAAAAGGTTAAGAACCACTGCACTAGAGAGTCGGTATAATATAAGCACTGGTTCGTCAGAAATAAATTTTGCAACTAATGCGATTATTTTGCACTATACCGTTGCTGGGCCAGCGCAACTGATACATCAATGGGCCAGCTAACGGCCACGGGGACACCGGGGTACTGGCCCAGTCCAAAATGCCAGAACTGGCCCATTACTTTCAATGCCGGGGAGTATGTGCTTTACCAGTACTGGCCCGTATAAAAATGTTTGCTGGGAATGTTTAAATAGCTCCATTTTTTTTTTTTTTTAAATACTTACTACCTATAATTGTAACCAATATATGTGCATGTATATAATATTACTTTAAAAATGTAATTGTACTCAAGTGCTAATAGCTCAAGTACTAATAGCTGAAGCACTTAAATTAATAATAAAGAAAAAATTTAAGTAGTTTAACACAAAATAATGCATTTGTTTCACGAAGTTAGTTTCTTGTAATTTGCACTAGGGTCATTCCATGTCAAGTGGGCTAACTTTAAAAAGTGCCCCACCATACCATTTCGAATTTTGATGAAACTTTTGAACAACACAAAAAATTTTGTGTTGAATCTTACGTAGCTCAGATAAACTTTGGTAAAGTTTAAGATTCGCCAGTGGTATAATTACAGAGAGAAAAGTTTTTGTTTGATACCATATTGCGACCATGTACAGTAATCCTGTGAAATTTCTGCAACTTTGAGTCAAAATATTTCCTAGAATATATAAGCAAAACAAAATTAACTTGGCGATCGTATACAACTTTTATGATCTATTGAATGGAACTAATGCGGCAAGTTATTTTTTAAACTGGCATAAATAAAAAACGTCAAAGTGGGCCAAAAAAATTAATGCACTAAAAAAATTTCAAAGTTTAGCCTTTGTAGCTCCTGTAATAATAAAGTTTTCTCTGCAAATTTTTGTTTATTCCTTTGTGTCACAACTTTGTTCTCAAATATCCAATTTTAACTTATAAGCAAATTTCGTTACAGTACAATTTCACTTTAAATTTTGTGATTTTTCAAAAAATGTCAAAAACTGGGTATTTTTAACCAACTTTTACAAAAAAGAATCATCCAGAAACATTTTCAAACCAAGTTTATTAGAAAGGGCATATTTAGGACCCCCTTCAACAGCTGGTCGCGTGTTTCAACACGAATAAACAGTGCCTGAAAATAAGAGTTAAAGGTCATAGAAGTTTCTGTGGTAATGACATACATTAACAACCAAATATGGTCAGCTCTTCAAGTTGTACTTGTTATATGACTTTTTTTTGCAATTTTATGAGGAAAATAGTTGATTGCGTTGGTCCATGGTGGCATAGCCACAACCAGTTCAAAAATTTGAGCCAGCAACCTCATCGCCATCAAAAAGATCACGCCCAATAGCTGTACAATACCAGCTACGGGTAAGGTCTCTTGATTTAGGTTCCCAAGCCTACAGTCCTGGTTTCTTCATCAAGGTTCCAAAGTCTTGAGTGGGAATCTGTCTGTTTTCCAAGCCAACAATTGGGTCCCAATTGTTGTCCGGGTCCCAACAAGTTCCCAAACCTACAATTTGTAGGTATCTTTTGTTGGTTCCGAAGCCGAAGTTCTCACGTGTATTATTTCTTCATTGCATTTTATTGAATTTATATGCCATGCCACCTTTGCCAAAGTAGTTTCTGAAAACTGACACTGTCGCCCAAATGATGTAACTAATAGAGCAGACAGCACGGAACCCAACAAACGTGTTGTCTTTCAGGTCAATAAAATTAATGAGCTAGTCCATGTGGGTGCATAAACTTTATCAAAACATCATTTACTTCCATCGATACTTCAACAACGTTGCCCACCTACCATTTGTTATCGAAATTACAAACAAAATTGTTATGTTGCTAGGGAGCAGTTGTGATATTCTCAAGTTTGGCCTTATATTTTGCTTATTGGATGAAAATAAGAAATTTCAAGATAAAAGATGGCAAGAAAGCAGCACAATAGCTGGACACCTAGTAGACTCTAACACTATTCGTGTGAGCAAAGTGTGAAACGACACCACCTACTTTGTGGCCAAAACTTCCAATATACAAAATATAATGCCAAACTTGAGAATATCACAACCGCTCCCTAGTTGTTATGTTGCTTGCAGTTACGATAACAAATTGTTGAACGATAACAATTGTTGAAGTATCGATGGAAGAAATTGACGTTTTGATAAAATTTATGCACCTACATGGACCTGCTCATTCATTTTGTTGGCCTGAAAGACAAGACTTTTGTTGGTTGCCTTTCCGTGCTGTCCAATTTGACCTAACTATACTTCGCACGCAGAAAATCTGTAGAAATATAAAAATTAGTTCATATGTGTGTATGGATGTTACCTCGAAACTAACGAGCGTCTTCAATAATTAAAAAGAAAAAATACATCTAGTCTAGTCAGTGCCGCAGTAAGGTAAACTTGCACTAAGGGCAGAACCGTGTTTTGGCGCCCTTGGTAAATAAAAATAAGGTTCCTACCTCTCAAAATTTAAGTGATGAGCAAAAAAAAAGGTCTTCACGTCTCCAAATCCAAGTGACAAGCAAAAAAAAAGGTCCTCATCTTCGCAATGGTGCCCCTTAACAAGCCCGTCGGCGCCTTTTTCCTTAGTGCGCTAGGGGCCGTCGCGCCCTCCACCCCCCCCCCCCTTACTGCGGCTCTGAGTCTAGTGCCTACGTCGAAAGATACTGCACTTGATGATAATAGAATGCCATTTGGTACACGTGTTCCTTATAAAAATTAAATCATTTTGACCCGCAGCACCTATTTGTAAATCGAGGTAAATTCAAGATGGCGGCGAAACTAGCACGCCAATTACGGTAACGATAACTAATTCTTATGATACAGTGAAATAGCTAAATACATTTGCTACACATAAGATTGTACTTTGCCCGAAAAAAATAATTACGCCCCGAAGAGAAAAATTGCGCACATATTCTTGTAGCCAAGGATATGCCCTAGAGATTTAGGAAGAATTGAAACAAAATATTAATAAACGCAGATTTGCAGTGATAGAGAATATCATCATGTCTCGAATTTGGGAAAAAAATCTATCAAAATTTAAAATTTTCGCCATTTTGATAACAGATTCGTAATCTACGGCATTAAATTAATAGAAAACGAGCCATATCATACGAAATTCGTTAGCCATTTCGGAAATAATTTTTTTGCCTCTGAGAATGAATTATGGACGGTATCTTGTAAACTAAGTGACGGAAATTCGCGTACGACGCGGCTAATTGTAGGTAAAGGTCCATTGTACAAATATGTATTTAGCTATTTCGCTGTATCATAAGGATCGTTTCGTAATTGGCGCGCTAGTTTCGCCGCCATCTTGAATTTTCCTCGATTCACAAATATGTGCTGCGGCTCAAAATGATTTAATTTTTATAAGGAACACGTGTGCCAAATGGCATTCCATTATCATCAAGTGCAGTATCAACGTAAAATATGGTGCGTATGCACTAGACTAATCAGCGTGTCCATGGCATCGTTTATGGTAAAATAGACCTGTTTTCATGTGTCTCAGCATACTCGAATTCTTTTAAACAATTACAATTAACAGAAAACGTTAAAATTATATGAAAAAAAAATCATTAAAAGCATCAGTGCTATAAACTCTGTAGATCTCATTATCACAGCCGCTGATACGCAAGGGCAGTAGGCGGCAGAGAGAGATGTAAAGGGAGGAATAGACACCGGACACGTCAGCTAGTTAACAATATTTTGAATACAAGACTTGATTTATTTAACATAACTGTAAAGCAGATGCGCACCCACGGGGGCTCAGGAGACAAAACTGTTTTAAAGAGTAGGAATCGAGAAATGACTCGGAAACGAGTGCGGAAACGAAATGCACTCTATTTTTCAAAATGCAACTGTTGACCAGGTCCTCACTTCCAAATAAGAGATATTTCATTTGATAAGCCTCTCATAATTTTAAAAAAATATTAATTTTTTTATTAAATACATATTTGTTTATATTTATCTCGAGATGTTTTTTTAACTCAGTATTTTTCCTACATGTGGGTCGAAGGTGGTGTATAACCATGCCAAATTTCAACTTTCTATGTTAAGCCGTTTGGGTACAATTTCTACCCAACAGACAGACAGACAGACACACACATGAGTGACGTTATAAGGGTTTTTTGGTGGTCATATCTACAAAATCCTAAAAAGAGTCTTCACTTACAAAATACAAGTAATGACCTAAAAAAATCATTACTTGTATTTTGACAAAAACACGTGTTTTTGGAGCTCACCGTGTCTGGGGGGGGGGGGGCAAATCTGTAGTTACTCTCCCCCACAGACGCGCGCCTTCTCTGAAGATAACTACTTTCATTTCCAATATGATCTAGAAGAGAGGAAGCATTCGTTGAATAATGGATTTATTAATCATAATTGAAGTAATAATTATCGCGTAAACACTTGGAGTTACAACTGATATTAAGTACGGCATATTGAATATTCATATCTCACGGTGTTGGCCTGGTCTGGTGTGGTGTGGTGTGGTGCGGTATGGCCTGGCCGCTATATACTTCCGTATATTATAATTAACACAGCACGTAACATGTATATAATGTTTAAGCAGATATTGATCTAAAACATTAGACAGTAAAGTGTGAGAATTGCGCAACCATACTCTGATTTAAACGGATAATGTTGACTTACATTACGATATCTTCTTTGAATTGTTGTAATGGCTTCATTTACTTACATATATGCAAAATGTGTGATGACTAGAAATTAATACATTGTGCAATTTACATATACTTGTTTAGCGGTATACATTAAAAAATTATTACCATATACAGTTAAAGCAATGCTAATAGACTAAGAGATTAGCGACAGAAAACAGAAATTTTTGTTAAAAAACGTTTTCGGATATATTAAATTTGTGCAAAATTTGAGTTTTGTTTTAGGGTTTTCTAGGTACGACCAATAATCTAGAAAATGCTCGTAGTATGGGATAGTATATCCCATATACTATCACTCATGTGTGTGTCAGTACAAATTGTGGCCAAACGGCTGGACCTTAGTGTACCCCGGTAGTGTCGGATTCACCAACATGGCATACCGACTAAAAACCTAGGATGATTAAGTAAAGGATGTAAAATGTAAATGGATGTAAAATCAGATGTAAAATCAGATGTAAAATGTGTGGAAAGGAATGCTGAGTGAGAAAGATATATATCGCTGTACTGCGTACCCCCGTTAGGCGTAATACGCGTGTGCTACACCCCTTATAGTTAGATAAAAATCACCCCTTAAGCTACATTCACAGTTACCCTACGTTATCTACATTACAGTGTATTATAAATTAAAAGTATAATTATAATTAGGGAAGTGTGAATGCAGCTTTATAGTTGAAGACGAGAATATTTCTAAATAAAAAAAGATATGTAAAAATCTTAAATACACATTTACTTTAGTTTTAGGTCCGTTTGACACGTTGTTATATTTTGTATAACATATGTTATGAAAAATATGCGCAGAAAAACTAACACCGTGCTATACACATTTCTGAAATATGTTATAAAATTTGCTGTGAAATTACGCGATTTTAGAATCATTTCTAGGAAACTAAATTCAAATTTAGCACATGCGTACTACGTAGTTACAGTGTACACAGTACTGACATATATTGCCTTCTCTCTCAACATTCCTTTCCACACAATCGTTAATGCTGTTAACATGCGAATAGCGCATCCTTTACTTAATCATCCTAGCTAAAAACCCTGTTTGGCTCCTGGAGTGTTATCACGGGACTATCAACGAGTGAAGGCGTCATGGTAACGAGCCTCCTTTAAGATTCAGCGATCACCGCTACTGACCGGTTCTACAAGAAAATCTACAATAATATCAACAAGAAATTAATACCGAACCACGCGTGAAGAAGGCAATAGAGACATTTAAAAAATGAAACGACTTTTGGCTAACCGAAGACTCGGTTTACAACTGTGCAATTGAACAGCAAGATTTTACGAGAAAAGCAAGAGAAGTTACTGAGCCATATAATAGAGAAATTACTCGAATATAGGCCTCATTTAAACATTTCCAATTTTCTCTGTCTTGAGCTTCTTGTAGCCAGTTCGCAGATATACGCTTTAAGTCATCGGTCCACGAGTGGTAGGTCTTCCTCCGCTACGTTTATCTGCCCCTGGTCTCCACTCGAAATTACGTTTGCAGCTACTTTTACAAGGATGTCGGTTAGTTTCGTCTGTTGACGATTTTATTATCCCTCATCATAGTTATACCGAGCATAGCATTTATGTGTTTCTGATTAAATAAAAAAATTATTATTATAGCTCGTTCCATAGCACTTTAGGTTGCAGAAGCTTTAGTCAGTGTTAGGGTTTCCGCCCTGTAGGTAAAGACGGGCATAATACATAGTTCCAAAGCTTTCTTTTTAAGGCACTTTAGGATAACATTTTAAAAAATGTTTCGTAGTTTACCAAATGACCATCTTTGTGATATTCTCTTGTGAGATTTCGCACATTGATTGTCTCTATCAATTCGTATTTCATGCCCAAGATACTTGCAAGCATCAACCGGTTCAATATTGGTATCGCCGATTTTCAGCGCCTCGCTCAAATGACGAACCTTACGTTCGTCATCATTTTGGTTTTTGTTTATTTATCTTGAGCCTTAAGGATCGTTTCCAACTGACGTAGACGCAGAATTCTACGGCTACGTGTAAATATAAGTAATAGGAAAATGCATGCTACGGTTTCCAATCAGACGTAGATGGATGTAGACGTAGAAACGTTCACGTAGAATATTCATAGTTTTATATTTCACGTCTACGTTTTTACGTCCGGCCAATAGGAAATAATGATAGAAAAAGACAAAATATATTCAATATGTCTTATGTAGATAGAACCTGTCAACATTTGTTGACAGGTTCTATCAACGAATGGGTTCACGGTATTGAAATAAGGGAAATAAATAATTACCATGGTTAGATTATTGTTTAATAATGAATATATGTATATTGTTTAAAATAATTGTTTTTTTTTATTGTATATTGTTTAATATATAATAGATAAACTAATTGTGGAAACTTTTCGGCCTACAGGGCCGCAGCATGTGCACTGCACACGAGCGACGAAACAAATGGGCGGAATTTGGGGTCGATTCTATAGAACCCTACTAGTATCTTATGAAAACTTGCACACGGGCGACATTCGGTTCGATTCTAGAAAAGCCGTTCTTATGTATGTTTGCTGATACCAATGTCCATGGTTGCAAAATTGTTCTAAACCACCATCGTGTTTTAGATATTCTGTGTTTATGACGTTGTTTGCGAATAATTAGCATAAGAGTAACAATAAACATTGCTAGCATTGCTAAATCGTTGTCTATATTATTTGACGAATACATATTTATCACATCCACACAACCAACTTGTATTTAAATATTGTTTTTCACTAAACTTCTATCAAATGTTCTATTTCCATTTTTATCCTGTTGGGAAATATATTATTTTGGCCGATGAGGACCCATATATTTAAGGGAGGTATTGTGATCATACCGATTTCGAGATTTCGCTGGATCTCCACGAATTGAGGTCCCTACATAACGTTTTGACTATTTTTAGCATGATGTCTGTCGGTTTGTCTGTCCGTCCGTCCGTCTGTCTGTCTGTGTACACGTGTAGAGCATATTTGGCTAAAAGGATTTTTATGAAACTTCATATTTAAGCTTCTGCCATCAATGGCACGAGTTGATTAACTTTTGGTAAAAAACGGTTGACTAAAAATGGGAGTTTACTCGTGTCGATTTAAAGATTTTTGCGAATATTTAGTAACAGGCAAATATTTCGAAAAAAATTATTTAACAAAAGTTGCTATAAATGCAATAACTAATAACTTTTATTTGAGATGTTTTTTGATGAAACGAAAAATTTCGAAAAATTTGTCGTAAATTTTTGTAAAATTTTTTCCAAGTCTCAAATTTTCATACTTATATGTAACGTTTCCATGATCATGATAAATAATATCTCTGTTAGAAAATATTAGGCCAAGTTATTTCTACTCTGCTGCTAGAATATATTTTATACAAGTACTTTATAATGGCGGTCGGTCCTGTGGTGGCCACAGCTGATTTTTTTATTAATAATTTTGTTTCATAGTTAAACACGTTAGATTTATTAAAATATACAGTATATTTAAAAAAAACTAACGTGCTTCATTCAATTCATTTTCACGTTTAAGTACTTGTCACAAATCACAACGACCGAACTAAGCTACGGGACACCGGCCGTAATTCACTAATGCATACAACACTAACCTTCGCCGCTGTTGCCGTTACTAGTAAATTTTTGCTACATATGTAGATAAGAACATAAGATATTGCATGTGGCAACGCTGTATCTTGGGACACTCCGTGGAGTGTCCTTCTGAGCGTTGATTTCTTGATTTAGATTTTTTAAATCTAAGATTTATATGAAAAATCTTTGAATAAGAAATAATAAAAATAAAAATATGCAGATATATCTAGCTACTTTAATGCAATTTTAAAGAAGTATAAATAAAGTATTAAATTTAGCTTTTTTACTAAAAATTTTTAGGAGGTCACTGTCCCAGCGCCTCCCTGTCTCAGCCGCCACTGCATGAAGTACCAAATTAGCTGTTGCTTTAGTGTCGATGTATTTTATTATCTGGTTGTAGCGATAATCATTTCTGCAATCAATGCTGCTAGTATTGATTAGAGTTTACTGTTGAACTCAAAGGCGTGTTCAAAATCGACGAATATCATTAGGCGGAGAGTAGTATTTGGCAAATTTACCCATCAAAATTGAAAAACGATTGCTCAACACACAGTAAGCATTTATTTATTTACAATAAATATCCTTAATATTATTCATAAGAAAATGTCGAACTAATTTAAATGATTAAATATATTAACATAATCGCAAAATTAGATCGTACGTGGAATATCAATAGTTGCAAGTTGCAAGGCGGAAGTGTTGTTTGTGTTGTTGCACACGGCGTTAGTAATGATCGACGGTCGCCCGGAGCTAAGACGATTACTTCCTGTTCACAAGTCAAGGTCGCGACCAGGTGAGATCTTAGCCAACAGTCAACCTCACCTCTCTAAATCACATCTCAATGGATATATTTTATTTTTTCTTATGATTGTGTAAGAGATATAGTAACGGTAAAACGTTTTGTATGCCATTTGAAAGAATTTATAAATTAATTAAAGAATTATGCTGGGAATGTTTGTACGTAAGTCGATAATTATTTAAAGAATATTTAAATATTTCCCAAAAGTAAATTTAATTATACAACGGAAATGTTTACACAATTTTTATTTGTTATAAGTTATGACGCACTAGCATATCCAGTATTTGAAACTATTTCAATTACGTCCTGTGTCCTATAAACAACGAAGATGAAATTGTTTAACGCTTATATTTGGGTGGTCCTTATTCATAAAGCTAAAAATTAACCCCTCCCCTCATTTTGTATCTTAGTATGAAGTATTATAATGTGCAAAATTTCAGCTCCGTCTGATTACATTACAGCATAGAGCTTGAAATTGAGAACAATCGACATATTCTAAATATTTTCGAAAACTTTTCCATTTCCCCGAAAGCTAGTACTAACTTATTCTTAATGTTTTTGTCTGATGTCTACTTAACTTGAATTATCATTTAAGACTAATTGCGACAAAATCGGTTGAACGATACGAATTCTGCAGCGATTTTAATCGCGGAATTAATTAGCGCTAAAGCCTAAAGCAACAAGCAGAAACTCGATATCTGTTAAAAACGGTGTGAATATCTTTAATATTGGTTTTTATGTGAAAATACTGGTCACTCCTAATGTTTTGAACATCTAAACATTAATAATTATCCTTTTTTTACCTCTTGGTACCTATTTTTATTTGCCGCAAATAGATTTAGATGCAATACACCGGAAATTTTAACTAAAATTTTTAATTGCCTATTTGCTCTAATGCTGTCATATCATTTTATTTTTACAATAATTCAAGTAAAGAAAACAGTAACACATATTTTTGGATAAAATCCGTTTCCCAAGAAATGGTTATCCAAAATATTTCTTGTTTCTTTCTTAATTCTAACGAACATAAGTATTCATTTTGATACAAATTACAACAAAATCGGTTGAATGATACTAATTCTGCAGCTGTTTTAGTCGCGAAATTGAGTAGTACTACGCTCAAAGTAAGGCAACATCGAGAAACACGATATTTCTTATATTTGGTGTGAGTTATTCACACTGAATTTAAATTGATAATACTGATCACGCCTAATGTCTTGAACATTAATACATTATTACATTACCGTCTTGGTAGCCATTTTGAGTGTTATATAGACCTGGATACGCAGAATTTCTTATTTCATAATAAGACAGTTGAAATTGCTGTACGCTACCATTTCACACATGAAAAGTGACTTAAATAAACAAGTACAAACTTGTATTCGTAGATTTTTACTTGCCCGACCTTAATATATAAGGGGCAAGTATTGTAATCGCGAAAATTTTTTATGCCGAGATTTTGTCTGATGACCACGTTTCATGGGCCAGGGAATCCAAAAAACCTATTTTCGAAGTACCGTCCGTATGTGTGTGTGTCTGTGTGTGTGTGTATGGCTGTGTGTGTGTCTGTGTGTGTGTCTGTGTGTCTGTGTGTCTGTGTGGCTGTGTGTATACACGATAACTCAAAAACGGTTTACCTTAAAGAGTTCGTTCTGGTACTAAAAAATTCTCCTAATAATTGGGAAGAACCTTATGGTTTTTTATTCAAATCCGAAACCGGACACGGAAGTTATTAAACTTTAAAATTTTTAAAAATTCGTAACTAGTAAACCAAGCCTTGGACAAAAATTTGTATAGGACATAATTTGATGTATTTTTGAAGATTTACCTAAATCTTATTTTAAATTTTAAAAAAAAATCTTTTTTTTTTATTATTTTTTTATGGGAGGTCAAGTCTAGCGGAGGTCTCCCTACGCCACTGTTTTTTTTTAATTTACATTTTTATTTAAATATTTTTTTTTATGGAAGGGCAAGTCTAGCGGAGGTTTCCCTTCGCCACTGGTTTTATCAAGAATTACCAATGAGGCATATACAACTGACCCTCCAGAAACTTATCGTCTCGACAATATATTACTATTTTTTTCCCTTTGAATGAATGTAAAAGTAACAAGTAAAATTTAATTTAGTCATGATATAAGAAAAAAAAAATAGAGCAAATAGGCAATTAAATAAGAGTTAGTTAAAATTTATGGCGTACTACACATAAAGCTATTTACAGCAAATAAAAATCGAAACCAAGGGGTCAGACAGGGTGATTATTAATGTACAGATGTTCAAGATTAGACGTGATAAGTATTTTCACCAATAAAAAAAAAACAATGTAAGTGACACACTGATTTTGACAGATATCGTATTTCTCGTTGTTGACTGACGCTGAGCATAGCGAGAGTGAATTCCGCGAGTAAAACCGCTGCATAATTAGTCTCAAATGATTATTCAAGTTGTATAGAAATCAGAAAAGAATATTAAGGATAAGTTAGAAGTACCAGATTCCGAGGACGCGGAAAAGATTCTAAAAAAAAATAATAATTTGTCGATAAAAAGCTAAAATTGTACCGGAAAACAATGACCAGGAGTAGGAATATGCTATACTGAGAAAGTATCGATATTAGGGTATCGATAATATCGAAAAAAGTATCGATACCGGTATCGAAAAAAAATATCGATATTTTCAAGTATCGAAAGGAAAAATTAATATATTTTCTATAAAACGTAAAAAACATTTTATTCTTATAATAACAATTGCTTTACAATAATAAATAGATTAAAGTATAAAGGCTATTCCAAATGTTTAGGCGGAACTAAATGGGAATTTCGTTCTTTTAGGTTGTCACGAGAACGGACCTTGCTTGGATCATTTTATTTAATTTTTCAGGTTGGTATGTGAAAATTTAAAATTCCAACAGTGAAACTGTTCTGTGAGTGAAACCATGGAAACGAATGACATTTATTAAAAATTTTAATACTTTTTTACATATTTTGAAAACAAAACAAATAAATAAATGGGAAATTTTTATTAAGAATGACAAAATATTAAAATGCAATGAAAAGGACATTTTATAATGACAATCAATTTAATCTAGAATTTGCAAGGTGAGTATGATTTACAAAGTTTAAACAAAAATGAACAAAGTGCCGAATTAATGGATAAAAATTACTAGATTTAAAAATCTACTTCCGCCTAAACGTTTGGAATCGCCTATATTTACAAAAGTGAACAGCATACTTTTGTAAACACAAACTAAGAGGAAATTTTGATTTTAGTAGTTTGCACCTTTGAAATTGTTAGGTTGGTATTAAAAATGGTAAGGCGCCTATAGGTCTGAGTGATTGATTAAAATATAATTAAACACTCCACTCTTCTTCATTGCAAGCACCGAGAAAAAGCAGTTTAATAGGCTTTTTGTCCAGAAGCCTATTTCAGTCTCTGCATACAATGGCTCCTGCTTTCGAAAATAAGCGCTCTGAAGGAACTGACGTCGCTACTACAGACAAGAATTTCTGAACAATTTTATATAAGTTAGGGAAGACAGACTTCATATCGTTAAAAAAAAATTAATCGCATATTTATATGTGTATAAATATAAATTATACGATATAGATAAAAAAAAAAAAAAAAAACAGAATAATAGAGAGATATTGCAAAGTGAAAAAAAATCTGACTTTATTAAAAGAAACCTCTAATAAAGTATCCTGTATTAAAATATTTCATAATGTTTTAAAGAGTGTTATTGTAACGGTGCTCTTGCTTCATACTTTATTTTGACAAATATGCCAAATTGATAGATCGAAATCGTAATGAATATAGAAGTTAACTGCAACCCTTAGATAAGTTAACTGCAGCAGACTATTTTTAACTTCTTCCCACACTGCACAACCATTCGCAAAAGGGTTTCGTGACACAATTTCTCGGAGAAGAATAACATCGTCCTCGTATTTAAATCGTAAACGTCTTTTATCTTTAACTTGCATCATTACTCACAAGAACTCACAAGAAAACTCAACAAATTTTATGTTCGAATTTACTCCGTTGTTAATTTTGAGGTTAAATTGACAGAAGACCTGTCAAAATAAAGGCTCTTTAAATAAAAATGCTTTGCCGTTATTTAAATTAAATAAAGGTAGCCTGTATTTTAATAAAAGAAAGAAATTAAGGATATATCAACTGCGCATGCGCACATGTCAAATAAAGGAAAACTTTATTAAAAGATCAGTAGAACAGAGGTTGCGATATCTCTCTAATATCAATACTGGTATCGTAGTAGTAGTATCGGAACATCTCTAATAAAGAATGTATTAATATTAACATCTCAAATGAAAATATTGATAGTATCGAATCCAAATCTGAATCTACTTGTCAGACAAACTCGTCAGACAAACATATCGGTGAATATTCATCTTCGGCCATCTTCGGCCAAATGTTTAGAGAGAAGATATGTGGCAAGAAAAGAAAAATATCTATGGCTTATTTTGAACTTCCTTACGTGAGTGGGGAAGAGCTCCAGCACCTTTTTATTTAGCATTACACCACTGCCCTTGACATTCGTGGGAATATTTTTATCTACATGCATTTGTTTTCACTGCATCCCTTGATCAGAGAGTCACGCCACGCCACTGCTGAGTGCGGTCTTGCCAGTTCTAGAAAAACAAATTTTATCTTCTTTATTTTGACATATCGCGTACTCAAATTATGTCAATTACTGGAACTTTTTAAAGTTACAAATTTAATAACCTGATATCAGTAATTGACAAGATATTCTTACATATATTGTTTGTTTATCTGATTATTGTAAACGTATCTGATATAGCTGTCAAAATATTCATAGAATTACGAACACACTATCATAATTTGAATCCACTTAAGTTAGCAAGTTTATAAAATGATCAAGGTTATCTTCGGACTTGGCACTATAATTTATCAGGGGTTATCTATGGTCCGGATATCCTAGAGGGGTTACAGGTTATCACGAGTATAAAACGTTGCTTCTCTGGCGATATCTTGCCCTAGGACCGGACTCTCCTATCTTATGTTTTTCAAACATACAAATTATCAAAATACATTGTTTTGAATGTACGAGTATATTGTCTTAACTTATCTTGTGACATTTACAGCTATGTTTAGACGTCACTTAACTCTGTATAAAATAACATTAGAGATTATATGTGAAATACTTGCTTTATATATATATATATATATATATATATATATATATATATATATATATATATATATATATATATATATATATTTTAATTTGCAAGCATCTGATTTCTTTTTACATTTGTTTTAAATATTTTATTTAACACTAACTGAGGTTCCTGTACTTCGTTGAGGATTAAAGTGAATCTATCATGAGAGAGGCATTTTTTGAGGGTGGGTACCTTTTATTCTTGATATTCTACCCTTATCTTGTCTCTGCAGGTTCCTTCAACATTCTCATCTCTTCTATTTAACACCGCAGTTTCCATCTCAACACATCTCGACGATACCTATATTTTTTAACCGTGTGTAACGTAAAAAAAATAATTAAAAAACTATTTTATTTTTTAACTACTTATTTATTATTTATTTCTAACTTCTTTATTTATATTTTAATTATTGACTTATTGGTTTTACATTATGATTTTTTTCCACTTATTTTAATTATTTTACAATGACCAATTTGAAAAAACATACCTGATCTAAAAGCGTACGCTTTTAGATTAGGTATGTTTTTTAACACTGTATAATCACCTCCGTACTTCATATTTTATATTTTGTGTAGCTCTGATGAAGAAATAAACTATTTTGAAACTGGTTAGCTATATCTAGTTGCTTAATTTATTCCCGCAACCCTTACAACCTTTTTCCACAAATACTCATTTACGAACATGAAAAACTCCACATTATAAAAGTACGCATCGGAAAAACAACATATCGCCTTCCATTTTGATTCGGTTATAGAAAAACACTTGTGTAAACAACGGATGGCGTCTGATGACTTCAGTAGAATTTTAGTAGAAAAAGTTCACACTTCGAAATGACATCAGAGGCATCTGTCACTACCCACAGCCTATGCACCTAGAGCCGTCTACACGTAAACAGCGGCTTTCAATGTAACCTTCTATTATTAAACAGAAAAAGTTCGCTTTTGTTGTACACATATTTTTGTTAGTACGAGGGTTGCCTCTTATATTTCGGGATTGCGCTAAACTAGTGATGCCATCTTACAACTGACGCTTCTATCGCAAAGTTTGACATTTTTGACGGTATACGTACTCAGAACGTTTTGACGTACGAGCGTTATTTATGTTGTTTACAATGACTTTCGACGTGGATTTACCCAACAATAGTGCATCGATGAACTTAATTCGACTTTTGGCGATGAAGCACCATCAAGGACTACTATTTATCGATGGTTTGCTGACTTCAATCGTGGCAGTAGTTCGCTTGTTCCGGAAAACATTGATGCTGTGCGTGAACTGATACTGCAAGATCGTTATGTGATTTATCGTGAGATTGAGGTATCCTTGGGCATTAGTGGGACCAAATCCTGCAGTCGATTTCGTAAGAGATACCGGCCACAATTCTTACCTTACTTCTTTTCCGGCGTTGCAATAAAAATATTTTTTCTGCTAGAGGAAAATGCCCCCAGACTAAAATAACTTGGGATATTTGGAACTGGAATAATGCAAAATAGGTAATGTGCACAATTTCTCTGGATACTTAGTTCACAAGATTTCTTAATAGATATTCAGTACTATCTATTTATTAGACTATAAAAAATGAAAGAGTCTGGTTATCGAAGTCTGTTTAATTTCTTAGTACAAATAAGAGGTGTTGAGTTATGTTATCGTTTGAAATTAGGCCATGATTAAAATGTGGTCTGAGATAAACCTCCTTTTGACTTTGTTGACAACTTCGTTATTTTTACATAACGTACTTTCTAAAGAATTGCCATCAGCATATAATACACATTAGGTGCTTTCCAGTTAGGTGCGAAAAACTCCGAACTACTCTGAACTGTTCTACTCAGAACTATTCTGAAACTATTACAATTGGAATAACGAGTCCAGACAGGCGTAATTTGAATCAGATTTAAATTTAACCGTTTACCCCCATCCAATCGAATTCGACGTTCTGAAATTTAGGTAAATACTTCAGGGGAAGGTAGTTCTAGGGTAGTTTGGGAGCGTGGAGTACTTTAACTTGGAACACTAAAGAACTGTTCGAAGTAACTCCGAGTTACACTTTATAGCAACTTGGAATGCGCCTATTTATTGTTTACAGTGGACGGAAAGTTGTTCACGTACCTATATAATAAACCGATCTCGAGAGGATAAGTCGATTTACAATAATTTACAGAGACGAACTGGTTTCTGTTCCTATGGAAGAATTCTACCCAAAAGCAGATAGTCGAATCCGTACATTTTTAATTGTTGTATAAGAATTTTGGCTGACTTACAATCAAACGATTTGGATAAATCAAAAAAAAATTGAAAAGCAGCAATTTCCACGCTCTTGGTATCTTCAGCTATAAGATTTAATATAGCGGCACATGTAGATCTTTCCACACCGTAGTCGAATCATTGAACAAGCTGTCTACTGCAAAATGTGAAATTATGTTGATATACAGGCGGCCCTCGACTTTCGCACATAATTGGTTCCTGAAAGTGTGTGTGAATGTTGAATGTTCGAAAGTAGAGGGATTTAAAAAAAAACTTCAAAAATTGTATTTTAAAATATGTATGTATTTATTTATCAATAATAGGAACATATTACATATTTAAAATATACGAGGTCTGTTCAAAAAGTATCGCGAATTTTGTGTTTTATCAAAAATTATTTATTTATTCATGAATATCTATTTTGTCCCCTTCAAAGTACTTCCCACCAGATATTATACACTTGTGCCAACGTTTTTTCCAATCCTCGAAGCACTTGAAAAAATCATTTTTTGTGATCTTGTTCAGCTCCTCCTTCGATGCCGTCTTTATCTCCTCACTCGTAGCGTAGCGTCGTCCTTTCATGAGCCTGTTCAGTTTCAAGAACAAGGAAAAGTCACAGGGGGCCAGATCTGGGGAATACGGTGGCTGCGGCATTATTAGTGTGTTGTTTTTTAACAACACACTAATACTGTTGTGAGAGTTAATTGAATATCACCCTGTTTCTTCTTTTCTTGATACAGAGTTCTATAACTCTATAATGTTTCTGAGAATGAGCGATGTATGAGTGAACGCAACACAACCTTTGACAAAAATCTTTAAAAATGTGCGAAATAGCGAATTGTGCGAAAGTAGAATGTGCGAAAGTCGATGGCCGCCTGTACTTAATTTTTTCTTGAACTGCATGAAAAACGGGTAGAAGGAATATTTGTCGATAGTTATTGGGTTCATGTTTATTTCCTTTCTTGTGCGGGGGTATCACCATTGCAATTTTTAATGCATCAGGAAAAATATTGCTAATACAGCAGTTCATTACTTTAGTGACCGGAATAGTAATAGTATTTATAATCGATTTTAGGACACCTACGGTAACTTATAACCTACGGATTTCTATTATACCATAGACGTCTATTATATATCTAATTGTATTAAAAAACACTTTGGTGGAGAAGAAGGTAGGTTTAAATAGGCTATAGGCGATATGTTTGCTTCTGGTAAAGATTTTACTGTTTTTAGGGTTTTGTAGATATGACCAAAAAACCCTTATACCATGATTTTGTCGTCTGTCTGTCTGTTCGGTAAAAATTGTAGCCAAATGGCTAAACCTAGAGAGTTGAAATTTGGCATGCTTATACAAATCTTTGACCCGCACATAGGAAAAATACTAAAACATCTAAAAAACATATCCCCGTAAAAATATAAACAAATATGTGCACATCGAAAAAAAAAATTTTTTTTTTAAATTCTGAGTAGGATATCAAATGAAAGCCCTTAGTACGTGGATTAACGATCAAATTTTTCTTTTTGCAAAATAAATTATTTTAAAGCGATTTTTGCCAAAACCCTGTAGCCCAGATGGTTTAAACTAAAAATCTGAAAAAATTCTAAGTAATGTACATTGGTGTGCACCGGAATAATACAACAGGAATTTTTGATCAGATTATGTTTTGGGAAAAAAACGCATGTTTTGTGTTTTTTTTGCTAATAATGTACACAATGTTATAATTATGTAACACACTAAACTAGAAGGTGTATCCTGGTGTAGTGGTTATGCTGGTGGCTTATTGTCCAACTAAATCAGTTCGATCCCTGCGAGAGGAGACAATATTATTTTTTGTTTTTTTTTGCATTTTTATTTTGTTTAAATTATTTTTTCAAAATTCTAGTTATATTTTGGCAAATGTTGCATTTAATTTTTAAAAGCGTAAATTTAATAACCTGTGGAAATTGTTGAAATTATAATTTAATTCTGTTTCAATGTACACGAAATCAGAGGCGGGGAGCCTATAACAACCAATGGAAACCATAGGCGCAATTTTCCAAAATGTTAATGAACCTTGCTATATAACAAAAAAAAATACTGCACATATTTAGAAACCTAAATAATGGTATTAGGTATTCGAATTAAAATTAACAAAAAAAATATTTTAACATAAAATTTGTTTTGGCATCTCAAATAATCGTCATTCACTTACTAAATACCTGCGAAACCCTGAAATGTGTGAAAATTCACACTTCACATCAATTTTTTTTATAAGTATTCGTTGAACTGATTTCAAATCGAAACTTCAGTGGAAACAATGAAAACGTTGTGATTTTCCAGCACCAGAAAGTGTTAATACATTGTTGCTTTGGAAACCAAAAATGAAACTAACTTATGCACCTTATAAATTCAAAGTATTCTTCCTTGAATTTCTATTTTCTTCTGTGTCTATGATTTTCAATATTATATTATTTTCTAATAATTTCACTTCTATATCGACTTTCAATTGTTCGTTCCAACAACGAGAAAAGTCTCGTTGTTCTTTGTGTAAATCTTTATTTAAAATTAAAGCGTATTTAAACATTTTAGTAGTATTTAACGTGATAGGTGGTAACAAGTTCCGTAATTTAAAAAATCATGTCCGTTTGACGTAACACGTAGCATCATTTCCGTATTTAGTAGGTGCTTGTTTAGCGATTAGCATTTCGTTAACAACACTGTTTGTTTATCCATGTTCTTACAACTATGATAAACACGTGTAACATTTTTATCTAACTTATTACGTATACTCATCAAAATATCGAGAAACTTATATATAATACATATTAAATTTACAACGAGAATTAAAAAAATGTTTTATTAGAATACATAGACAGTCAAGCAGTTAATAATATTTACTCATGTTTTAATAGTTTTCATTTTACACATCTATATTAATAAAACTGGAGGTTATATCCGTTTTTTTAATTTTTTCTGTCTCGTATTTGGTTTTTACATATTTCAGATGATTATAAGACAATATCCACAAAAAAACAATATTTGTCTGTCTATCCGAGATTCACACAAAAACGGCTGGACATATTTTTACGAAATTAGTTATGATGATACAGTGCAACCAGAATTCAAACATAGGCTATAAAGCATTTAAAATTTTTTATTCGAGGTGGGTGTTTATGGGTTAAAACTTTTTATTAAAAAACTTAAAATATCTCCCTTATTATTTATTGACAACAGGAAAATATACAGGGTATTTGTTTGAATCGCCACACTTCGAATAACTCCTTTATTTTAAGAGAAACAAAAAATTCTTCAGAAAAAAAGTTAAACTAGACAAACGGGCCCACTTAAAGACTATAATAAGAATTCTGCATCACTTCCGGTTTTGACGGAAATTGTTACAACTTTTTAGCTAGCATATGGGATCGGTACTTTCATTTTTTCAAAAATCAGATTTACAAGGATATCAAAATATCATACTTTAATTTTAACCATTTCAAAATGGCGGCTATTTATTTACAAAATAATAAATAACATAAAAATCCTAGAAACTAAATTATATAAAGATACAACATTATGTAACTATAGTCTATCTTAGAAAGACTGATAGTAATAAATCTTTTTGTCAGGCAGTTACCAGTGACTTCACATTTTAAACACGTTTAAATTGGTTTTGTGTATTTCTATATTACTATTTATCATTTTATTAAACGCACGCCTGTGACCATATTTATCATATCATTAAACGCACGCCTGTCACCATATTTTTCCTGAAAATTTTAGGGTCAAATCTTATGATCTATTGTGTTTAACCCTAGTTCGTATTCCCATATAAGATGTACGGCACACTCGGTTGTTTTTAACAATATTTCGTTTCGAACTATTCATATTTTGTGTGCCGCTTCTGTGTGAAAAGCAATAACTTTTTACAAATAATAAATTTTATTACTATCAGTCTTTCTGAGATAGACTATAAGAAAAACAATAAAACAAAATATGACTGAAGTTAGTAATAAACTAAGGAAAATTTACAAATATTCAATATGACCGCCGTTGTTACCCACACATTTTCTCATTTGTAATAAAAACTCTTCCATTACATTTCGAACAGAATACTCTTGAATTTCCGTGATGGCTGTTCTTACCCTATGTTCTAAGTCTTCTAACCTTTACCTTCAGGATACCTTTCTTGGTAGAGTTGCTGGGCTCTAACAGAATTTATTTGACATTCCCCGGATGTCAGAATTATATATGTCATTTCTTTATTTGAATAACGTACGTAAGCCATAATTACAAACGTTTTGATGTTATCACCTTTCAATATCAAACTCGTACTAACAGGCAAAAAAATTTGCAGGTTTTATTTGGTTTTTTTATATAACAAAATCATTTTCAAAGCTTGCTATGTTTAACTTTGTACGATTTATGTTATTTATTATTTTGTAAATAAATGGTCGCCCTTTTGAAATGGATTTAATGTACTTTCAAGAAAAAAAAATTAAAGTACCGATACCCTATGCTAGATAAAAAGTTGAAACAAATTCCGCTGAAACCAGAGGTGATGCAGAATTTTTATTATAGTCCTTAAGTGGGCTCTTTTGTTTAGTTTAACTTTTTTGTAAAGGATTTTTTGTATCTCTTAAAATAAAGGAGTTATTCGAGGTGCGGCGTTTCAAACAAACACCCTGTATAGTGGCTTAGCATCCCTTGTGAGATTTTGCCACTTATTGAGCATTGTAAATCCAATTTCTTGGGTGGATAAGTCCCCTTTTAATCTTCTTAAGTAGTTCCTACTTTCTTTGATAACTTTCTCCAACGATTTCTTTCCCTTGCTTTCTCTTTCCATACATTTTTTCCGATCCTTTTTATGCCTTCTTCTATTTCTTTTAGCCACGTTAATCTCGATCTTCCTCGCCTTCTTGTTCTTCATGGATTCCACTGCAGTACTGATAGTATTGTTGACTTTTCTCCTGATCTCCATACTTGTCCTAGCCATTTTACTCTCTGTTCCTTTATTTTCTTAACAATGTCTTCTCCTATTATTTCCATTACCTCATTGTTCATTCTTTGGCGATATTCATTTTCTCCAGTTCTTATTGGTTCTAATATTGTTCTTAATATTTTTCTTTCTACTATTCTTAAATCTTCTTCTTTTTTGGAGAGGGTCATTGTTTCTGCCGCGTATAACATTACTGGTCTTATCATTGTCTTGAATACTTTTAGTTTTGTTCATATATTGCTATTCAGAACTTTCTTATTTGCATAGTATGCTTTATTTGTTGCCATTATTTTTTCTCTAATTTCTATATTTATTTCCCCATTGCTTGCTCGTTCTGAATGTTACCTCCTCAAATAAAATCTAATATTTAAAAATAATTGTTGTAAAAAATGCAAATAAATTTTACAAAATATAAAAAATTATAGTGTTTTAAAATAAATGAGTGAGTTTTTGCGACACCCTGTATGACTAGTATTACAGACAGGATGACAGTTATTGCAAACCGGATTTGTTGATGTAATTTAAATATTAGTTTGGTTTGAAGAAAAGCTGTTTTTATGGTAAAGATGTTAATTTTAATGATTGCTTTTCATTGTCCTTCAAATGTAATAATGTACTGAAGCCGGAAAATAAAACAGTCAATAACTAACATCTTGTATTTCCTTCGTTCCTGTTTGTCATGTTTTTAAAAACAATGGGACCAAGCAATGCTTAAACAAGGTTACTCAAAATGCTCTCTTTTCTTGGTAATTGTCAGTCGGTTGAACTTATAGCCACACTAACGCTCACACAAATCCTGGGCGGGGGTGCCGAGAACGGAGCCGGGCCCCGGTAAAACAATAATTCTGAGCCCGGGTCCCGGGAAAATAATAATTTTGTCCCATCCCCCGGAAAACGGGTCCGATATCAGATAAAATACTGAGCGTTGGTAGAAAACCTTGATGGCAGCTTCCAAATGGAGGCTGCAAATAGAAACGCCACAAAGGGTCCCAAAATACTGATAACTGATGACAGCTAAAAACATAAACAAAGTGTGCAGTCAAATTGGTGCTGGGGACCTATAAACACTATTGTTTCAATTATTATTACGTATTACAATTACCGACAAAGAAATTAAAGAAATTATGCAACAAAATCACAAATTTTAAAACTAAAATCCAGTCCCGGACCCTGCAGTTTGCCCGGGCCCCGGTAATTTGCCTGATCTCGCATTGTATCTCGCCTGGGCCCTGTTGCACCATTCTACTTTGCAACTTTGCACTTTGCACTTTGTACTTTGCACTTTGCAAAATATAAGTTTTTACCTGTCACTTTGCATTTATGATGGCAATTGTTTGTTTTTTTATCAAATTATTATTTTTTTAGTTAATGGTTAAATTATGGCTAGTTAATAATGTCATGGATTTTTTGTATTTACAGCTAAGATAGTGCATGTATTTTTTTGGACTTACAAATATTCAAAAAATAATATATTTTTTTAATAGTTGCGAACTGAAGTTACTCACACCATACCACACTACACTCTACACTGTAAATTTTTTATTTTATATTCTAATGAAGACTTGAATATGAAGCTAATGCAGAAAAACGCTGGGATATTTGGCAAATTATTTAAATTTTGTTTAAAAAAATTAAATGCAAGCTCTTAGTTCTCAAATAACGATTTAAAGTGATTATCAAACAAACTGTTGATTTTGATGTGATAAATATACCTAGACATCCAGTATTATGTTGGTTTCTTACACTTATTAAATACCTACAAAACCCTGAAATGTGTGAAAATTCACACATCAATATTTACCGACCGCCAAAATATATAAGGGAGGTATTGTGATCATACCGATTTTGACATTTCAAGATTTCGATGGATCTCCATGAATTGAGGTCCCACATAACGTTTTGACTATTTTTAGCATGATGTCTGTCGGTTTGTTTGTTTTTCTGTCTGTCTGTCTGTTTGTCTGCAGAGCAAATTCGGTTAAAAGTATTTTTATGAAACTTCATATTTAAGCTTTTGACATCAATGGCACAATTTGATCAACTTTTGGTAAAAATCAGTTTACTGGAAATGGGAGTTTACTTGTGTCGATTTTAAGGTTTTTGCGAATATTTAACAACAGAAAAATATTTCGAAAAAATTTATTAAACTTAAGTTGCTATAAAAGCAAAAACAACTTTTATTTGAGAAACTTTTTAGTAAAACGAAAAAATTTTGAAAAATGTTTCGAAATTTTTTCCTAGTATCTATTTTTCATACTTATATGTAATGTTTCTGTGATCATGATAAATAATATCTCTGTTAGAAAATATTAGGCCAGTAAAATATTAGGTTATTGCTACTCTGCTGCTAGAATGTATTTTATACAAGTACTTTGTGATGGCGGTCGGTCCTGTGGTGGCCACAGCTGATTTTTTTCTATATATTTGTATTTGTCCTTGCAAAATTTCTTGTATTGAGTATCTGTAGAGGATTTTATTTATTTAGTTTGTGGTTTATTATCATTTTTTTTTTTTTTTATTTAATATATATTCTAGTCATTTAGATGGGCTGTGTAAGCCATAAAGAGACTTAGTTGCTGTACGCCAAATATTGTAAGTAACTCAAAGACCGCCACTGTTTTTAACACTAAAAATACTAATTTTAAATTGAAAACTATACTTCTCTTATTAATTGAGTCGTCATATTTTTGGCATTTCGTGCCTAAACCAAGATCATTACATAATTAATTTGTAATCATTAAACTACTTCCATCACGGATCGAGAAAAAATTAAAAAATTACACTTCAAACTAAAGCTGAAATGATTAATGAATAACTTCAAAAAAACTTCGAGTAACTATTAGGTAATTATGTAATAAAAGTGAGACAGAATATATTGTGCGTTCGCTGATTATGTGATGTGAATGTATGTTCGTAAGTCGCGAGTATCGTCACGATTAACCGGGTTGCAAAGAGCAGTGTTATACAACTTGATGGCCAATGTATTTGCCAATCTTTCAAGTAGGATATCCAGAAGTGAAAGTGCACGATATTGGTATAAGTGTTCGCTTGCTCCCTCTTTTCCCTCCAAGTCTCTTCACCAATGTCGCATCTGTAATCGATGTTTTGTTATAGTTTATTTAGACGTTGGAAGGAAGTTGTTTTAATTGAATATTAAACTGATACCTTTTTATTTAATTAAGGAAATGATAATATTGTGGAAGTTTTTAAGAGTGTTTCCTGTTTTGTTTTATGTCTTTTAGTATGTTATGTAATGTTTTGTTAAAAGTAGAATGCGTCATTTATGACTAAACTGAATTCATTAAAAATGTTTATCAAGAATTATTTCCGTAGAAATTTTGCTATATAATATATATGTAAATTATTAAAAATACGGACTATATATTAAACAGACTGTTCAAACGTTAGTATGCAGTACAGGGCAAATAGAGTAGTTCTTTTTTCATACTCTCTAATGGGTTCTCCCGATGATTCTCTCAATTCCTTTCTTGACTACGTTGCCGGCTGTAAACGAGCTGTTCTGTGAAGACACGGTATTTTACAAATGGTTATACATTTTGGTACCATGTTACATAATTTTTGTAAGTTATACGAGTCTCTGATACTTTTTCCATTTAGTTTCAATGAACTAACAACAAAAAACTTTTATAACAACTATTGAACACTTTTACAACATTTGGCAACACCACTCCCATTTGCCATAAGGGCGATACCTACTGCATTCTAACGTTTGAACTGTCTATAGCAGGATCCCCAACCTTTTTGTACCTAAGAGCACATTCTAGAATACCGGTCGGGCGGCGGCACCATTTATTTTTTCAAGATAAATTTATACTTTGACATAGTTAACACGTTGACTGCCATGTGGATCAAAACTGATGCACACTTGTTGGGTCCAGTACGTCGCGTGTATCATTTTGTATACACAAATAATAATCTCGTTCTGGGCTTGTGTATGCTACCAGTGCACGTTTAGCATAGTTTTTTTAGAGAAGGATGGTTGGTGTGGCGTGAAGTAACACACGTAGCAACTTAGCCGACTATTTTTTTTTTTTTTTTATTGAAAGACTTAACAGTGTTCAAAATTAAATAGAACACATGGGCAAAAAAAAAAGGAAAAAATAACAAAATAACGTAATTCTACTGCAAAATAGTTTTAATGCATCATTTTCAAGACAATTAATTTTTTTTAAATAGTGTGGCCTGAGGGACCCTTTTCAAATAATACCCGCGGCAGTCAACGTGTTAATAATAGCAAATAATAGATACACATAAAAAAATAAAATATATTTAATTCCAAAAATATGATTTTAACATATATATGTAAAATAATATGTTTAATATACCGTATGTCCTTTTTCGACTTGCAAAATAGAGCTTTCGCATGTTAAATTTTCCATTGCATATTCTCTACAACGAGTTTTAGATAAAAAAATTAATAAAAATTGTTCAGTATTTTAGTCCCATGGTGTCTAATTTTGTATAAAAAAATCCCAATTTGTTTAAAAAAAGGCACATATTTTTTGTATTTATATCTGAAAATAACAGTTGCCATGGACAAATGAAAATAGTGGAACTACGGTGCGTTTAAGATTGATAGAAGAAATATTGTTAAAATGCTACAATATATTTATAAACAAATAATATTTTGTTTTTGTTTATTTATTTATTTATTTCTGGTAAGGTTACACAACAGAATTGCCCAAAAGGACAATTCCAATGATAGTGCAACACTATATTACATAATTCTTTACATTTAAATTCACATTAATTAAATAATTCTATACACATATATATTTATCTAAAAAAATTTAAACAAATTAATTTTATAATTATTACAAAAAATATATATAAACTACTAGATGGAAGCAATGAAATAATTTAAATGGGTTTTAAATATAATTTTAAACAATTTTTAAACTAATACGCTTATATTTCTCTAATTACTTACTAAATATTTAAAAAAATCGTTTTACTGAAAACTTAAATCATTTGTTTTTATCATGGTGGCACAGCGGCGGGCACACGTACAATGGTTGGCAGGCGCCATGGTACCCGCGGGCATAGGGTTGAGGACCCCTGGTCTATAGTTTGGACAGTTTAGCTTTGCACATTTTCCTACATGCATTCATTTCATATAGAACGGTTTGGTTAAACAACACCAATTCAACACCAAATATAAAATAGTTGTCTTATATTATGATAGGTTATCATACATACCTATCATAGCGATCCCCAACGTATTTCAATCGCGGATCCTTTTCAATCTTATTAAAAAAACTAGCTGAGTACCCGTGCTTCGCTACGGTATATTGACGGTCTGCCATCATCGTGCAATTATTATAAGTCATGGTTCTCTATAGATCACATTGCTTACTCTCTCCTCATGTGTAGATTCACCCCGTTAAAGGCTCATTAGTGTAAAATTTTCAGTTCGTTACTAAACATGTTACTGAATTTCATATATCTATGTCAAGGGACGTTCTTTCGAATAAAAAATACCAATTTACCCCTTTAGGGATGAAATTTAAAAAACTTTCAAAACGCTTTCTAAATATTTTAAATAGAAAATTATGTACCAAAATGGATGTTGTAACTCAGGAAATAAAAAGGTTTCTATAATTCACTCCAAATGTAGATTCGCCGCTTTAGGGGTTGAATAGGGCAAAATCCTGAATTACTGTTTTAAAAATTTGTTTGGGTAACCTTTGTAATAAAAAACCAGGTCAATATCTCATTGGTCCTGAGGTATATTGAGGAATCCTTCAAATCACATTTCACCCCTTTAGGGCTCGAATTTCGAAAAATCTCTACTTTGTGAGTGCTTACATCACGGAAGGAATATACTTCCCGAATTTCATGTCTCTATATCCACGGGAAGTTCTATCGAATAAAAATACCCATTTACCCCTTAAGAGGCGACATTCAAAAAAACTGTCAATACTATTTCGATATATTTGAAAAAGACACCAGTGTGCCAAAAAGGAATGTTATAACTCAATAAACACAGAAAATACGACGGGTTGTATAATTCACCCCGATTATAGATTTACCCCTTTAGGGGTTGATTAGGAAAGAATCCTGAAATTAATTTTTCGGCATTTGTATAGGTAATCTTTATAAGCACAAGCCAAGTCGATATCTTACTGGTCCTAAGAGATATTAAGGAATCCTTGATATCACATTTCACCCCTTTAGGGGTTGAATTTAGAAAAATCTCGTCATAGAGGGAATATACTTTACGAATTTCATGTATCTTGTCCAGAGGACGTTCTATCGAGTTGGTATTTTCAACTCGATAGAACGTCCTATTTATAACGTCCTAACGATTTACCCTTTTAGGTGTGAAACTTTAAAAAACTGTCAAAACCAATTCGAGATATTTTAAAAAGACACCGATATGCCAAAAAGGAATGTTGTAAGTCAATAAACACAGTAAATACGAAGGGTTCGTTAATTCACCCCATAGGGTTTGATTTAGACAAAATCCTGAAATAAGTTTTCGGCATTTATATGGGTAATCTTTTTAAGCAAAATCCGAGAAGAAATCTTATTGGTCCTAAGAGGTATTGAGGAATTCTTGTAATCACATTTCACCCCTTTTCACCCCTTGGGGGTTGAATTTCGAAAAATCTCGTCAATGGGTGCTTACCTCATGGAGGGAATATACTTTGCGAATATTATGTATCTATATCCAAGGGATGTTCTATCAAATTAAAAATACCCATTTACCCTTTTAGGGGTGAAAATTTGAAAAACTGTCAAAAGCATTTCGAGATATTTTAAAAAGACATCTATATGCCAAATAGGAATTTTATAACTCAACCAACACAGAAAATACGGCGAGTTCTATAATTGTCCCTGATTGTAAATTCACCCTTTTAGGGGATGATTAGGAAAATCTTGAAATAGGTTTTTTAACATTTTAATGGATAATCTTTATAAGCAAAAACCAAGGCGATATATTATTGACCTAAAAGAAATTGAGGAATCCGTGTAAACACATTTCACCCCTTTTCACCCCTTAGAGGTCGAATTTCGAAAAATGATTTCTTAGGGGGTTCTTAAGTCATAAAAGGGATATACTCCCCGAATTTTATGTTTCTTTGTCAAGACGAAATTCTATTGAATAAAAAATACCAATTTAGCCCTTTCAGGGTGAAATTTAAAAAAACTGTCAAAACACTTTCTAAATATTTTAAAAAGACACCTATATGCCAAAAAGGAATGTTATAACACAATAAACACAGAAGATGCGAAGGGTTCTATAATTCACCCTGATTGTAGATTCACCCCTTTAGGGGTAGATTAGCACAAAATCCTGAAATAAGTTTTTTAATATTTACATGAGTAATCTTTGTAAGCAAAAACCAAGACGATATCTTATTGGACGTAAGAGATATTAAGGAAACCGTGTAGCCACATTTTACCCCTTTTAACCCCCTTTTCACCCACTTAGAGGATGATTATCGAAAAATCCGTTCTTAGTGGGTGCTTACGTCATGGAGGGAATATACTCGCCGAATTTCATGATTGTAGGTTCAATGGTTTGGGCTGGGCGTTGATTATGAGTAGGTAGCTTAGTTACGATTTTATATATATAGATTATGAGAAGTGTAAATTTTATATATACGTGTAAATAGCCTATAAATAATACAGAGCAGTCATAATTTCTTGTCAGTTATGCAATAGTTGACAAAAACATTTTGTTATCAAATTTATTTCCAAGGACATGCACACATAGACGTAGATTCGATTTTTATATTGGGTTATGTATGTTCAATATTTCACTTACCTCTAAGAGCTAACCTCGATCAACAATCGTCTTCCAATTACAATCTTAATAACAATAATATCAACAACAACAATAATAACGAAAAAAACAATAATATATCTTAACAAAAACCAATTAATTATGAAATGAACACTACTTTTTCTCTACACGCCAATGAGTTAACGAACAACATGAAGTTATCAATACAATATCGTTACTGATTGGTTCTTTGTTAAATTGGAATTTTGAGATATGAGATAGAACACAGTTTTGATATTTTTAAGCTCATTATTTACTGTTATGTAACTGACAAGAAATTATGATCACACGGTATATACATGTATACGTGTAAAAAGCCATCATAATGCTGGATGTCTACGAATATTTGTTCTATAATCATATCAAAAACAACAGTTTTTTGATAATTATTTTTATTCATTGTTTGAGAACTAAGAGCTTCCATTTAGGTAATTTTTACTTACCCGACCTTAATATATAATGGGCAAGTATTGTAATCGCGAAAATTTTCGATGCCGAGATTTTGACTGATGACCACGTTTCATGGTCCAGGGAATCCAAAAAACCTATATTTCGTATTTAAGTGCCGTCCGTATGTGTGTGTGTCTGTGTGCGTGTATACACGATAACTCAAGAACAGTTCAACTTAGAGAATTCGTTCTTGTTCTAAAAAATTCTTCTATTATTTAATAGGAGAATTTTTTTCCCATTTGGGAAAAACCCTATTGTTTTTTATGAAGATCGGTTGACTAGAAATGGGAGTTTACTCGTGTCGATTTTAAGATTTTTGCGAATATTTAGCGACAGAAAAATATTTCGAAAAAATTTATTGAACAAAAGTTACTATAAATGCAATTACTAATAACTTTTATTTGAGAAGTTTTTTATTAAAACGAAAAATTTTGAAAAAATTTTGTAAAATTATTTAAAATTTTCAATTTTTTCATACTTATATGTAACGTTTCCATGGACATAATAATTAATTCGTAACTAATAAACCAAGCCTTGGACAAAAATTTGTATAGAACATAATTTGATGTATTTTTGTAGATTTATCTATATATGTAGTTTTTTTTTTTTAATTTAAATTTTGATATTATTATTTTTTATGGGAGGGCAAGTCTAGCGGAGGTTTCCCTTCGCCACTGGTTTTATTTTAAATTTAAATAAAAAATTTTCTGTATTTGCTTCGTTTCCAAGTCTTCATTAAATTAATAAGAAACATATTGATAAATGGCTTAATTTTTTCACTATTAATAATGTGTTATTTGTTTTATAAGTATTACCACTATAAATGATTTATTCCTCTTTGATACCTTACAAACAAAAAACTAAAGTAATTCAGACAATAGGTTGAATAATGACGCATAATAAGTAGCCGGAGCCTACACACATGAACTCGGGATTCAGCTATTAATTTATTTTTATTATATTTTTTATTTCAAAAAAAGACACAATACTTTGGCATAAATTCAAGAAATATTTAACATTTTTAGCCATAATTTAGCTACAAATTAAAAAAATTATAAATTTTGTCAAAAACACAAAAATAAAATAATGCAATATTTTCCAAAAACAAAATCTAATTAAAAATTTCTTTAGAATGTTTCCGGTTTAGATCAATGTACATTACTTAGAAATTTTTCTGATTTTAAGTTTAATCCCTTTGCTTTAAAGCGGGACAGTATTTTTTTTTGACATTTTTAGAAAAAATCTCATTAAAATTAAAAAATTCTTAAAAACTACTTTTCGTTCCTTAATCTACGTCTTAATAGCTTTTTTTTGATGTCACATATAAAAAAAAACGTTATTTTTCGAAAAACTAACATGATCAAAAATTCCTGTTGAACTATTCCGGTTTCCATCAATGTACATTATTAATTTTTTTTTCAGATATTTAGATGAACCCCTCTGAAGATATAGATAGCGGGCCAAAAGATTTGGCATATTTTTTGTAAAAATCACATAAAAGAAATTGTATTTCAAAAATAAAAATTTGCCTGTTTATCCACGCCTTAAGAGGTTTCATTTGAGTAGTATTCTCAGTATTTTTTTCAATATGTGGGTCAAAGTATTGTATAAGCATGCCAAATTTCAACTTTCTATGTTCAGCCGTTTGGCAATAATTTCTACAGTACAGACAAACAGACACACAAGGAGGAACAAATTTTACTCTGACGTTTAAATTCATATTTAATCGAATACCCACATTTCTTACCGGGGGTTTTAGAATAGTCTAGTACAGCGATTCCAAAACTGTGCGCCGCGGCGCCCAGGGCTCCGTGGCTAGGCTACAGGGCGCCGCGAAAATATTCGAATAATCCTCCAACTGCGTTAGTTAAATCAATGTTTTGATTGAGGCGCCGCGGAAAATATCTAATACATTAACGGCGCAGGGAACCGAAAAAGTTTGGGAATCACTGGTCTAGTATGCATTAAATGTTGGAGTAAAATTAATCAAAGACAATGAGTGAATGATTTTAACTAAACCGTGTGTCTGGATATGAACATGTAGAAAGATTGTTTCCAGTGCTTATAAACAGGCGTTTAATTAGGTATGCTGTTGTCGGTCCTTGCTGACACCGTTTAGTGGACACGCAGAAACATTATTACCAGTGCCTGTTTACCAAAATTTCTTCATCAAAAAGTGGCCTGGTTTATAATAAATGTTCCTGTAGTTGCTTGGGGGAGGAATATATCTACTAAAATATGCCACTTATGCAGAAATCCGCTCGAAAGCATATTCATAACAGAATAATAAAATTTATTCTACCAATAAGTAATTGTAAACTTCGGTAATTCGCAACATCAAAGAAATTTTATTAATATCTATCAAAAAAATCAACAAAATATCAGAAGCCTCATTGTCAGCTTCTTGTAAGCTGATAAATAACGTTTCAAAGATTCCTGTTACTCATTGGCGTATGTTTCAAGCATCAAAAAGCGTTCTACGTGCATGGGTATAATTGAAAATAAAGCAATATTTATTCTCGCTGATCGGCGCAAGTTAACAAGCGCTTATAGGCGCCGGTAACAATCTTTCTGCGTGTTCGTATCCTCAGTTTGCATGCTTTGGTTTGTAGGAACAGTACGACACATTTAACTATCGCTTCAAGGTCATTCGTTTTTCTACTGCAATGAAAGATCCGTATTCGTATCCGCGGATCTAGCTTTTATGTGATCCAGCACATCGCTAGTTATAACAAATGATATAGAAGAGGACTTGTACAGTATTTCTGCCGTAAGTATTAAAACAAGTAGCCGTTATTGTGAGAAGCAAAATCTAAACCTGATACCATGATACTCGCGTAAGACGGAGGATTTGTATGAAATTCGAAGACAACGTGATTGACATTACAAGAAAAGAAAAAGACATTAAATAAAATAACATATCAATCATACTTATTTCTTTAAGTGAGTAAGAATGTAAATCCAAAGTCTGATCAGTTTTTTACAAAAGTTATAATAAATATTAAATATAAACTATCTAAATATAGCAGTTATAAAACGATTACGTAAATGAATTAATTGCATTCGTTGTAGGAAAGAAGATATTTTCTATGTATTTAACATATAATGCAGTTCAGTGTAGTAAATCGGTCAGACGGAAGTGTGTGAAGGAAGTTCACAAAACCGTAACGGAAACAGTTTTTATTTAATATTACGTTATTTTAACTTAACTAACAATGTTTCTAGAATACATATTGCCGTAACCTAGAAATCTGGGAAATAAAGACATTAAGCAAACATTTAACTATTCTCACATAAAATAACATTACGTTTTAAACTGATGCGGAAACAAATGTTTAGTAATGATTTCAAGAACTCAAAATTTAAATTTGTTAAATAAAACAAATGTCAAATACAAATGAATCTTATTTTAGATCACAGAACAGCCAAATTCTTAAATAATATGTGAAATCTTATGACTATTTTAAAACTATTTTCTTCAAAATTCAAATAAGAAATTATGTGTTCATATCCAACAAACCCTTATATTTTGACGTGATTATGACGTGCTTATACCAGAAAATTTTAGATACCCGTAGATAAGGGGGACTAATACAGTAGGTAGAACTTGGGATACCTCATTAACTAATTTTATTATCTCAAATAAAAAAATGGGCGCGTTCAGCGCCCTAAACAGTTTAATACGTTCACTATGTTTACCTTCTGAACGTTACCGTTGACAGTCAACAGTTTACTAAACATCTCAACGTAAAAATTTTACTTTTAGTTATGTTGACTTGTATACCTAACCTAAATTTTTAGCGGAAAATTTATACAAGATACAAGTTAAATAGCACTGGAGCTAACAAATTGATTAATTCTGCCACTTGACAGTCTAAAATGGTTTGTATCTAGTAGAAATTGATCTCTAAATATGTTTTAAGGTTATGTACTCAAAATGTCAAACACTCGCGTGGAAACTAACCGGTAACCGTTCAGACATTCACCAAATTGTTTAATCAACGTACGTTTACGTTTATGGTCTATTTCAAAGTAGAAAAATGTGTGTAAGAAGATAGGAGCTGTTTGTCCTTGCTTCGGATTGGTTTAGATCGTCATCCCTATTACACTGTAAAAATATTGTTTTTAGTCCAAGTTGACAGATGTTCAGTGTCGTACATTGGAAATATATATTATTTAATTTTTCTCATACATTTTGTTATTATTTACATATTTAGACTTTTATTTATATTCTTGGCGTAGATTTTATGGAGAAAATTCTCCCTGTAATTTGTTTTTACGCAGTTATATATTTTTTAGGTTATCTGACATATAAATATTTTTTGACAGTTGACAATTAACAGATCAAGAAAGAGGACTATTGTGAGGCCAAAAGACAGCCTAGCTGATTGTGCCCAAAGAAGAAGTTATTGATATAATTATTAGACCTTCATATATACATACATTTTTAATTTTTATTTACAATAATTATTTAAATAAGAAACTTTAGCTCTGAAGATACAGTCTGTTCCAAACGGTTAGGCGGAACTAAATGGGAATTTCGTTCTTTTAGGTTGCCACGAGAAGGAACCTCGCTTGGGTTATTTCATTTTTTACGTTGGAATGTCAAAATTTAAAATTCCAACAATGAAACCATAGAGACGAATGACATATGTCAAAATTAAATTATTTTTTTTTACCTATTTTAAAGACAAAAAAATAAATAAATGGGAAATTTGTATTTAATACAATGACAAAAAATCAAAATATAAATAAAACGACATTTTAAAATGATAATAACCTTAACCAAAAAATGTTTATTGTAAGTATGATTTACAAAGCTTAAACAAAACGGGCGAGAAGCACGATTTAAACGATGAAAGTAACTAGATTGCAAAATTTAGTTCCGCCTAACCGTTTGGAACAGACTTTATATTGTTTGTTTTATTGCTTTGTTTAAACTCTTTTAGCCAAATCTCTCTTTTTTTATATATAATATAGTACATAATTTTTAAAATTAATATTTTTTTAACTTTTTCAAATTTCCCATTAAACTGAATTTATGTCTTATAAATAACGTAAGTGTATTATCTGCCTTGTTTATTTCAATATCTTATTAACCTTTTTTATATTTAAAAAAAAATCACTTGCTAACCCAGTTGCTACGCCCATGCCCTAGTTGTAACTTATTTTAAATTTCCCGCTATACTGTATTTGATCAGTGTAAATCGGACTCGGTTCGCAGCGCTATCTACTTTTTTCTACTTTGAAATAGACCATAGATGTGGTTTAGACTCAACGGTTTAGGCGCTGAACGCGCCCATTGTTATCTTATAAAATAGAAAATGTGGCATTCAGACCCTTCCATTCTCAAAATCGACAAGACGATCATTGGCAACTCTATTATTTAATATTGCATTAGAACATGTCGTCAGAAGAGTTAGTGCAAACCTAAAATTAGACAATTAGACTTTGTATCATGTCATTCTTCTGATGATGGCCTAACAACCCGAAATATATATATTAAGTATTTAATAAATTAATTTTGTGGAACTTTAAACAAGTGTGTTTCGTGTTTTTTCTGTATTATTCAAAATGTTCCATTAAGAGATAACAGCTACATCCATCAATATTATTAAAATTAGACTATGAGAACACCATATATGCCCATCAATACCAATCACTAGCCTATGCGTACGATATTGATAACATTTATTATTATTATTATTTATTTTTTTTTATTTAGATAGTTAAAGGTACATCAACATCTTGGTTTATTGGGTACTAATATTTATTGGGTTTATTAGTACCCGGTATTGTATTTTATAAGATATTGTTAATTGCATTACATTATGTTGTTGGTAGTCTATATTTGTCTGTATAGTTTTGTGTCTGTTAGAAATTAATGTAGGACTGTTTTGTTCTTGTCTTTTCTGTGCTTCTTGTAGGGTGTCAGGTATATGATGTGCTTGTCTTATTGTGTCATATTTGGTGTATTCTATAATAAGAAGTTGTACTGTAATAACTGCGTTGCAGTCATTACACAATGAGGGCTCTTCTTTCTTTATTTTGTAGCTGTGTGTAATTCTTGAGTGTCCAATTCGTAGTCTGGTAGTGGAAGTTTGCGCTCTTCTTGTTCCCGAGAATGGCCATTTCTTGGTGTCGGATTTTATTGTTCTTAGTTTATTAAGTTGTATTTTGCCTTATGTTGTCCACTTGTTCTCGGATTTTACGTTTTATTTAATTTTGCATGTCATAGTCTTGTACGATCGAGTTATTCATTGGATCCTTTCTGATGGCTTATTTGGCTGCGGCATCTGCTTTTTCTTTACCTTTTATGTCTATATTTGAAGGAACCCAAACCAAACTAATCATTGTGTTCTTGTAGGCTATGTATTTTGTCTTGTATTTCTTGGATGATTCCTTTTTACCGACCGCCAACATATATAAGGGAGGTATTGTGATTATACCGATTTTGACATTTCGAGATTTCGATGGATCTCCACGAATTGTGGTCCCTACATAACGTTTTGACTATTTTTAGCATGATGTCTGTCGGTTTGTCCGTCTGTCCGTCTGTCTGTCTGTCTGTTCGTCTGTCTGTCTGTCTGTCCGTCTGTCTGTCTGTCTGTCCGTCTGTCCGTCTATGTACACGTACAGAGCAAATTCGGCTGAAAGGATTTTTATGAAACTTCATATTTAAACTTTTGCCATCAATGGCACGAGTTGATCAACTTTTGGTAAAAATCGGTTGACTAAAAATGGGAGTTTACTCGTGTCGATTTTAAGATTTTTGTGAATATATGTGAAGATTTTTGTGAACGAGTTATATTAAGTTTTTTAGTAGGCAGTTTTAACCTAGAAACACTTCTTTATAATAAAAATTTTGAGGTAACATACATCCTATGCTCGAATCCTGGTTTTACTGTATCATCTTACCAAATCACGTTTTAATATATTCAGCCTTTTTGCGTGAATTTCGAACAGACAGAGACAAGAATAGTTTTTTTTGCAGATATCGAAAAAACAAAAAAACAGATATAGCTACTAATTTTATTAATATAAATTAAACGTATTTCGTTCCTCATTTTTTTATCTCAATTTAGAACGTTCAAAGATTTTTCAAAAATGTATTTTGGAGAGCAAGTTTCTTCAACCAAATAATGAAATATTTTATAATTTTCTAAAATTTTAGGAACTAATTTAAATCTTACGTCAATTTGAGAAATCAAAGTGTCCATCAGAGGATTAAACCAAAAAAATCTAATTTTTCACAGGGTCATCTAAAGCAGTGTTTCTCAAACCTTCGACAATTGCGGACTACTTTCAGAATTCAACACTAACCGCGGACCACCAACATCAAGATTTTTTTTGCGTAAATGCCCATTATTAATTCTAATGGAATTTTGTGAGCGCGGACCACCAATAACTGACTCGCGGACCACCTTTTGAGAAACACTGATCTGAAGTTTCATCAATATCTATCTCATCGAAAAAACATTTTCTTTTACAAGAACGATGGGTAGGAAACTTCGCACTTCCACCTATTCCTTAAATAATATTTTTATCTTCTAATAATTCTTTTAATGGTTCTTCTAAATGATAATAAACAACTCTTTGAAACTAAAATAATGCATACGTTTGCTCCAACTTAAAAGAAAGATAATATATACCAACGACTTCTATATTTATAAAAAATAAAGACAAATTAATAAACAAATCTTTTGCAGTTAATATGGACACTACTTACTTGTTAAAATAAATACGATATTAAGATTTTTTTTGTTGTAAAAACAAGTATCTATGCTTTGTTCCTGTCACACGATTTACAAAATTAATTAAATACATGCTATTTTGAAGTATCTCAGGGGGGCGGGGGCAATGCACCCATTGCACCCCCCTCTTGATCAGTTTTAATGGAGGGCCACACAAAGTATGTCTATACCAGAATTTTCAACCTGTGATCCGCGAACCACTAGTAATCCACGGACCTATTTCTTTGCGCCTGTGGTGGTCCGCAAAAAGTAAAAAATAAATGTTTATTTATTGTTTATTTAGGGGTGCTTCAGCTGCTAGGGCAATTAGCACCCACAAATCTTATATATTACAAAGTGTGTACATATATACATTTTATAAGACTATCAGGGAAATTCAAGAGTATACCGTTCTAAATATAATGGAAGAGTTTTAATTACGAATGGGAAAATGTATGGATAACAACGGCGGTCATATTGAACATTTGTAAATTTTCCTTAGTTTATTACTAACTTACGTCATAATTTGTTTTATTGTTTTTCCTAGTTACATAATGTTATATCTTTTTATAATATGGTTTCTAGGATTTTTATGTTATTTATTATTTTGTAAATAAATGGTCGCCATTTGAAATGGTTAGAATTAAATTATGATATTTTGATGTTCTTGTAAAGCTGATTTCATGTAACGGGTGTTTTTTTTAGAGGTATAGAACTTTAAATTGCAATAAAACAACGATGGATTATTCGATTGACATGAATTTTTTTTTATTCGAAAGATAATCTTGTGGCATTACATTAAATCATACCAACAAGACGGCGCAACATGTCACACAGCTCGTGCCACAATCGATTTATTGAAAGACACGTTTGGTGACCGCCTAATTTCACGTTTTGGACCTGTGAATTGGCCTCCAAGATCTTGTGATTTAACACCGCTGGACTACTTTCTGTGGGGCTATGTAAAGTCATTGGTCTATGCGGATAAGCCACAAACGCTTGACCATTTGGAAGACAACATTCGCCGTGTTATTGCCGATATACGGCCACAAATGTTGGAAAAAGTCATCGAAAATTGGACGTCCAGATTGGACTACATCCGAGCCAGCCGTGGCGGTCATATGCCAGAACTCATATTTAAAATGTAATGCCACAAGATTATCTTTCGAATAAAAAAAAATTCATGTCAATCGAATAATCCATCGTTGTTTTATTGCAATTTAAAGTTCTATACCTCTAAAAAAAACACCCATTACTTTCAAGAAAAAACGTATCAATTCTCTATGCTAGATAAAAAGTTGAAACAATTTCCGCTGAAACCGGAAGTGATGCAGAATTCTTATTATAGTCCTTAAGTGAGCCTTTTTGTCTAGTTTAACTTTTTTACTGAATAATTTTTTGTATCTCTTAAAATAAAGAATTCGTATAAAATCGTTATTAGAGGCGTTTCAAACAAACACCCTATATAATACAAAGTATAACAATTGTATTTTATTATATACATCAATGCGTTTTAAATATGAAATAACATTATTTATTGAATCTGGGTTGTTGCCTAAAATGTCTTTTATTGAGTGGTTTGCAATTTTATTGTCTGTCCGTTGTGTGGTGTATTACGGGCATTCTGTTAGGATGTGTCTGGCGTGTCACATGTTTCGCATTTTGTTGGTTCGGTATGTTCGAATTGATGTTTGTGGGTGAGTAAAGTGTGTTCAATCCTAAGTCGCGTAATTACTACTTCTTCCTTTCTGTTCTTTCTTCCGGGCCATAGGGAGGTGCCGGTTTTTATTTGTAGGAAGTGGTTACTAGCTTCATCTATTTCTGACCATTGACTATTCCAACTATTTCTTATATTTTTCTTTATAATGGTTTTAAAATCTCTAGTTGGAATAGGCATATCTATCTGTTCCGTAGTCTTAGTGGCTTCTTTGGCTGCAATATCAGCTTTTTCATTGCCTGTTATGCCCACGTATGAAGGGTACCCATACTATGGAGATGTATTTTCTGTGAGCAATACAGTTATTGATTTTTTGTAGAATTTCTTCTATCATTGGGCTTGTCGAATAAATTTTCTATAGATTTTGTATAACGCTTAATGAATCGGTATGGACTATAAAGAGTCTCTTTGTATTATTACTGCTAATGTACACGACAGGCTTTAGAAGCGTAAATACTTCGGCCGTGTAAGTAGATACAAAATCTGGAAGGTGCAATTTCTTCTTCAATAACTAGTCCTGCTTCTACTTTGCCGTCAATTTTTTAATAATCTGTATATCTCGACATGATCCATTTCGTTGAAATCTTCCTTTAATTGTTGATCCACGATTTAAAACCAGTGGCGAAGGGAGACCTCTGCTAGACTTGCCCTCCCATAAAAAAAAAATAATAATAAAAATACATATTTTTTTTTTTTTAATTTTAAAGAATATTTAGTTAAATCCGCATAAATACATCAAATTATGTCCTATACAATTTTTTGTCCAAGGCTTAGTTTACTAGTTAGGAATTTTTTAAAATTTTAAAGTTTAATAACTTCCGTTCCCGGTTTCGGATTTTAATAAAAGACAATAGGGTTCTTCCCAATTATTAGGAGAATTTTTTAGCACCAGAACGAACTCTTTAAGTTAAACCGTTTTTGAGTTATCATGTATACACACAAACACACACACAGACACATACACACACAGACACACACACATACGGACGGCACTCCGAAAATAGGTTTTTTGGATTCGTTCTATGAAACGTGGTCATCAGTCAAAATCTCGACATCGAAAATTTTCGCGATTACAATACTTGCCCCTTATATATTAAGGTCGGGCAAGTAAAAAGTTAAATACCCCAGATCTTGGCCATAAAGCGGGAAAAATTAGTTTAGCTTTCTCTTTCTTTTGTTATCCCAACTTTATCAATAAAAAAAAACGTGTGACATAGGAAGTGTATCACGCTAGGTACATGATTGTCACAACACAATCCACGCGACAACCTGTCAAATCACGTGTCACGTGGCAGTTTTGTGACGTCAGCAGAGTCAAAGCCGCTACTGACGCCATTCAGCGGACACAAGTAACAACCCCGTGAGCCCGCCTATATTAAAACGGACCTGTGACGTACGAATTTGTAAAAAATATAATTGGAATGATATAGGTAATATCGGGCACGTTGGGAAACATCAGACATGGTCCACGCAGATAGAAAAAGACTATTACGTGGGAGATACAATACGACCAATTTAAACGGATTACAAATAATATCTATATAAAGTTATTTTTCAGATCAATGACGTAGACTCCACTTATAAACAGGATTTTTAAATATATTTTCTGATGATTTATACAATGATTATTATTGTGAGGTCAGCGATATTATGTTTATTATAAGGGAGCGAATTAAGAAAATAAATAAAAATACTTGAAATTTGAAGAAGGATTTTCATAATTAGGAATATTCCACCCACTTCCAGCTTCTTAGTTCAAAACACTCCTTGTCGCAGTGGCGTATACAGGTCTCTTGATTAGTGGGGGCACTTATGATGTTATCTGTACTTATATGTCAAGACAGTTAGGCTCGCAGAACAGGAACTGCAATTTAAAATTTTCCGCCATTTTTCAGCTGTCAAACGTATAATATTTATAATGTACATATGTCATCTTCATAACCTATAAATTAATCATGGAGCAGTACACGATTGCAGAACGAGTAGAAATTATTAAAATTTATAATAGTAATGCACTTCGTAAAATTCGTGCTGTTTTCCCTCGAAATCATGTGCCACCATTCAATGCAGTGAAGAATTTAATCAAGAAATGCCAAGAAAGTGGTTCTGTTGCAAGCAAGGAAACAGCAATTCGTCATCGTCCAGTTCGTTCAAGGGAAAATATTGATGCTGTAAGACAGGGGCCGGCAACACGGCGCCCCCGGTGAGATTTTTATGCGTCCTCGCTATCGAGGCACACACATACTGAGCCCAATATCCACATCGCATCTATTGGTGATTCGACTTAAGCGATCAGTGCTAGATTAGACGACCTTGCGAACCACAAGCGTTTACTTATTTTACGTTTTTATGCGCCCTCAATAACATTTGAATTTATATTGCGCCCTTATTGACAAAAAGGTTTCCGACCCCTACTATAAGAGATAGTGTTGCAAATGATCCACACACTTCGACTCGTCATCGTTTGCAACGATTTCAGATGTTCGAAAAAGGAATTTTGCAAAAATATTTGGGTTTGCGACCGTATAAAATTCAATTGGTTCAATATTTAAAGTCTGCTGACCATCAACAGCGTCGTACATTCGTGAATTGGTGCTTGGAACGCACTGAAGAAGATGTGGATTTTTTCAAGAGAATCATTTTCAGCAACGATACTTATTTTAATTTGAATGGCTATGTGAACATTTCTGAATATGGGCGAAAGAAAACCCAAAAGCAATTCAAGAAATGCCGGTTCATCCGAAACTTGTCACTGTTTGGTGTGGTTTTTGGGCTGGAGGAGTTATTGGACCATATATGTTTGAGAGATGAACATGGTCAAGCAGTTTCGGTCAATAGAAATCGATATCGTGACATGATTCAAATTCTTTTTTGGCATTAATTGAATAATTTGGATTTGAAAAACATGTAGTTCCAACAGAATGGGGCTACTTGACATATTGCTGATGAAACAATAGATTTATTGCAGGAAAAGTTTTACAACCGTAATATCGCGTCGTGGAAATGTGAATTGGCCGCCACGATTGTATGATTTAACCCCTTCAGATATTTTTCTCTGAGGTTTTGTTAAATCTCAAGTGAACGCCAATAACCCAGAAACCTTAGATGAGCTTAAAACCAACAACACTCGTCTCATTACAGATATACATATCAATTTATATTATATATTATATTATATATTATATATATATATATATATATTATATATATTATAATTTATATTATATATTATTTTTTATTTCCCCTGGGCCTTGTGGCGTTTAGGGCATTAACCATTACAAAGAAATGAAAAACAAAATAATATACAATGGATATTTAACAATATTTTTTATTTTATTTCGTTGTACTTCCTCCAGTGTCCCTCTTCTTCGTCCTTATTTTCATTCCAGCTTCCCTCTCCGATTTCCTTCCTTCCTGCCTCCAGTTCTCTCGCCCATCTTTCTCCCTTGCCTTCCTCACCCATCAATTCCTTCATCATTTCCTTCCAGACTGCCATCTCTCTACATCTCTTTGCTAAATGCTCCAAGGTTTCCTCTTCTTCTTTGCACATTCTACAGAGCTTACCCTCTGGCTTTGCCCAGTACCTGTTGTTCTCCTCTTCGTTGCTGCACCTTAACCTCGCTATCTTCCTGACTCTACCTCCTGATCTTCCTCGTTTTCCCTTCAAGTATCTGGGTATTCCGATTACTCTTATCTCTTTATATCTTTTCACACTCTTTTTACTATATATGTTCTTCCGTTTCTCTTTCTCTCTGCTTCTCTTACGTCCATTCCACACTTCCAAAAGTACTCTTTTCTTGTCTCTCCCCAAGCCGACAATTTGCCTTTTTGTTCTTCCTTCATTCTTTCTTCCCAGCATTCCCTTAGTATTTTTCTATTCTCTTCTCTACCGACTTTCTCCTCATATTTCACTGCCCTCGATTCGGCAGCCATTCTCAGCTTTTCTCTCCTCATTTCCTCTCTCACAATATATTGTGGTGTCGTTCTGTCTAACTCCAATGTCCATCTCATAGAGCCCTCTTGCACCCTTTCCGTCGTCTCCCATTCCTTCCATTCTCCACTTAAGGATACTTTTCATTATTGCGAATCGAATTATTGAATATCTTCATCTTTCACTTGATATCGTCTTTAATCCTCCTCTCTCTTATGCTCCATAGGTTTCCCATAACCAGCCTTGTTTTCTTCACTCTTTCCCTAACGCGTTGCTCTTCCCTGTTGTTCCTTGTTAGCACGTATCCCAAGTACTTTATACTCTTCACTTCTTCGATTTCTCTTCCTGACTATTTCCATCTTACTTTCTTTCTCCTTCCTCCTATTTTCCGAACACCATAACCATCGTTTTGTCTCTGTTTACCTCTAATTTCTTTCTTCATATCAATTTATATGAATCCGTTATTGAAAATTTTGCTCAAAGAGTCGTCATCTGTAACAGGAGCCAAAATAGTCATTTGGTCGATATCATTTTCAATACATAATTCTCATGTGCACAATTACATTGATACCAATAAGCATGAACATTAAAAAAACTTGTTTTTTTTCATTGATCCAAAATTAAAGTTTTTGTTTCACCACTCTTTATATACCTATGCAATCCTAAAAATAATGCGTTAAAAAGAGCTGTAGAGACAATAATTTTGTGTTATAGATCTTAATTCATACGGAACATGATAGTTAATTAATTTCAATTTTGGCGCATAGAATCAGTCGTTATTTGTACTTTACAGTCCATTTATTTGTCTATTCACATGGAACACTGAAGACGAAAATATGTCTTTAAAAGTGCCAATCCATCATCTCCAACATCACTAAAAACACATAAAACTGTGAAAAAAGAATGACCACATTTATATTGTACCCTTATCTTTATCATATATATTGTGAAATCAGTCACTAATGACTTGAATATACCCTCCTTTTCTTTTAAAGAGGTTACATACAATCAAGTCAGAGATGCCATAGAAAAGCTTAGTAACAGCAAAAGTCTAGATGCGTACAACCCAAGTACCTTTTTAATAAAAAAGATTAACGATGTATTAATTGCTCCACTATGTAAACTTTATAATATAGCATAAAAATCAAATAATTTTCCGTCAGCTCTAAAATTAACAAAAGTATCACCTATTTATAAAGGAAAGGGGAACAAAGAAGATTTAAACAACTTTAGACCCATTTCACTTAACCCCGTTTTTTCAAAAAAATTACTATGGTTTGTTCAATAGAAGTCAGTTTGGTTTTAGAAATGGAAAATCTACAACAACCATCTTGGAATTAATGGATTTTGTGACAACTGGCTTCACAAATGGATCCTATAGTACGGCCACGTTTTTTGATCTTACTAAGGCCTTTGACTGCATGCCACATGACCTTTTGATTCAAAACGTGTCTTGCTTCAACATCTGTGTAGACAGCTGCGAATTAATCAATTCCTTTTTATCAAACCGAAAACAATACCTTTGGGCAAACAATATCAAATCTAAGGAGCGAGAAATCCATTTTGGAGTACCTCAAGGCTCCCTACTCGGTCCATTATTGTTTTTGGTGTACATAAATGATCTGCTACATTTTATGCAAAAACAATGCTAAACACCACTCTGACACCACTCTGCTTAATCAGTCCACTAGTTTTGAGTACACGAAAAACGAAAACGTGTCGAAAACTAAAATTCATGCACAAGACTCGTTTTTGGCAAATAGATTAGGACTGAATGACTCTAAAACCAAACAAATGCTTTTTTCACTACGATCAGTACCTGAGTACAATAGTCAAGATCCTGTGACTTTTCTGGGGGTTACCATTGGAGCCAATCTCAGTTGGGAAAGTCATGTGGAAGCAATATCAGTGAAATTATGTAGATCCATATATTGCATAAGAAGCCTACAATCTAGGAAGATTCTAGTAACTGCTTACCATGCGCTAGTTGAATCTCACATCAGTTATGCGTTGCTGGCATGGGGACACTCCACACATGCTCAACGAATTTTCCGTTTGCAACGACGAGTTGTTCGAGTCATTTGTAATCTGAACTATCGACAAGATTACAGAAAACATTTTGTTGAGCTGGGACTAATGACGTTACCGTCGCTATATATATTTTATTGCCTGAATTATATGCATCTCAACAAAGATAATTATAAATTTCAGCAAGAAATACATAATTACGGAACAAGAGGAAAACATCTGATAAGGCCTACCTACACTCATGTCAATTGTGCAAGGTACTCTAAAAACTATTATTGCATTCACTTTTATAACATCTTGCCTGATAAAATTAAATGTTTGTCTTATAATCTGTGCAATAGCAAGCTAAAGACCTACTTTAAACACAAACCATTTTATAATTTGAATAAATATTTGACTGATAATTTAAATAATTTAATTTAATATTGTAACTTTTATTGTATGTATTGTTGTATTTCTTTTATATTATTGTAAGTTTTCAATTTATACTTTTGTTGAAATGTGTAAAAATGTAGATTTAAAACACTAATAAATTATTATTATTATTATTATCAAAAATTTTGGAACCGCAATATGATTACTAAGAATTTCCTTAGCCGACGATATTTCGATCACGTATTTCACGTTCGGGTTAAAATCTTAAATCTTGTGATTCCAAGGAATAATTTTAAGCTAAATGCCAAACTTGTTTATAAACTAAAATCATCTTATACTTAATCCTTTATATGTGTCACCTAAGACTCTTCTGAAAAATATCACTTCTGATTTCGGCTTCTTACTTTAAAGACGTCTTAAAGTAAGAGATGGTTATAAAGGAGAAAGATTAGATATATTATCCTAAGCGGCGTAATCTCCTTAACGACCTAGACAAAAGATTACAGAATTAAGTACAATAGTATTCCTAGAAATAACTCCCAAACTGGTACATGATTTGTTTAGGGATAACAAGGTTGTTTTGTCGATACATAACACCAAGGGCTTGTTAAGAAATAACGTACTTCTGGTTAAAGGATTTGTATTGTGTGAAACAATACATGATGTTTATTTAGACATGTAGACAATTGGAAGCTGAAAACAATTAAAGATACAGGGTTAGGTAAAAGAGGTAATAATAAGTTTTCATCGCCTAGGCGTATAGGGCAGTGAAAATAAAAATTCTGTTTCTAGATCACTGGCATTATATGAAAGTCACATGTTCAGCACGCCATTTTTACGTGATTAAATACTTGTCTGAGTTGAATCCTGCGCAGGGATGGGTAAAAAAATCTTTTAAATTACATCAATTGTAGTTACTTTCTTTTATAAATAAACATTCGTATTTTAACTTAAGATTAACTATATGTACATTTAGACATATAACAGTGTAGATAATTGATTCAACTACCGTAGTTAATTGTGTAGTTGACTACTTACCCATCTCTGCCCCTGAGTTGGCAGAAAAATGAAAATTTCGAAGTTGTGTGTAACAAAACAATCAAGTCAAAAATGCCTGTTTTACTTTTCAGATCAATGTACATTAATTAGAATTTTTCAAATATTTAGTTTAACCCCTCCGAGTTACAAGGTGTGGGACAATAATTTTTTAGAACATTTTTCGAAAAAAACTTTTTAAAATAAAGCAATTTTAAAAAACTAATTATTGTTTCTTAATCTCTGCCTTGAGATCTTTCTCTTGTTATAATACAGTTTTTTATTAATAGTTATTTTTTTCAGCTACAATATAATCGATATTTTTCGAAATATTAATCTGAAAAATTCCTGCTGAACCAATCCGGTTCCTAATGTATATTATTGAGATTGTTTTTAAATCTTTAGACCAAACCCTCCCCCCAAAAAAATAGGGTGAAACAAAAGTTTTCTGACACATTTATGGTGAAAATGCCATAAAAATATTTGATTTTTCAAAAATAAAATTTTGTTGGACTATTTATTAATTAAGGGGCTTCATTTGACCGACATCATTATGAGCAGTTATAATAGGTAGGTACAGTCGCTGTGAATCATATCTGAACTTGTTTACAACCCTCTAACAGTGGTGTAAGAAGACAAGTGCTCCAATCAGATTCTTCGTTTTCGTCTGTTTTCATCAGAATTTTTCGTTTTCATCAGAAGTTGTAGTTCCTAGTTCCCACTTCAGCGCAGACGAAGATTTTAATTCCGAGAGCAGCAATAGAAAATATGAACAAGAACACATTGAGCAAGAATAAACCCCTGATGATGAGAACTCAGATGAAATAAAAGTGGGGAAGTGGAATGTAGTGAAGTTTGCACGAAAAAAAAAAACAATCAAACATTTCATTTTCTGGTGCTACACCAGATATTGGCCGCGGGATACTTAATTTTAAATTTCAATGTGAATTATTTAATTTTGTTTAATAGTTTCTAAAATAATAGTTTTTATAGTTAGTATTGTACGTTGATCATTATGACATTATGACAAAATCAATATAAATATTATTCCTTGCATATTTAGATTTATTTTCTTAGAATGATTTTTTTTTTTTTCTGAATTGTTTCGTTGTTTCGCAAGCAAAATAAAACAGCCGATCAAGTAATCCCGGTTGGAGTGAACTTGATCAGAAAAAGTACCGGAACTGAACCGAAAACCGAAAACCGAAAAAAACCGTTATTTTTGTCGGAACGAAAACCGGAGCTGAACCGAAAAAAAATATCGGTTTATTTCGGTTCAGATAATCAATCGGATTGACTAAAAATAAGCTAATGTGTACGCTCCGACTGACTTTTATTTAAGTTTATTTTTTAAACTGATGTACAGAAAAAAAATTGTAATTTTTTTAACTGATTAGTATTAAAAAAAAAATGCGCTTCAATTATTCCGGGGGGAGCAGAACCCCCCCCTCGGCAGCGGCCTTGGTATGATTATTACAAAATAAAGAATAAAATGTTCTTCTAAATTATAGTAGAAAATAAATTTCCAATTCAAATAAAACCATTTAAAAAATTATCACTCGGAACTGAACCGAAAACCGAAAAAAAACGTTATTTTTGCCGGAACGAAAACCGGAACCGAACCGATATATATTTTTTTAATTGAACCGGAACGAAAGCCGAAACGAAAAAAATCGGTAACGTCCAAAAAATAAAAATGTTAAAGTTATTGATAGAGGGTATCCGTACCTATATCCTAGTATGAAAAAAATAAAACAATTCTTAACGTTCAGAAATATATGATAATTTGAAGATAAAAATTGGTCTATTCTCAAAGCTATAGAGAAAATAGACGAAAAAAACACAGAACAAAGAAAATACATAATCTGCACTGATTTCTTAAGCTCAATACAAGCAATTTGCAATCCACACCCGAAGTACCAAACAGGAAAGAAAATACAGTACAAAATGCAATCGTTAAGAAACAATAGCTACCAAATCATTCTTCTATGGATACCGTCTCATATATAGGACTCCGAGGAAACGAAAAAGCAGATAAAGCAGCGAAAGCAGCAGTCACTACCCCTGAAATAAATATACCAATTCCAAAATATGATTACACCAAATTCATTAAGAAGAAGATACAAGAAGGATGGAATGACTATTGGAGGAACACTACCGGCAAACTAAGAAAAATAAAAGAAAATATTGAAAAATGACCAGCAAGAGAAGACAGAAGAGAACAAGTAGTGCTCATAAGACTACGATTAGGATACTCCAACGTAACACACAAACACTTACTTCAAAAAACACCAGAAGTAAAATGCGACACTAGTGACACATCACTAACAGTAAAGCACATCGTAATCGACTAGCAACTATACAACATACCAAGAGATATTGCACAAGCACTTACACCCTCATCTACAATGGAATATAACATTATAAATTATCTTAAGGCCATAAATATGTACAATAATTTGTAGAAAGAACACTGTACCGGGTGTTAACCCTCTGACCGAGTATCCCGCGATTTACGCGTGCAGCATCTACTGGTTTAATTTTACGCATCCCGCGATTTGGACGTGCTCGCATTTATTTATGTTTATTTGCGTTGTTATCCCGCGATTTCCCCGTTCAAGCTGTCTTTCTGTGCTGGTAATTTTAAGCATCCCGCGATTTCGACGTACTCACCTTATTCATTTTTTTTTTCCGTTGCTATTCCGGGACTTCCCCGTTCAACGTGTATTTCTGTGCTGGTAGATTGATATTGTTTCTCAGTGTCTCGCTAGATGTCTGATATACTCGTATATCCACATTATTTGACAACCTACTAGTATTGGTGTGCAAAGCGGTGTGTTTTGTTTTTCTGAATTATAAACATTTGGTTTGTGTTGCAAGTGTATCTTTTTTTTTTTAATTAGCTCAAATTTGAAAAAACAATAGTGGTCAGAGTCAAATAAAATATTATTTGAAATAAATTTTGATAAATTTCTATTTAAAAATATTTATTTTACCATTTACAAACAAAAAAAAAACATTTTTTTTAATCAAATTTGAAAAAAAAAAAGCGGTCAGAGGGTTAAAAGCCTAGATGCTAAAACACCCAAAAAAATGTCATAAAAAAAAAGAAACTGGTCAAGTTCACCCTGCTTTACGCTACAAAACCCTAAAAACAACATTCAAAAAGAACCAATAATAATTATGAAAAATTAATAGGGTATTTACGGAACATACTCCTCCATTCTTTTACCTAAAATTAAATTTAAGTTTTATGGTGTACCTAATTTTAAGAGAATGTATTTCATAAAACCAATGATGAAAAATACAATTATTGTTGCTCGTAAATACGTACTAAACAATTAGGTCAAATAACATCTACCCTAAAAATGATCTTTACTTACCAAGGCATATAATAAACTTTTCCCCGATTATTAGGTATGAATAGTGTTTCTTCTCGAGAATATCTCGAGAAAAAGTTATAATTCTCATTTTTCATTTCTCGAGAATTGTAAAATTTTCTCGACGCCACATTAAACGCATTGTGCTGTTGAAAACTATTTGTAAAAAATAAAGTGAGTCACTGATTATAATTTAATTTTGATAAAATTTGTCTTCTGTCTCCCGCAACGCAACTGTTGCAACATATAAGAAGAAATTTATAATATTTAGCTAATTAGCATTTATTGTTACAATATTTTATTTTAATTTATTGTATTATTTATTACGATCAATTACATGTTTTTATCCTCTACAATATTTTCAACATTAAAAAAAGATATATATATTCTAATAATTATTTTTCTCCAGAATTCTTGAGAAAATAATTCTCATTTTTCATTTTTCGAGATATGAAAAATGTCCAGAAATCAGAAATACTACGTATGTAATACATAAAAAACTCTGCCTTGAATAAAAAGTAGTTAGATAATATTCAGGAAGACTGAAACTTTGATAAGAGTTACAGATGTTTTCTTTCAAACGTATTTTTAGTATCACTTCCACATAAACCGGAAGAGATAAATCTAATTTGCGCGCATATTTACATGTTTGATTTGTTACTCCCGCCTCTTCAAATATCGTTTCCGACTTGTAACTCGAAGATTGAGAAAAGCAACCAATGAGTTAGCATCTGTGAAAATAGATATTAACGTCTAAACGGAAAATTTTATGTTGTTGCTTTGCCTCTTTCTTTATTGAATTTAATCATTTTCTTCTCTGGGTTATATATATATATATATATATATATATATACTTTCTTCGTTCTATGTGTGACTGAAAAGAATTCAAATACCCAGAGAAGAAAATGATTAAATTCAATAAAGAAAGAGGCAAAGCAACAACATAAAATTTTCCGTTTAGACGTTAATATCTATTTTCACAGATGCTAACTGATATATATATATATATATATAGAAGTAAATTCTTGACGAGTAATATACAAATATAAAATGTTCTTCTTTAATCGTCAGTATTAGTTAGGAAAATTAAAAAACAAGTATCATGGTACGTTTCGCGTTTTATTAGTTAACGCATCTTCAGCCTAAAATAATTATATACATAGAATTACAATTTTATATTAATATAAGAAATGGTATAACAGGATTTTAACAATATAATCAAAGTTTACGTAGATGTGATAGTAGTTTTGTAAATATATTGATAATAGAATTAAAAACTCACCAGTAGATAGAAGCAATCATGGTACACAGTGGTCAGATGGTAAAAGTACAAAATTTTTTGTCAAAAGTTAAAAAATTGGAAGTCAAGATTTAAAATAATATATATTGAAATATGTATTTAAAGTTTAGTGTAAATTTTTGAATAAGGGGTGGTAAATTTTGCTCAAATCGTCAATGTCTGTCTTTTTGTTAACATTTTGTCCTAGTGTGTCGAGTATATGTAACATTTCAGATGTAAGTCTTTTATCCCAATTTTTTTCTTTGTCTAATATTTTGACATTAAGGTAGTCGAAGTTGTGATTATACTTATTAGCGTGGATGGCAAGAGCAGTACTTTGAGGCTTAAGCCTTACATCTGATTTGTGTTGTGTTATCCTGTGTCTTAGCTTTTGAGATGTAGTACCTATATATGTGCGAGGGCAGGAGGAACATGGGATAGAGTATACTAGGTTGGATTGATCGAGATTTTCAATTTTTGATTTTAATTTTGAAAAGTTTTGTTGGTTATTGTTGCTGGTGGTAAATGCTATTGATAATTTGTGGTTTTCAAATACTTTTTTGTATTGGTTAAAACTAGGATCGTGAAAAGGGAGTGTTATGTATTTTTTGTCATTCATGTCTGTCCGGTTGTCATGTGTATTGTATATTTTGTTTGTTCTTTCTTGAATACGTCTCTTGATAAGTTTTAAGGGAAAGTTGTTGTTTAAAAACGCGCTGGTAACCTTTTTAATGTTTTCTTTTCTAAAACTGACGTCAGATAGTTTTAGAGCTCTGTCGATAGTATTATCTAAAATGTTTATTTTTTGGTTCTTAGGGTGGTTTGAATAATAATTGAGATAGCGCCAACTATGGGTTGGTTTTTGGTACCAGTTTGTTATTATTTTTCCGTTTTCAGTGTTTCTTATAAGCGTCATATCTAAGAAATGGATAGAATTGTCTTGTTCTGTCTCGAGTGTGAATTGTAATCGTGGGTGAAAGGTGTTGAAGGAATTTGTCAGTTCGTCTATTTTATCTTTTTTGTAAGTCAGTACTAAGTCGTCAACATAACGTCCGTAGAACAAAGGTTTTTCGCTTAATTTGTTTAAACATTCTTCCTCTAATTCTTCTAATACCATGTTGGCAATTAAACTGGATATAGGGTTTCCCATTGCGCAACCGAAAGTTTGAGCATAGAATTCTTGATCATGTTTAAAATAAGTGTTTTGTAGGCAGAAGTTGACGCCGGTCTGAAATTCTTCTTTAGATAATGTCGTGTAGGTTCTATGTCGGTCCATTTTTTCTTAATAATTTCAAGAGCTAAGTTCACAGGTGTGTTTGTGTAGAGAGATTACGTCAAGGGATGCTAAGATGTGGTTATCTGGTATCGTGAGATGTTTTATTTTTGATTTGAAGTCTAAGGAATTTTTTACGTTGGAATCTTTTTTACCTATAATGTTGCTGAGGATATTGGCTAGATATTTGGACAAGGTGTAAGTAGGGGAGTTTATGCTGGAGACTATGGGGCGGTAAGGAATTCTTGGTTTATGGATTTTAGGTAAAAAATAAATTCTAGGGGGAACTGCATTAGTTGTGGATAGTTTTTGTTTTGTCATTTTGTCAATTAGTCCTATTTCAAGCCATTTTTTAACTAAGTCATTGTTCTGTTTTTGTATTTTGTTGGTGGGGTCAGATTTTAATTTTTTGTAAGTCAATTCATCTTTCAGTGTTTCGGTGGTTTGTATGTCATAATCAGTTTTGTTTAATATTACTGTTTTTGAACCTTTGTCAGCATTTGTCACAATAATGTTTGGGTGTTGTTTAAGGAAGTGACGTGTCTCTCTATTAATATTGTTGAAAAATGTATTTGTGTGATTTGTGTGTTTATTGTTTTTGTGCTGTTGTATAAGGGTCGCAGTACAGTTTTTTACGTCTTGTCTTAAGTTTTAGGCGTCAGTTATTTTGTTTGTCTTAATTGTTGATTCGGTATTTTTTATTATGTCGAAAATTGTGTCTTTTTTTATTTTATTTTCACTAAAATTAAATTTTGGGCCTAAACTGAGACAGAGTGCAACATTTTCAGGAAGATCTGTATCGCTTAGATTTTGAACCCATTCTTTGTTGTATTTTACGTTAGGTTTTAATGTATTACTAAGTGTATCAAATTTTTTTATTTGTAAATTTTTAGTGTTGTTAAATATCATTTCAAATTTTTTCTTACTATTATTTAAATAATTAGTCGCGCAAAAACCAGAGCAATTTAAATTAGTGATAATTACTTCTAAATGTTCTATATTACTAGTTAATCTAGAGATGTTGGTGATAGTGTTTTTAATTTCTATGTTCAATATACTTACATGAAATGAATGAAGGGCATTTTTGTATTTTGGTACATTCCAAAGATGTTGAGTTCCGTTGTGGTTCCATTTTCTGATGAAGTTGGGGATAATGTTGTGGCTTCGGCATCGAAGAAGAAAGTTTCTTTGGTTTATAGCTTTGGCTAGTTTACATTTTTGTACTTCATATGTTTTAATTATTTTGTAGTCATTCTTCAGTTGTTGTCTTATAGTATTATAGTTCTGGTCCATTTTGGAGAATATATAGATGTAAATTCTTGACGAGTAATATACAGATATAATATATATATATATATATATATATATATATATATTGTGTCCTAGATCTCCTCGCTGGAGCATAGGGCGTTTACAACTCGCGCCATCGGGGTCTGTGGAGAGCAAGCCTTTTCACCTGGCGCCAAGTAGTTCCGTGAGCAAGTTCTTTGTATATTGTTCTCCTCCATGTGCATACAGGACGGCCTCTGCGACGGTTTCCCTGAGGGTTCCACTCTAATGCCATTCTGGAGATGTCGTTTGCTCCCTTCCGGAGAGTATGCCCAATCCAGTTCCACTTTCTTGCCTGAATTTCCAAGTTTGCATAGGTTTTTGTGCTGTCGATTCCCAAAGATGAGTATTGGGAATATGATCTGACCAAGTAATGCGAAAAATTCTGCGCAGACATCTGTTAATAAAAACTTGGAGTTTATGGGTAATTTCTTTAGTGACTTTCCAAGTTTCGCAGCCATACATCAGAACTTATTTTACATTGGTTTTAAATATGTGTACCTTAGTGTTACGAGAGATCTTATTGGATTTCCAGACTTCTTTCAACAAGCCGAAAGCTTGTTGAGCTTTAAGTATTCTGTTGTTATCCTCCATCTCTCGTTATTGCACTACCGAGGTAGCAGAATTCTTCCACATTTTCTAAGACTTCGCCGTTAATGTAAAATCTGTTGACGTTGTTGGTACCAATCCGCATTACTTTGGTTTTCCCTATATTTATGCATAAGCCAACTAAATTTGCCAAGGTACTTATACTTTCAAGTTTGGCTTGCATATCTTCATAATTATGTGAAAGAAGGCATATATCGTCCGCATAGCTCAAATCTTTCAAACGGTTTTGGAAGTCCCACTGTATTCCTCTGTGTTCTGTGAGGGCATTACGAAGAACCCAGTCTAAAACGGTAATAAATAGTAGAGGAGATAGTAGGCAGCCTTGCTTAACTCCGCTTTTGACGGTAATACTTTTACTTCTCATCCCATTATGCACAACTTGCGAACTTGCTTCACGGTATAGTTCTTTTATGAGGTTAACAAAGAAAGTAAGTTCTCTGAATCTAGACCAACGGCACTGCGTTGAACTTTGAAAATTTTAAGGCCTACGAAAACTAGAGTAATGAAAATATTTACAAGAATTGGGAAGAAAAGCAAAATATGAAAATAATAGTATATTAGGCGTCTACGTTTAATCAGTCAGATTAATCCCAGCGATCCGAGTGCTCCCGATCCGTTTGTAAAGTCAGTCGGAGCGTACACATTAGCTTATTTTTAGTCAATCCGATTGATCCACCGGAGCAATCCGCGAGCGTTTCCAAGCAATCCGATGTTCTAGCAAGATTGTTGGGATTAATGGATAGAGCTGATGGTGGAGATTAGCGCGGGTAAATTAAATCTTACAGCCAATTGGAATGTGTTGAAAACATAACTTAACAAAATAGTGCCATTTGTGATAGAATTCTATTATTAGTAATAAACTCATATTTATAAAACAAAATGCGGTAGCAGTTGTAATCAACGACAGAAATTTGACAGTTGCAGTTAGCGCCACCGTCACCAGGCGTCACTACTTAACTTCACACAAATATTGTTGACGAAAATTTTAACAAAATCCGAGCAATCTGACTAATTTTGTGACGTCACCTGATCAATCTGAGCAATTTTGTGGACTGAATAAACGTAAACGCCTATTGTGCAAGTAGCACAGAATGTCATATATTCCGCACGAGAATGAAGTTTCAATTCATTCGAGTGTAGTGCTGAACACTATTTTTTTTCTCTAATTACCATTTTTCAATCAAGTAAATACAGTATAAATATTGATTACAGCCATTTATGCGCGCATAGGCGGCACAGGAATGAAAATTCTCGCACCACTGCACATGCACATTTGTGCGAATTTATTCATTACTTGACAGCCTGCACGCGCATTTGTAATATTGAAATTAGACAATTACATAGTAGTTGTATGAAAAAATATTTTATACATATCTTCATCCACAAAATTATAAATAGAAATTTCCATAAAGGTTGATAGAACAGTTTTTGGAATGATGTCTGACTGTCCCTATTGTCCCTGCCTGTCGAGTATAAGCGTGCATACAGAATTGTGCTCAGAACACAATTGACTGAAAGAAGCTATTTTAGAAGGCGGGGGCGTAGCTACCACATAGCAAGAATAAGCAAAGCTTATAGGTCTCATGGTTTTTATATCAGCGTTTCTCAACCAGGCGGCCGGGGCCCCCTGAGAGATCCTAAAAGCTTCGTCGGGGGGCCGCGAAGTCATATAACATCGAAGCATGAAAATATAATTTAAATGTGCTCAATTTTGCTCAATCCATAAATATATTAAGTTTATATTCATAAAAATATACCTTCTATAGCAGTGTTTCTCAACCTTTTCTGGCATGGGACCCCCCAAATAACTTAAATATTGTCTGCGGCCCCCCTATATATATATAGGGATATATATATAGATATTTTATTTATTGTACCAGTACAACAAATATTTCTAAGAGCAGGTTCTCACTTATAAATTGTTGTTGCTATACCAATATAATTCAATATTCATTTAGTCAATAATCGGGATTTATGAAAATGATTTAACTAGTTTTGTTTCTCTAGTTATAGCCGATAGTGTATGCATGTATGTGTTTCTATATTGTCCATAGAAGCACATTCTACATAACAATGACATACATTATAAAATGAACAAAAATTTCTACAAATACCTTTCCAGTCGCTCCAATTTTGGTCTGCATGTAGTCCAAACACTAAAGTCTACACTATAACACACTATTTCAAGTATTTTCTGCACTTTTATCACTTAAAAATAACTAAAAAGTCAGAAAAAAATTAAGACGCCACTTGCAAAAATCACTTATCTCTACATATCAAGATGGTTAATCCTGATAAAGCTCATTAAGGAATATAGTCATTAACAATTAATAAATAAGGAACAGAATTGCTTAAAATAATTCTTTATGAGAATAAACACATATATTAATATTTTATCAATAGTATACAGGTGGTTGAAATTGAACTACCGGGCCTAATACACTATTTTTTTTATTATTGAAGATGAGGTATAACGTTAAATTTGGAAGTTACTTGGTACTACATGATCTAAAATAGTTTATATTTTGTTACTTTGTATCTTTATATAAATAGTTATACATTTTGATTAAGGATTTATTAAAATTTCAGAGCTATAGCGTTGGAGACACGGCCTATATGGTAAAATGGGAGGACAGAGGTGAAAATAGGATGACTTTTGGGCTATTAATGATAATTCTGAGATCTCAGAAAGGGATGAAAATTACTATTGGAAGTATAATGGAGTTATCTCTCGAGAATTTTATACAGGTTAATTTTTTTATTTACGGGTTCATTTGGAGGGCTAAGGTGTCCCCCCCCCCGGGCATTATGACCTTAAAGCCCGATCTTTCCACCTTCATTTAAACCACTAGGTAACTATCCGACAGATAATGTTATCTGGAACTTTATCTTCTGAATAAATGTTATTACCAAGCAGTGAATTCAATACATCAGTCTCATTATCCGTTAGATACCTATCCGATAGATACATTTGTATTGAAAGACGGAATGACATTTATTCAGCACAGAAAGTATCATATAACCTTATCTGTCAGATAGTTACCTGGAGCAGTGTTTCCCAACCGCCGGTCCTGTAGAATTGGATATAATAAATTTTCGGAATAAACCGGAAGTACAGGATATCAAGAACTACTTCGATTTTTTATATAGGAACTTATGGCGTGTTGGGTATAATTGGATAAAACTTTTGAAAAAAAACAACCTTTACATAAACATGTTTTTAATATCTGCTACGATTACCTATAATGGCTTGCAAGTATTTTTATTTACAAGTGTTCCATTGTTCCAAGTTGCTTTCCATTTTGAACACTTTCGCATCCTTACTCTTTAGCTAACAGTAGCTCGGAGCATAACAAAATATATTGCATGTTCAAAACCGTACCTACTTGAAAGTACTTGAAGTACCTCTAACGCGAACCGTTTTAATTAGTTTAAATTAGTTGTCAAAATAAGTATAATTTATTTTATTTAAGTTTAAAAGGTATATTTTAATGAATATAAATGTCATATATTTATGAATATATCTTGCAAAATTGAGCGTTTTTCTATTATAATTTCATGCTTCGATTTTCAGCCCCCCCGACGATTTTCAGGCCACGCGTTGGATGTTCTTCAAGAACTTTCAAGTAGATATGACTTTTTCATTCTTTTTCCGAGCAACAGATAACTCAAGAGTAAGGATGTTTTAATCAAAGTGGAATACAACTTTTCTATATATATACTAGGGGGCCACAGACAATATTTATCTAATTTCGGGGGGTCCCATGCCAGAAAAGGTTGATAAATACTGTTCTATATGGCTTGGTAAAAATCTTTTCTGATGCAGAAGCTAGAAAAGTTAATTTTTAAGTTTACTGTATTTAATTTTGTATACGTTACTGTTATTATACTATAATAAGTGTTCCGTTTTGGACGAGGGATGTTCAGTGACTTCATAATGAAAGTTTTTTTTTTTTTTCCAAAATGCGATTTATTTTTCAACATAGTCTACTTTTAGCTCGATACATTTTGTCCAATACTATTCCAATTCCTTAAAACCTTCCAAAAAGTACAATTTCTCGAACTCTGCAAAATAGGCCTGTGTTTCAGCGATGATCTCCTCGTAAGATACGAATCTTTTTCCAGCGAGCCATTTTTTCATGTTTAGAAAGAGGAAAAAATAGCAGGGGCAAATCTGGAGAATAGGGTGAACGAGTCCGCAACGAAATTCGACCAATTTGGCCGTTGCAATTGCTGACAAGTTAGCTAACTTGCATTGTTATGGTGGAACAGAACATTTTTCTTCGTCAAATGGGGCCGCTTTTTCGTTATTTCAGCGTATAAGGGTTCCAATAAAGCGACATAATATTATCCATTGACTGTTTTTCCCCTCCAGATATTCGATGAAGATCAGGAAAAAATTAGGATTAGAAAAAAATCACAGTTTTGACTGTTCTATCATTTCTGGTATATAGTGATGGGTCCATGTTTCATCAACGGTTATGAAACGCCGCAAAAACTCACTTAGATTGCGCTTGTACATGTCCAAACATTGCCTCGAATTGTCATGCGATTCCGTTTTTAATCCACTGTAAGCAGGCGAAGAAAGCAAGCCTCTAACTGCAAACGTTAAATCATTTGTACCTGCTATTTTCCCGCTAAGTAAGGGCACGGACGTAAGTTCAATTCTTGCTAATGTCAAATAATTTGTGTGAAAATATTTATACAAATTACAGGTTCTGCTTAGCCGTTCGTAGGTGCATAAACTGTAAGTCGTATAAACTGTAGGTCTCTTTCTGTGTACGCTAAAAAATTGGACGTAATACTGACCATATTACTTCTGAATATAAATAGATTAAAAACATGGTAATGAAACCTGGAAACAGGAGGCCTAGGCTCACCTCGGATCGTCGCGCCAGTGATAATGATGATAAGCAGACGCGGCATCCATCTTGCCGATAGCTTTTTCATGCCCGAATGTTCGTACAGGATATGAAACACAGGTTCATCTGAGATGTTTACCATCTTAGCTATCTCGCTATTTAAGTACTAATACTAAATAGTAATTAACTAAAAATTTAACAAAATTCAATGAACCACTTGTGAACCATTCAATGTGACGGAGCAGAGTTCTCATAATATTTTTTAGCTTTAGCTTTGCTTCAGTTTGTTTAATGTGTTTTTTAAATGTTTGATCAACACATGGAATTCAGGTATATGTTTCATTATTTTGAAAATATATTTGTGCAATGTTAAATTTAAAAAAATATATATTTAAATTTTAATTAATGTAGGGGAGGGGTCCTGTATGGCTTACGGTCTCAAAATTTCAAGCTACGCCACTGCATAGCGGATTATCGAGCTATGGTTGATGATGATAAAGATATCGTGGAAAAATTAGGAATACCCGTATGTTCCAAACACTTTGTATGTGTGTCCTAAAAAATTATCTTGAGTTTATTTTTATTATAAATCATCAGACAGCATCTAAAACATAAAAAATCTCCGCATATGGACAGTTTAGATTTCATATTATCACTCAATAATAAAAACAAGATAAAATTCTTGTCTACGTGGAACTAGCAAAGAAAACAAAACTCAGATGACTAAAAAGGCAAAATTGTAACCGCTGACTTAGTTGCTGACGTCACCGCAGCTCACATGTGTTTAAGACCGGACATGCCTTGTATATTCAGAGTATCTTGTCACTGATCCAAGGAGACCTGCTTCTTTATCTGCCAATAGTGCTAACAGACAAGATTGTTAGGACGTAATGTTGAGAATGTTAAATTGATGGAATGGCACTTCCTTCCTATTAAGAAATGCGGGAGAGTTTCGGTTGAATCACGGGACAATTTGAATCACCAATGCGTAAGCTTTTTATAACGTGATTCGGATTACAAAATTGCATCGGAGTGCATTCCTTTCTCTGAAAAATAAGTCATCTAAAACAATTATATGTAGGATAATTCAGGCATTGAGGCTTATTAAAATTTTCTAAGACACCTTTTCTAATAAATCCGTCTGTATGTTATAAACCAGGGCTTCTTAAACTGTGGATCCCGACCCCCGGGGGGGTCGCGAGGGTACTGAAGGGGGGTCGCAAAAATCTGCTACTTTTGGATAATAATAAATCGATTTTTAGAATCTACAAGGTAGATTCTACAATGTCGCGATATTACACCTACATCTACGGTCAATATTAATTTCATTACATGGTGGGTCGTTTAAAATTTCCTAGGCTTGAAGGGGGTCGCTATATGAAAAAGTATAAGAAGCCCTGCTATAAACAAATGGGTTAAATAAGCATTGCTCAAATCTATATATATATATATATATATATATATATATATATATATATATATATATATATATATATATATATATATATATGTTGGAGGCTCTGTTTGTACATTAAATTTTGTTTTAAAATTTTGACTTCTATAGCTTTAATATAGTTAGCTTAGACCACCGATATTCAAACTGTAGTGCATGGAACCCTGGGGTTTCAACTCTTCCAAATATTTTTTTTTGCCTCCTGCAGTTTTCAAAATACTTTCAGCATGTACCTTTTCAGTTTTTAAAAATTCGCGAAACTCTTCACATGACATCATAAAATTTTAATTTACTATTAACTCAGCCTGCAAATTTTTCAGCGCCAATCGATTTGTTCCTTCCGCCAAAGAATTACCATTCATACTAACAATTTATAAACTGAAATTATAATAAGAATATCTTTCTTTAGTGTGATTTTGTTTTTTTTTTGCAAATCGGGAATTATGCATTGGGAGTCTATTCGCGACTCCAAATAACAGTGAGACATCTGGTGGCGACTTGGTAAATTAAACAGAAGCGTATATTTGTATAATATTTTTAGTGTTGTGCTGCAGTTTATGTGAATTAAGACGTATTTTTAAATATAGTGACTTAAATACAGTGCTTTTTTGCCGAAATTTTGTTTTAACAGATAAATATTAAGAAAAAACTTCATGTACGCTTCTCGTTGGCCATTAACTGTCGTACGCAGCGCCGCCAACGTTAGTTTGAGTCGCGAATAGTTTCTAAGTCGGTGTCCAGTCGGTCCGCACTGTAATTGTTCAGGCGCGACATTTATTTTGCGGATATTTATGAACTTTTTATTATAAATCTTCTGGTTATGATGTGTATATATCTAAATTTAAATATTAAAAATTCAGGTAGTTCTAAAGAAAAAACAATATGTAGAACGAGGATCTTGTACATCCTTGCTCTTATTTTACTTAGACTTCCACAGATATAATTATAAAGTATACAAGGATCTAAACACAACAATGCACATAACAATAAAATCACAATAATTGTAATTGAGTTAAGTTGAGAATCCGCAAGTTGAGAATTGCGCATTGCGCATGATAGCAATTAAGAATGTTCAAAGCGGATATGTGTGTAGCGATGAGACAGTGTTTTGCATCCGGGTGCCATATTTCGCCTGTGTTTATTTATGGCTGGTCTGAATCACGCCGCATCCATACAGCAACAGACCAAAGGCTAGTCGGCCGCAGGCATCACAGTCGCGCTGGCGAAAATAGACGCGAATATAGGCATAGATTAATGATGTTTTAGGTACTGCTGCTCTGTTTGTTTGTTTTGGTACTGGAATGTATGTAAATATAGAGGTTAAGTGAGAAAATGTTAGCAGATGTAACAAACTTGTTTAATTATAAATACTATTCGGGTTTAATTTTAAATCACATCATTTACTTGTGCTTTATTACCTCCTGTTCGTCTAGAAAAGGAAGATCTCTTACAAATGGAGTTGTTTAACAACTTATCAATCTATATAAGTGACTAGCTGGTGTACCCGTACTTCGTATGGTTTATGTAATGCAGGGGTGTCAAGTTGGCGGCCCGTTTCTTACATTTTTGCGGCCCGCAACGACTTTCTATCACTAGCGGCTGGTTGGTAAAATATTTGGGGGGACACTATCAATATATAGTGTGTCCAGCCTTAAGCCCGCGGGCCAAATCTGACCCAACAATAAATTTTAAACGGCTCGCATTAAATTTCTACCCCTTGTTTTTTTGGAATCACTCTCCACCCTTCCTCAAAAGATTTTTGGAATTTCTTCATGCCCCCCTCCCCCCTCGTCCTTAATTGATTTTCAGAATTTCTTCCCCACGTTGTAAAATGATTTTCAGAATTTCGCCCACTGTGATTTTTAAATATCTCGCTCCCAATCAAACTCAATCTGGCCTGTGAAACATATTTAGAATTGATATACACAATGTATTAAAGTAGAGGGAACACGATTTTTCTAAAAAACGCGATGTGTAAATTGGTAAAAAAATTTAAAGACCTAAGTTGACCATAATGACATTAAAAAGGATTAAAAATATTTTGCTTTCAAATTATACTTCCAAGTACAACTTAAAAGTGAATAATTTTTTATCAAATATATATATATTTTTTTTTCTTAAGCTCCGAGCTACAGATAGATCGATCATCGGTCGTTAAAAAAGTTGTACCTTAAGATGCCCCATTCTAAATTATTACTATTGTTTTTTACTGAACTCTCTATTAATGTTCTATTTCCATTTTTGTTCGATTGTGAAATATTCAATTTTGGCCAATGATGACCAATATATTTTTTTTAATAATATAGTTCCATAGTTAAGCAAGTTAGTTTTAATATAACGCACTGTATCCCGTTTCACGTCTGAGTAAAATCAAATCAAACGAACGCTAAGCTAAGGCCGCCGGCCTAAATTCACCAACAAATTCACGCTAACAACTCGCCGCTGTTGTCCTTTCCAGTTTATTTTTATTACTTGCGTAGATAAATACATTAGTAATCGCATGTGGCAACACTGTACCGGGACACCGTGTAGTGTCCACAGCATTGTTTCCTAGATCTAAATTTTTAAAATCTAACACTTAAATAAACACTAGAAAAAATAAAAATAAATATACGCAGATATTTTTAGCTAGTTTAATGCAATTTCAAAGTATAAATAAGGTTATAATTCAAATTTCCTTATTAATTTTTTTTAGGAGGACACTGTCCCAGCGCCACCCTGTCTCAGCCGCCACTGCTTCCTATACTATAATAAATTTTAATATGTCTATTTATTATGTCAATTCTATATGTCTTATATAGTATAAAAATGTATTTGAACGAAAAGACCTCGTGAGAGAAAAAGTTCGGGCCGCGGCATCAAGACTTCGTCAAAGGGCGGAAAACTAATAGTCAGGCAGTAACTATTGCAATTAGCCAAGGCCGTGTGATAGTCGGTAGATCGGTAATTCCTCGTGATTCCAAATAATATACCCATAAGCAAAGCTTTCAAATAGCACTTTTCTATAGGTGTACAGCATCAGTACGCTGATTTCAATCCATTTTTATTTTGTTGTTAGATAAAGAAAATATTTTGGCAAAATTTAATTGTTATTATTTAAAAATTATTTCTTTACTTTCTGCAAATAAATATTCAGAAAATTGGTGGAGAATGAAAAACAGAATGAGTAATGATATAAATAAATATCGTACGGCCCGCGTGATTTTTACTTGTTAGAAAAATGGCCCGGGGCTGAAATGAGTTTGACACCTTTGTTGTAATGTTTATTTTGACTGTCACGTAAATGATATGTCAGATATTTCTGTTTCAAGCAGAACAAAAAATAATTGTTTCTTTATTCTAATGCTAAATTCACAACTCTAAATTTAATAGAGTACGCCTTGTCGACTATAGACAGTTTTCCGAACTTTGTAGTTAGTGCGTTGTTTTAATGAGGCAGACATATACACTCATTAGCTATATCACTTTACATAACCTAAAAAATACTGTCACACAAATTTCGGAAAGGAAAAAGAAATACTGTAGTTGCAGCAATTTTGTATAAAATCACGATCTCGCTGATGGGGGGGGGGGGGGGTAAAAAGTCACAAAATACATTTATTTCTTCGTAGTTGGTTTGAAAAAACATAGATGTCACAACATTCGTTACGCATTAATTTTCATGGCTGTGAACACTATCATTAAACGGTAAAACGGTCTATTAAATTTATCCACAACGTACAGTGTATAGTCAACTAATTTTAGGTCCGTAAACGCAGCTTAAATCACTCTTTTGTATACATTTTTGATGTTAAGTAAATAATAAGTGCGATACTTCGTTTATAGGTAGCTCTCCTCGTAGTTGCCCAAATATATATTTAATTAAAAACTGCATTGAAGAGAAATAAATTGTTTTCTCGCATACGTTTTTGATGTAAAGTAATTAATAAGTGAGATATTTTAAGATTTTAGTTTTCGGGTGTCACCCCGTTACTCCCCAAATATTCACCTAACTGAAAAAATACATAAAAATAAATGATTTGTCTTCTCATTATAAACTATTTTTGTCATATATGATTTTGCTGTTAAGTCAATAACAAGACAGATTTATGTAGATTTTTGTTTTAGGGTGTCCCCCCGTAACACCCCAAATATTCATCTAATTGAAAAAATGCATTGACCAAAAAAGATTTGTTTTGTTACTATAAACAATTTTTGTTAAAGGTTATTCCAAACCTTTAGGCGGAACTAGATTTTCAAATCTAGTAACTTTTACAGATTGATTGATGCTTTTGATCATTATGTTCAGGAAAAGCCAACTTCAATATATAAAAAATTAGCTAATGACAACTTAAGAAAATTTAAATTCCATTTAGTTCCGCCTTAACGTTTGGAATAGCCTATACCTATATATATATTTCTATTAGTGCTGTCAGAAATCGATCTTGACGGAACCGGAACCGGTTCCAAAAAAAAAAACCGGTTCCGGGTTTACCCGGTTACCCGGTTTCGGAACCGGGTATCCGTAACCGGGTATCCGAAACCGGGTAATCGGAACCGGATATCCGAAAACGGGTACCCGGAACCGGGTAATCAGAACCGGGTAATAGGAACCGGGTATCCGAAACCGGGTATCCGGAACCGTGTAATCGGAACCGGGTATTCGGGATGAGGTATCCGGAACCGGGTTACTTCAAAATTACGTACCCGCTTTGCCCGAAATCCAGAACCGGATACCCGTTAAACATGTTTCGGTTTCCAGCATCATAACAATTACGGTTATTGTGATTGAGATACGTTAAGTAATACTTGCTGACGTGCATCTACTACGTACGTTTTTTGTTATATACATTTTCAATTTTGAATAGAAAAAAAAATGTAATCGTTACTTTATTTTAATTCTAAAAAACTTCTTTATAATATATATTTTTGATATATTATATCTATATCAATTATAATATATGTTGCTCCGAGTTTAATTTTCTCACACTAAAGGATCTTCGCACTTTGACTGACATGAAAATTTTGCATAAAATTCTTAATAATCTATTATCTTGTGTTGAACTACAAAATTTAATCACTATTAATGTTCCAGTGTAATAAACAATACGCGATCTTCTTCGCTTCTTTGTATACCTTTTGCGAATACGAATTCTTACCAAAATTCTCCAATAGTCAGACTCTGTAGTACTTACAATAATAATTTCTCAGATGTTAACATTACCAATGTGTCTGTTAAAATGTTCAATAAATATTGTAAAGACAAAATTTGTCATCAATATTAATAATATGTATTGTAACAGTTTATTATATTTAACTATTTTTATATTCAACTAATTATTGTGTTTCATAGGCGATAGAGATGAAAAAAAGAAAAAAAAATCCTAAATTCTAATTAACACCGACTTTATCCGGAACCGGGCATTTGGAACCGGGTATTCGAAACCTGGTAATCGGAACCGGGTATTCGAAACCGGGTATTTGGAACCGGGTATCCGAAACCGGGTATCCGAAACCGGGTATCCGAAACCGGGTATTCGAAACCGGGTATCTGGAACCGGGTAGCCGAAACCGGGTATCCGAAACCGGGTATCCGAAACCGGGTATACGAAACCGGGTATCCGAAACCGGGTATCCGGAACCGGGTATCCGGAACCGGGTATCCGGGTAACGCGAAAATTACAAACCCGGTTTTACCCGAAAACCGGAACCGGGTACCCGAAAAACCGGTTTCGGTTCCCAGCACTAATTTCTATTAAGTCAATAATAAGGGATATATTTTAAGTTTTTTAATAAACAGTTCTCATCCCGAAAGACACTAAAATAAAAATTTTGAGATGCCATTTAGTCAACGTTCGAATCCTACTTTTATTCTATCATCATACCAAATTACGTGAAAATATGTCCAGCCATTTTTGCGTGAATGTCGGACAGACAGACAAAAATTTGTTTTTTTTTGCGGATATTGTCTTATAATCAACTGAAACGTGTAGAAACCAAATATGAGGCCGAAAAAAAAACAATATAGAAATCGAATTTTATTAATATAGCTTGCAAATTTTTTAATTTTTCCGGAACACTCCGAAACAACTCATTGTAGCAAGATAGTTAAGAGCTCTATGAATAGATGATTAGATGTAGATGTGCAATGTCTTGGTAAGGTTTAGGAAATTTTAAGTAAACTGATACAAGCCTTTGTTAGAGATTCATAGCATTCATAAGTATACAATAGAAATCATTAACTGTCACTCATGTGTCTCTGTGTCTATCTGTGTGGTAGAAATTGTGGCCAAACAGCTGGACCTAGAGCAGACGTCGCAGTAGTTTTTATGGTATATTTCCTAAAACAGGGCCGCGCCAACCCGCTGGTGCAGTTTCAGTTTCAAGAAGTGCCAAATTTTCAGAATTACTTTCTTGTAATTTTGATATTATATTAAAAAGAAATAAAAATCATGTGCTTTTTAAAGGTAAAATTAAAGAGAATTCCATGAAAATCCCATAAATACCTCGTTAATATTATAATTAAAATAATGGCTTTTGATGCATGTGTTTATTATGTCTACAATATATTTTAGATATACTGCAGATATTCAGGACTAATTTGTTCTATTAAAAAATATTACGGAAAATTTAACCTTATGAAAAAATTTTAAACATTTTTTATATGTATATTCTAGATGTAATCTACACGAAATCTACTTTGTAGTTTGTCTTCATTATGCAGACGATGGACTGACTATTGCTTTAACTAAATGATATGGCACATGTTAGCAATAATAAGTTGCATGAGTCTGAAAAGGATTTTAGGGCAACTCTGGATGGTCAGGGACCTCAAGGAGTAGTGGTTGTTTTGTTTGACTCTGGATGGTCAGGGACCTCAAGGAGTTCAGGTTAGTAACAAGAAGCGTCTGAATATTGGTAGGTAAGGATATTTTTTGGACAACTAAATTTTGTATGAAGAAGTTACGATTGCGAAAATGAATCGGGCAGACAAATTATCACACGGACAGAAAGGAGACGAAACCATATTATTTCTATGCAGATGATATGGAGAGAAGGTGTGATTAAATCTAAGCCGGATAAAAGTGCATATAAAGGATCTGCTTTGGTGAGAAAAAAAAACAAAGGTTTCTAGGAAGAAGAAGTTGAATTTCACCATAGTATGATCCTTTGAACTGTAGACAATCTATGTATTCTTGTAGCCATTGGTTGTATATGGAAGATTGACATAATCTCATTACTGTTTAGAGGAATATTTAACCCTTTACTGCATGAATTTTTATTTTTGGCTGAAATAATTCATGAGCATTAGGAATTGGTTTTTATTGATAGAATAAATAATTAAAAAAATATATTTAAAATATTAATTATTATTTTTATGAAAAAATAATAATTAAAATAATAATTTAGGGTTTGTGTCATACATGGAACATTATGATTCTACATTATGTTACAAAAGAAAATGATTCCGTATTATTTGCTCGTCAATTGCTAGGTGTTCTTCATTAGGGATTAAAAGCAGTCGCCCTCGAATTTTTGAAAGAAAAGGTCCTATCTTCTAGTTGCCCTTTCTCAATAAATTCAGAGTTATCGTTGAAGTGCAAATTCAACTTGGTATCCTCAAATCTATTGCAGCCCATTACTTGATATACTGCAGGATCTATTGCTGTGTATGTGGCATATATGAACATTCATGAAGTAACGTTCTGATTCAGTTTTAAAAGTAAAATAAAAAATAAAAATCGTAATGTGCCATATATGGCACACTATGTGGTAAAGGGTTAACAGCGAGCCATTTATAGCTGCTTCTTTGGCTAGAAGATCGACTTCGATGTGGAACTCAAAATCTGAGTGGCCTTTAATCCAGCATATTTTTATAATTTTACTGCTGAACGTAAGATCGTTAAGGCATTTAATAACATCATAAATTAGTGAATAGTTCTTTTTCTTAAATCCAGGCCAACTCAATTTTTGAACGGCGCTTTTACAATCAGAAAAAATTACAAATTCATTATGAAAGTGATTCTTTAAGTATTCTAAACTCAACTTTAATGCCACCATTTCCGCACTGTAGATAATCATATTATCTGGGAGTTTAAATTTTTTGCTAAAATTGCGCTGGGGATTAAAAACGGCGCAACCTACGCCATTGGTTGATTTTGATCCGGCAGTATATATATGGTGTGAATTTGGCCATTTTAATTTTACCTTATGCTGCTAGGTCGTTTTCCCGATAATTTGAGAAAGATATCTGGATCATATTATGATCATCAATGAAATAATTATGTGGTAGTGACAAACGAAATGGGTAAGAAAATACAATACAATATTGACCAATAGGTATAAGACTTTTGATCTGCATACGATGACGTATGAATCTTGCTGATAGAATTATTCTGTGCAGTTAAGCAGCATTACGTTTGCTTCAGCTAATAATGCATTTGTAGGAGGTGAATGTAATTAAAATAAAGATAGTAAAAAAAAAACTTCTTGTTCCTTAGTCAGAATCTTAAGAGATTTCTTTTAATACCACACAATTAATTATTAAAATATTTTTGAGCGATCATATCAAGAACATTGTTTTTAATCCGCTCCGATATAGCATCTGATTTCTTTATATTTTATTCCTTGATTTTGTTTATATTTATTCGAAATTACTAATAAAAATACTTATAAAAAAGAAATACAAGATAAGAATAATATAAGAAAACAAAAATGTTTTGAAGTTTTTACAAAATAATAGAAAAATACATCTGAAAAATTAAAAAAAAGAGCAAGATTGTAAGAAATCATGTTCAAATCCAATTAACTTATCAATTTTATTGACCATGTGAGGATTTATAAAAGTGGGTAATTTTCTGTATGAGCATTTTTCAGTGTGAGCAATTTTCGTGTGAGCATTTATCACTGTGCGTTATTTTCGATGTGGGAATTTTCTATGTGAGGAGTTTTCGTGTGAGCCCTTGGATTGTGTGCACTTTTCTATGGGCATTCTTCGCGTGAGTATTCTTCTTGTGCGGATACGTCACCGAACCGGTAAAAACATTATATGTAGTGGCGGTTGAGGAGTTTCTGAAACGCACGCGATTTTCCGCCGTTAGCGCACTTTAACTTTACGTAAATCTACAAATATTATGAATTTACAATAAACTCAGTTTTTCCGATTTTGTTTGATTGATGGTTATTGAAATAAACGATTCAATAACTTTCAATTAAACTTAATTTAATATTTGATAATGACCATTTTGTAGATATGATATCAGATTATTTAAAAGTATGTTAGTCATTCCGATTGAAATATTTTAAATATTTTTATCATATCACTAGACAAGCGGAAGGCTGATATTCTATTTCATATCACATTACATTTCGTAGAATGAAAACAAAACTATTTGACTTATCAAAAGAACACGAAATTCTGAGTAACTAAATATTTTTTTGTGTCGTCATGATCGATTTATGTATTAATAGTTATTGGATAATGAACTAAATTAAAACTGGAATACCTATATTATAGAAATGCTATAATAATACAGTTAAATCATTTCTAGTTATTTATATATGTTATTCATAACATTTTCCGTTTTATTTTCTGTTTTATGACACCTATTATATTTATAATATTGCAAATATTATATAAATACATACATGATTGTAAAAATATACATTTCCTGTTACAGGATCTTTATTAATTTTAAGATTATTCAATAAAAATATGATGTACTTAAGGCGCTAGGAGAGTTTTGAGATATGGCAATATAAATAAACATAGCAAGTTTATTATTGCATCATTAAATAAACAAGTGGTTCTCAAGTTCACTGGGGTGCCGTTCATTACCTGCAGGGGTGCCGCGGACGTGGTTTGAAATTTAGCATCGTATGTATTTTTATACGCATAATAAAATTTTACAAAACTGAATGAATGCAAACGGGTACAACTCGTGGATTCCTACATTAACTTCCGATCGTTTTAAAATCACTACTCGGATTAGCGCGTTCTTAATGTTAAAAATTTCAAATGAATATTCGAAATCCATAGATTTATCATAGTAATCATGTGTCGGATTATGTACTGATGGTGCACCGTCCATGGTTGGGTCTTTAAACGGTTTTGTGTCACTTGCCAAGAAGGAAAATACTCTTATCATACCTACTCATTGTTTTTTTACATCGACAAGCCCTTATATCAAAAACTCTAGGAGCTATCAACTGTTCTGAGTGAAATCATTAGGATGGTAAATTTTATTAAGAGTAGGCCTCTTAAATTACGGGTGTTCGCAAAACTGTGTGAAGAACTTGGATGCATTTGAACTTTCTTCTTCATACTGTCAGATGGTTGTCCAAAGGACGAGTATTGATTCGTGTTTACGAAAAGTAGAATTACTCACTTTTTTTGATCAATAAAACAAACTTGAATTTTGTGAATTGTTGAAAACTGAATTTTGGTGTACTTAATTCACTTATTTAACCGATATATTTGAAGAATTGAATAAAATAGATTCTAGCATGCAAGGAAGAGATGAAAATTTGTTAAAATCGATAAAATTAAAACTTTTAAATACAAGATAGAATTTTGGAAAATAAAAGTCCATGAAGGTTATTTGGAAATATTTACAAGAACAACTAAAACAAAAGAAACATTATTAACTTGATTTATGAACATGACTGGGAACACAGATTTGCCACTATTTTCCAGATATTGATAGTTTAGACCAGTGGTTCTCAACCTTTTTTAGGTGAAGGCACCCCTATGCAAAATGTGAGATCTTCGCGGCACCCTACTATTAAATATGTCACTATTTAGTCAATTTAAAGTATAATCAATCAAAAGTATAATTGTGATGTTGGAAAAAAATAACAATAATATTACAATTACATAATATGTATTTAAAGATCATTCGAAAATTTCTTCGATTCGGTCTTCCGTCTTCGATTCCGAGAATAGCGGCGAATTTATTTTGAAAAGCTCGCAGCACCCTGGTTGAGAACCACTGGTTTAGACGGATACGAAATCCGTTCGTGGAATTATCATCCAATCCTAATAAATTAGAATTAAACTATAAAGAAGAAGAGGAATTAATAGAAATTCGCAATGATCGTACGTTGTGAATGAAATACTCTAAATTTTTATTAGAATCCTTTTGGATATTAATTCCAAAAGAAAGATTGAAGTCGGTAGAACATGAAATGCGAATATGTTTGTCCAAAATACGCCCAAATATAAAGGAATTATGTAATCAAGCTTATGTATCACATTAATTTTTTGTGAATCTTTTGTTCTCATTTAAAGAATATCTTTTTAATTAAAAAAACACATTTTCTTTCATTATATTATAAACGTTTATAAACATAAGATAAATAAAATGTCTTTATAATTTAATGCACATGATGGGGGTGCCAGAAATTTTGCATAATCGATTTGAGGTGCTTTCATATTAAAAAGTTTGAGAACCACTGAAATAGACCATTCAAAACATAATAGATACACTGATAAATAAATTTAATGTACTCTGCCTATTGTTTACAGTGTATGTTGTAAGTGTAAACTTATCAATATGAGTGAGTTAACGCAGAGCCGCAGTAAGGAAAACTTGCGCTAGGGGCAAAACTGTGTTTTGGCGCCCTTGGCAAATAAACGTAAGTGATAAGCAAAAACAAGGTTCTCACCTCCCAAATTCTAAATGATGAGCAAAAAAAAGGTCCTCACCTCCCAAAATCCAAGCAATGAGCAAAAAAAAAGGTCCTCACCTTCGCGGAATGTGGCGCCCTTTTCCTTACAGCGCTATAGGCCTTCTCCCCCTCCGCCCCCCCTTTACTGCGGCTCTGAGTTAACGCGACGAGATCATCGTGCAATAATTTTGTACAATTTCAAACGTAGTTTATCTGCGGATGAGTGTATCTCCGAAATGTTTACTATTTTTTCTGAGAATTGTTCAAATCGGAGCATAGTGTTTTGTTGGCATAAACAATTTCAAAGAGAATTTTTTTAACCTAGATGATCCTGGCCTTCCTCGTCCAGGAAGGCCACGTGAAAGAGTAACTCCTGTAAATATTGCTGCGGTTAAAAAACTGTTCCATGAAAATAGATGAATTACATACAGACAGATAAAGGAGTCTTTGCACATTAATGCACCAGCTATCCGTTCAATTATTCGCGACCATCTGGAAGATAGGAAAGTTTCTACGCTATGGGTAGCCCACAACCTGACTGATGCACAAACAGCAATAAAAGTTGAATGATGTAGAACAGATTTTCCGAAACTTTTTGAGCCGCGGAGCACTTTTCACGAGAATAATTCGTCGTGGAGCACTATCGTTGCTATATATATATATATAATAAAGCCATGTCTTGTCCCCTGTCATTATGGAGTTCACGTATTTCGAGTGTCCCATTTCAAAGTTTTTCACACCATTTTCTACACCTGAGTTTCCCAAACTGTGCTCCGCGATCTACTAGTGTCTCTCTCTATATATATATATATATATATATATATTGTGATGCTATATATATGGTGTGAAAAACTTTCAAATGGGACACTCGAAATACGTGAACTCCATAATGACAGGGGACAAGACATGGCTTTATTATTATGATGTGCCATCAAAGTCAAAAAACAAGATATGGCTTTTTAAGACGAAGAAACTCCACCCGCTATTACGAGATTTGTTCTAAAAGAACAAATTTTTTTGTTTGCCTCAGTAGATTCAGTTTCTTCCAAACTTACGGCCACATTCACGCCTTGACACTCGCTGTTGTCTTGTGTTTCTCGAGTATTTATTTCAATAACAAAAGGCATGAATACAGTAATCAAAGTATTTACCCTCTTTTGAGCCTGTCAGGGTCACCTTAAGCCATGCAAGGGCCCTAGGGCACACAAAGCTTGGGGCCCAATTAAGAAGCCACAAAAAAACAGTGAAGGAAAACAGCAGTATGTGTTTTTATTTAGTGACTTAATTGGTTATTTTGGTTAGCTTTATTCAAATTAAATATAAGTGAAGTGATTACTATTTTGAGAATTGGACTTACATTAATGATGATGGTTTCTTCCGGGATTTTTGTTGAGCAAAATCTTCTATTATGTCCACAAAGTCTAATTTTTGAAGGATATCACTTTCTATGCGCATGATTGACAAATTAGTAAGTCGTTCTTATAACATAGTCGTTCGTGATTCATTACCGACCGCCAACATATATAAGGTAGGTATTGTGATCATACCGATTTTGACATTTCGAGATTTTGATGGATCTCCACGAATTGAGGTCCCTAAATAACATTTTGACTATTTTTAGCATGATGTCTGTCCGTCCGTCCGTCTGTCTGTCTGTCTGTCTGTGTATACGTGCAGAGCAAATTCAGCTAAAAGGATTTTTATGAAACTTCATATTTAAGCTTCTGCCATCAATGGCAGGAGCTGATCACCTTTTGGTAAAAATCGGTTGACTAAAAATGGGAGTTTACTCGTTTCCATTTTAAGATTTTTGCGAAAATTTCACAACAGAAAAATATTTCGAAAAAATTTATTGAACAAAAGTTGCTATAAAATCAATAAATAACAACTTTTATTTGAGAAATTTTTTGATAAAACGAAAAAAATTTTTAAAAATTTTCGAAATATTTTTCCATGTCTCAATTTTTTCAATATGTAACGTTTCCATGGTCATGATAAATAATATCTCTGTTAGAAAACATTAGGCCAAGTTATTTCTACTCTGCTGCTAGAATGTATTTTATACAACTACTTTATGATGGCGGTCGGTCCTGTGGTGGCCACAGCTGATTTTTTTAAATTATTTTTATCCGTGAAAATGCTGTCCACTACAATTTGTGACCATAAATTTCATCTAGTTTTCGATTTACATTTAAATTTAGAAATTTTAAAGGCAACTCTTATTAAAATTTAAACGGCATTTTGAGGCCCCCATAAAGCCGGGGGGAAAACGGAACTGGAGCCAGTCCATTCAGCAGCCCAATTTTCAACTTCTCCGTAGTTATGGAAGTTATGTTATCTTCCAAAGCGTATTGCACCAATCGGAACAGATGGTAATTGCTTGGGGTCAGGTCTGGAAAATATGCTGGGTGTGGAAGAACTTCCCATGCGAGCTCCATCAGTGTTTGTTTCACAGCTATAGCAACATGAGGCCGAGCATTGTCATGGAGAAAAATCACTGTCCGGCGATTTGATGCAATTGATGGTCGTATTCGCATAAAATTATCATTCAAGCGCCCCAATTTTTGTAGATAACGTTCGGCGGTCATTTATACCTTTTGTTTTAACAGCTCATAATACACGACACCCTCCATATCTCACCAAAAATAAAGCATTGCTTTATGACCGTGGATGTTTCGTTTTGGTTTCGACGTTGATGGTTTGACCAGGATTAACTTCTTGCGTTTCGGTTTGTCAAAATAGTTCAATTTTTCATCGCCGGCAACGATACGTTACAAGAAACTCTTCTTTTTATGCCTTACAAGCAAAGAAATCAAGCTGTTTAAACGAATAGCAATTGCATTTTCAGTCAGTTTATGTCTACCTTCTTTCTGGATCTTTCCCATGGGTTGTAAACATCGTAATATGGTTGATCTATCGATTTCGAGCTGTTGAGCCAATTCTTTGAGTGTTTGACCAGGGTTTTCTTTCAGTAGAGCTTGCAGTTGTTCATCTTCAAACTTTCTCAATTGTCCTGGACGTTGTTTGTCGTGATCGTCACAATCATCACTTTTAAATCGTCGTAACCAATCTCTACATACTGTTTCCGATGGAGCACATTCACCAAATCTATTATCTTTTACCGATTGATTCAAGTTTGTTATCATTTTTTTTTTAGGAAAAGCCAACTTCAATATATAAAAAATTAACTAGTGACAACTTAAGAAAATTTAAATTCCTATTAGTTCCGCCTAAAAGATTGGATTAACTAAATTAATTAATTTTATTATTACAAGTATAATATTGTACTTACAATTTTATTTAAAATTTTCCTTGAACCCGAACCTGAAAAAATTTAGGTTCTTGAACCTAAAAAATATTCTGTTATTGAACCTAAAACCGAACCTAAACCTAAATAAATTCAGCTTCAGGTCTCTGCTTTGAGCTCCCTTTCCGATCTATCTTTTAGTGGCCATACTTCGATATTTTGCATTACAACAATTGTGTCGTAAATTAGTTATTTTTCTCTTTGAGAAACATCAGTTATTTTTGTAGTAAATAACCAATAACCATATTAATTCCATAGATTCCGTAGTCAACGCCTGTTTTTAAACAATCAATTCTTTTAAAATAATTTCCACATTGTTTCTCATGTTTTACATCCGGTCTATATTATTAATATTAAAATTAATTAACAGAAAATTATTCATCGGCAAGTATTGTGACAGTCGTCTGACCGGAAGTGGATGTCTGGCAGCTATACTAAGAAATCTGGGAAATATATGGTTCCACATAGCAACACAGTGGTTTGACTTAGAGCACTGGTAAGTCACTAAATTCCTAACCTCTTATATATTTATTATTATTTTTTTAAATTTCCTAATTTAGATCAACAAATGGAAATTTTTATATTTCCAAATTTCACTTATTCAAACTCGTAGACACTCCTAACAAACTGTAAAACTGAATTTCTGTACTTTAAATTAAATGACAAAACAAATAATATAGTACAAAAGTGGGTTTTTGGGAAATAAATAAACCTAAAAGACAACGCACTAAAATAAAGGACTATCCTCTACCTTTATAATAAAGGACGTTAATTTTTTTTTACTGATAAGATTGAACAATGGAACTGGTAAATTTTCGTATCTCGAGAAATCAAAAATTAGACTTATTTTCTGGAGAATTCTCGAGAGATCTCGAGAAAAATAATATCTTATTTTATTGTTGAAAATATTGTAGAATAAAATCAACTTTGAAGTACTAAAGTATTCATTTAAATAACATTAGAACAAACGGATAACAGGGCTTTAAAAATAATTATGAAAACGGAACGTAATTGCATATTAATTGAAAATACGTATGTATAGATATATTTACATGAAATTAAGAAATTAATAATAATAGTAATAATTATTTTATTTAACTTGTAGATAATCTTTTACATAACAGTTTTAAACTGAACAAAAAACGAAATGTCATTGATTATGATTATAATAAATAATACACTAAATTAAAATTAAATATTGGAACAATAAATGCTAATTAGCTAAAAATTATAAATCGCTTCTTATCTGTTGCCACAGTTGCGCTGCGTGAGACAGAAAACAAATTTTATCAAAATTAAATAATAATCAGTAACTCACAAAAGATATTTTTTTTAAATTTTAAATAGTTTTTTAAAAAGTACAATGCGCTTAACGTGGCGTCGGCCAGTCTACTAGTTTTATTGGTGTCAAAATCATTCGCTACTGATTTTTTCTTTTTTTTTTTCGTTTTGTGTTGAAGTCTAATGGTATAGAGGGCATCTAAAAGTAGATGCAGGAGTATATTTTTTTTGCGACAGGCTTCAACCTAACTTTTCCGAATTATGTGAATGATGCGAATAGTAGCTGACAATTCATTTTCGGAATTATGTTATAAATAAATGAAGGCTTCTATTGAAGGATTGACTTTTGGTTTCACTCACAAAAGTCCTCCATTTTGATCTGTTAATTGTCAAGTCTTTCCATATATTCTGTATGTCAGTACTTGCTAGATCTTCGGTTACCTGATCTCTACATCTCTTGCGAGATCGTCCCACTGGTCGAAGAGTTGAACCCTCGTTCCTTCCATAAAAAAAAAAAATAAGTAAATTTTCCCATATTTAGGTTTCTCGAAAATCATTGTAAATTCTCGGGGAAAGTGTATTAAGATATTAGATTTTTGAGAAGAGTTACTAGGTGGACTAATCTAATAGGCAACGCATTGCACGAAGCAACACAAATGGCTCTAGATAATGAAATGTGGCGAAACACAATAAAAGCTATTTACTAATAGTGTCTTCTTATCCCTTTGGGGGTAATCAGAATAAGAGAGAAAGACCCAAATATTAGCAAGTACCAATTTCCTCAAATATAATTCTGTATTCTATCAATAGCTGCAATACCATATTGCTCAATTCGTTAATATCCATATTGTTATCTGCGGGAAACTGTTGAATTCTTTTGTTTTCAAGATAATAATAATAAAATTATATTCGTTTGTTAAATAATGACATTATAGCTTCCTGTAGTATTATTTCATCTCCTAATTTGGAATATGTGCTAATCCAAATACCTCACCTACTGTTTCCTAACAATACCAGTAAGCTGAGAATTTTATATGTGAACATCAAAGTGCAGTTTTTCACATCATACCGCAATGTTTCATAATAATAATATTCGTTAAATTATACTCCATTTCCGAGTACAGTTTGTACAAAACAAAATACGATAAGTTAAAAAATTTATGTGGTGTGTAAATTTCAACATATTTTAGGATTTCGTAAGCAACCCTCCGAAATCCCACTTACATGCTCGGATTTTGTGAGTGGGAAAATGTAATTTGGTAGTGAGCTATCACAAAATATTTCAGTTTTTTTTATCAGTCCGGTTCGTCTTTTTATACCGACTGTTGAATATAAAAAGGGATGCATTCTAATCATACTGATTTTGACTTTTCGAGATTTTTAGAGATAAGCACGAATTAGGCTTTTTGAAAAACGAATCAAATGTTTTAAGCGTGATGTCGATCAGTCGGTTCGTCGGTCTGTCTATCTTCGGATACGTGTAGAGCAAATTTGGTTGAACAGATTTAAAAAATATATATATATATATATATATATATATATATATTTGAGCTTCGGACGTGAATATCTCAGTTTAGTCAACTCAGAATAGCGACGCGACATCCACACCTTGAATTTCGCGTTTAAATTATTTAATAACAAACTAGATGCCCCAGAACTTCTTCAAAATTTAAATATTCGAGTCGCTGACATAAGATTGAGAATTAACAATGATCACTTTTTCAAAATTTCAGAATCTATGTCACCACTGAACAAAATGCTCGGTCTAAAAAACAAGTCCCTGATAGAGATGTAGATAACGACAATTATAGAAAGTTTGTTAATATAAAAATTAATTAGACTAGTTACATTGTATTTTATTGTATATTTGCTTATATTGTGTTTTAATCTTCTATATCAGGGGTTCTTAAACTTATGTAGTCCGAGGACCCCCTCTTGATAACATTTTTTTTTGCGGATCCCATCCCAGCCCTAGGCATTTACGTCGTTCTAGAGACTTAATTTCTGGCTCAATAAACTCATAGGCACTACGATGTAATTAATATTGGTGAAAATGTATCGCTGGTTATTTTAATAAATGGTCTTGTGCATTTATAGAGGAACATTTTTATTAGCATATAGAATAAAAAACATAAAATTAATAAAAATAGTAGTAAAAAGAATAAAAAAAGTTTCAAATTATAATACGTTAAACTCATACAAACATTTCTTGGTCAAATATTGGTCAAAATAGATTTTATTATAATATGTAAATAACTTGCAGTTGAATAAAAATAATTAAATTTTTACTAATTATTGTTTAGTTATGTCAATAACCAGTTAGATAACAACAAATACAAAAAGTCTTGACCAAGTAGGATTTTTATTAAATGAGTTATTTGAATAAAAGCGAGAAGTTGGGGGATGTAAAGTTAATATCACAATTGTTTCGCGGACCCCCAGGGGTCCGCGGACCACAGTTTAAGAACCGCTGTTCTATATTATTAGTATTTCTATATTATTGTTATTATAATATTATTATTGTATTGTATTTTTTTTTTCAGTACTATGTAACTGGAGTTGTGCACTACTGTACAAATCTGTATAGTTACTGGTTATAAATATATAAATAAATAAATTAATTAAATTTTGATACAGATCCGTCTACCTGAATGGATAGATGATTACTGATGTCACTTTTCTCTCTTTTTTTTTTAGCTAGTAAGTTTACATCACAAATTGTATTTCATTTACATTAAATATTTAATTTTTTATGTATATTTTATTCTACTGAAATTAACAAATTATTAAAAATAGTGTGCATTGATGCCACTGTTTACTATAAATAAAATTTCAAATTAAAATACCGTGAGTTCAAAAAGTAATTACATCGGGTTGGCTATGGAAAAATGAAATAATGTCTACCGCAAGCTTTAGAATAAACTAACTGTCGCCGACCGGCGTAGCGTAGTGGTAACTTGTGCTCTGCGTTGCGAAGGTCTCGGGTTCGAATCCCGTTCAGGCATGGAAATTTTCTCAAAATAAAAATTGTCCTGGCTAATTGCCACAGCAGAAAAGGCCATTAAATAAAAAAAAATAAAAAAACTAACTATCATAACTATTGTTGTTGTCATAAGTTATTTATTGTTATATAAAGCTTACAGTAGACATTATTTTATTTTTCTATAGCCAACCCTTATGTAATTACTTTTTGAACTCATGGTATCTATTGTAAATGAATATTAAATTTAGTATTTATGAATTTATTAAATTCAAAATAAAATTCTGAACAATTTTTATATTTAAATTCTTTCTGTATAACCAATAAGGAAGCAGGAAATTGCACATTTTAGTTTTTACAGGTTAAATTCCTATATGTATATGCTATTCACTTTTGTAAGAACAAACTAAGAGGGAACTTTGTTTTCAATAGTTTGCACCTTTAAAACTGTATGTCATGTTGGTATTAAAAAATATCACTTTTTTAAAATGTCGATCTATTTGACATATGTCATAATGAAAAATGATATCTTAATTATAGTGATCATAACCTTATCAACTTAAGTCGGTTTTACAGCGTTAGGAATATTTTTAATTGACATTTAAAGTCAGTAATACACCATAAAATTAAAAAATAACCAGATCTAGTGTGTTCTTACAAAAGTGAACAGCTTATACCTGGTCAAATCGAATTCAAATTTTTAAAAATTGTTTTCATAATATTTTTTAAAAATTACAAAATTTCATAGGTATACATATTTCAAAAAAACTTCAATATCAATAAAATACTCCTAGAGTACTATTTCGGTTCACATTAATAGGTGTGCATTACTCTTTTTTCAGATTTTTTAGTGGATAACTAAATAGGCAACATTTTTAACAAAAATCGTGTCGAAATAAAAATTAGTTTTTGTTCGTTAATTTAATCTTTAAAGGCTTTCATTTGATGACTCTATTTTAAACTGTATTATAAAATGACTATTATTTTCGAAAAAAAAAAAAAAAAACTGCCGAAAAAAGAATTTGATTCTGAATCTGATCTAATTCGAACTATTGCACATACTTTGAATTTCGTTAAAACTCCTCTGGTATATAAATAAGGGAAAATTTTTTTTGGAAATATCTTTAATAGTTAATGTTTAATATTAAATATTTTAATTTTAAACAATACAAAAACCTATACTTTTGAAAAAATAATTTAATAAAAAATTCCTAGCATTCTACTATTTTAATTCAGATAAATGTGCATTATTCTAATTTTTTAAACCATCTCGTCTAGGAAATAGATTGGGAGACAATATCTTTTTGACATATTTTTTTTAATCGCGCCAAAATAAAATTTTCTTCATTAATTCAAATAGGTATTTTTTTTTTTCGAAATCTCAGAATTATTCCAATATGCGGCTCAAGAAACTGTATATGCATATCAAATTTCAACTTTAGGTCCAGCCGTTTGACCACAATGTCTACTCTACAGACAGACAAACAAGCACATATGTGATTATTAGGGCCCGATCTGTCTCGTTCGTCTCTCTGGGCAAAAAAATTATGTTTGCCCCCCCCCTTATATTTAATTATAAATAATTATTTCAAAATGTATTTTTTGACACTGAGTGAAAGACTTAGTAGGTATTTGTTGAATAATAAAAGCCATTTCTTTTATAAAAAATATTCATAAAAAAAAATTATGTAAAGTGTAAATTTTCATACATTTCAAGGTTTTGCAGGGGTATTAGGAAATGTTAACAAACTGGTACATATTAAAAATCATAAGTTTCGACTTATTAAAGAATAATCTACGTTAGCGATGGCCCACCTTTTTCGCCAGACGGGTCAAAATTGAATTTGTAATTTTGTAAATTCAAAACGCGGGTCAAATATATAATACGTAAATAAAAATATGCCGCTTTAAGGTGAAAATGTATGTGGAATTCCCTGCTAATCTCGTTAACTCTACTTGATCTAGCGGCCTTGTGTTTAGCGAATATAATACAGATTCATCAGTCAACGGTTCAATTCCATCTCGCTATTATTATCATGTTTGTCGATTTTCCTAATCTATCTTGCGCTTGCACTCGTTCTGATCTCCTATCTTATTTAGCTTAGAATTTCTCTTTAAAATCTTCAGAACTACAAAGATATTCGTTTGTACGGGTCATTTGAAATTTTTATTGATTTAAATTTTCTCTTTGTACCAATTTTATCGCTTTGGGCAGTTGCTCTGTTTGCGCCTTCTTAGATCGGGCCCCGGTGACGGTATAATTGTTTTTGGTGATATCTACGAAATCCTAAAAAGTACGAAATAGTTGTCCAACTGCCAATTTATCTGCAGACAGTTTCACAAAACGCTGGCGAAACTTAATGATAATGTTGTTGTCTAATCGCCTGACTATTTCTACTAAAATATTCGTCCTATTAATAATTTCTAGTTACGCCACTGACCCAACGTTGATTTACTAATGTACATAAAGAAATAATTATGTAAAAACCGTAACAAAATGGATATCATCAGAAGATAAAAATCAAAATGTAAACAAAACGCTGAGTAAACTTATAAAGTGTAAAAGTTGTGATTTTATTTTTATTTCCTGCAATCAGTGATCTATAGATCATCTAATATAATCCACAAATCTTTTCTACACGTGGAAACACGCCAAGAAAATCAGGAAACGAACAAAACGCACCTGCCAACAATCACTAAACAAGGAAGTACTTCTTCTACTACCTCATCCTTTTCTAACAAATACTAATAACTTGGCAACGTTGCATCATTCGTCAGATCTCGGACTAGTGTTCGGAAGACAACCGAACAGGATACTAGCGGTGTTTGCGGGGTGGGAGAAGAAGGGACCGCCCCCAAACTTGGCGTGGGGCGCCACAGCAGTTTCGACAGGCACAAAAGCATACTGTAAGTTCAGTAGTAAGGTGGTCTTCGTTAAAGGTAGACCACAGTTACTAGGATCTGATTTTGTGATGTAAATATTATCACAACACAAGTTTATTTACCGTGTTTTTGTGCAGTGACATTTTGTGAGTGTTTATATTGGATTATCAATAATATCAGTGATTGTTTACCGGATTATCTTGCAATTAAGGTAATTGATACTTCTTTTTTACTATTTTTCAAGTCTACACCATAACACCACTTTAAACGAAAAAGCATAAATTTTATTAAATTCAGCGCTGTTTATGATCTGTTAATTTATTGGAGTGTTGGTTTCCTATGGAAAATTTCTGTGACAGAGTTATTTATTCTTTTATTGTGTTGTCTTAATAAATACGTAACGAAAACACCTCCCCCCACCTTTTATCTTTTCTAGAAATATGTTAAATACCTATTCCGAAACCAAATGTTGATACATTTATAAGAAATTTTAAATTTTCCACTTAAAGAATTATACTTATTAAGTTAGGGCCTAGTTTTTGACTGAAATAGGGTGCTATTTCATCTGTTAGGCGCAAAAATGACGATTTTATATATGTATGAACCCCTAGGCAAATTGGGGAACCCTGGCCCTCTCCTTAAAAAAATTATATTAGTGTCGAGCCGAAAAAGATGGGCTGCCTTGTGATAAATAGGGCCTTTGTCTAGGGCAGCGATTTATCCGCCACACTGATATAGTAAAGATTTATTTAAGTAAAATTTGAATTTTAAGATTATTAAAGTTCAATAACTAAAGTTATAAAAATTGGTCAAAGTATGACGCTAGTTCTGCCCCAAGCTTCTCCAACAATCTTACTACTAAATTACCAGGACATACGAAATATCAGGAAAAATTCAGACAGGCCTTTAGAAATGGAAATGCCTAAAGCAAACTGTGCCTTATCCGTTTTTCTTATGTAAGTTTGCCATTCTTAAGTGCCGTAGACTCATATCTTCTGAGTTTCCAGTAGTAGATGTAAGTATTCGCCCAAGTAGGCCCGGTCCCAGAGCCCTGCGCCTTTTTTGACCCCCGAAGGAGACTACTTTTTCCATTTTTTGCTCATTATTTCGATACGACTTCCTTTAGGGGCCCATAAAAACCTTACTCCGTCACTGTCAGTATCCCTCAGACATACATTTGGGTTTTTTACTAGTCTTCCTGTTTCAGGGCGATGGTTTTTCTTGCCCATAGAGAAGACATAATTCGGTGTCTGCTAAATATAATTTAATGGAGGTATAAGAAAAATCGTAAAAATTAATTTTTATATGCTACATAAAAGTCGTAATTCCATGGTCTTCGTGGCCGCCACATGCCGTGAAGCCCCTACGCGGTCACCTAGACTCGCCTAATGGTAAAACCCCGTCTTCTTTTCATTCCTCCTGGAGAGGAATGAAAAGCGAATTCGTGAGGCTCATATAAGCAAAGAGTTGTTATAATATTGTTGTCAAATAATAAACAAAATAAAACAATATGTAAAACGAATGAAAAATCTACAAATGTTAAATAAATCAACAAACCACAACAATAATTGCGTATCAGAATTGGCGATAACGGAAACCGTAAATAAAAAATTCACGTAAAAAATTTTGTTCAAACATTCCCTATTACAATGTTTCCTTTTAGAAATACCTGCTAATATTTCGTAAAAACACCTTTCCAAACCAATTATTTTGTATATATTTTTCTATTATTTAAAATGTCTTATTGTACTTAAATATTGAACAATAACCACCACTCTCTGAATTTCACTTTGCTATTAAATGACTAAATTGGTGATGAAAGCAAGTTAATTGAATCCGGAAATGGTAGGCGTCCGGCGTCCTTAAGATTGTTTGTCTGTACAAGGCAGTGAAGGTACCTGTTGAATGCGCCTTGTAGAGCTTCTTAGAATTACGTACACTCCCCTGCTACGTAAGAATTCCCGTATTACCGGCGTGTCGAGCTGGTTGCATACCATGTGAGTTTTTCATAAAAACACGGAAATAGATACGATGTTTATATAATACAGTAACCCAAAATAGTAATTATTTTATGAAATAAACTTTTAACAAATAAATTACAAAATAGTTATTAAATGTAATTAAATTTAAACTATTTAAAAAGTATAATTGTAAAAATGTAAATAGACAACCCCCCTGTTGATAGGGTTGGGTCCTAAACACAGTAGCGATAAGCAAAATTTCGCAAAACGATACCAAAAAATTCAATTTTAAATATGAAACACTTTAATATTACCAGACCCTGGTTAACAGCACAGCACGAGAAACTAATCATAAAATAGTAATATAATATATTGCAAAATATGGTCATAAAAAAAACAAGGGTTACGACGAGTACTTCCGAATTATTCGCTATTCGCCACTAAATTCTCTATTCGGCCAACTATCGAATAATGGAATTATGATTCGTTGTTAGGCCGAATATGTATTATTCGGCATATGCTAATAAAGCTGTAATAAAGAAAATTATTCAATATATGTAAATAATGAATCATTTAATAATATCTTAATTTTACAAATATCTCAAAATTACTAGGCTCAAAATAGGGACATTTTACTTATTATACAGATTAGCATATAAAAATATTTTACTATTACTATCGTTGTCATACTTATTTGTTGTATGTATTGTAGGAGCGCTAAATTGTGATGAAGGGAACTTAATAATTCTACGTTTTGAGGCAATAATCTGTTACGGTTTTTCCGTAAACATTTCCAGCTTCAGAAAATAAACTTTTCTGAATAAACTGTACTTTCCGGAGATGACAGAAATGTTTTTGCTTATGAAGCCAACTTCGGAAACGTATTATAATGAAATTTCCACTATCGAAAAAGACATAATGTTTTTTTTTTCTAATAGTAATGTCAAATAAGTATTGAGATAGGGGAAATTTTTTAAGATCGCTGCGCCATATGCGGCAAAGCTGGAACACTCGAAAGTGACGTTAAACTGTTACTCGTGTATTTGTTTACATGGTGAAAATGAACACGAGCTTTTTTTTTTTTTTATTTAAAGGTAATCTACGATTTACAAGATATGTTTACAAGGATATTATTATAATGTACTATTCTAAAGAAATATTTAGTTTCTCATTGTATTTTTAATTCTTTTTGACTGTCTGTTAATATAATAGCAACAAAAATATATTAGTAAAAATTAATATCTCTGTCTGAAAAAAATAGAAAGGCCTTTTAATATATCAACTGATGATTTAGGCAAATTTTGGGTGGAGTAAGTGCTTTTTTTCAGTCTTTTCTTGGACGTAAAAAATCACTTTCCATAAAATGCACCGAGCAAACGTGCATGCATGGGCTTGGCATTTTGCCCATTTTTAGTTTTTAGGTGCATAAAAACCTACGATCTACTTTCTCTCTGCCTCCAAACGTCGTTTCAATTGATATTTTTTTCGATTTAGGTAAATTATGGAATGTTTAAGAGGGATTCTTCCTTATTCACGATTTACATTGCTGCACACAACAAAATCGTTTTATTTTTCATGATTCACAAAAATAAAACACAAACAACAAAAAAACACGTATTTCTCCATTGAACAAAACAAAACAATGTCATTCTCGTATCTTCCGCAAATTGCCACCAGATGTCAGGGCGCTTAGGAAGTTTCCCCTATTGGGTTTTTTGTTGTTGAGTCTCTGGCTTTTATTTCTTCAAAATATTTCCAAAAAGAAGAGCCGGTTTAGAACTATTCTCATCTTCATAATTATTAGAAGATGAGCTTCTGTCGTCATCTTGAGTCATCATCACAGCTTTGTCTCGGGTGTTCTAATACCACACGATTTCTTACTGCTGTTGCATTATTTACTGAGAAAAAGTCATTTTATAGCGTGAGTCGTGTACAGTAGCAATACTGTAAATCCTTGGTTTTTCAATGGTTTTTAATATTGCTTCGTCAAAAAGACCATCCAATAACTCTTGACGTATCGAATTAAAATTTGTAGAATCCTTTTCCAAAAAGGGCATGCATTTATTTTACAGTATTCGGCCGAATAATAGTTAAAAGTTTTAACCGAATACTCGATAATCGGAATCGCTCCAAATCAATAATACGGTTTTCGGGTATTCGGAAAAATCACTATTCGTCACAACCATAAAAAAAAAAAAAAACTAAAAGTTGAGAGCGGTATAACAAATTACGAATACTCACTCGCCTGGTGCACAATGAATGGGGTTGTCTTCATTTAGTAGGATTATTCTGAACAGACTTGTTTACTTTTGTCTGTTTCTTTCTTTTAAGATTTTTGCAACTAATTATTTTTTATCGGTTCAATGAAGCTTTTGATCATTTTGTTTAGCAAAAGTCCTCTTCAATTAGTAAAAACTGTGCTCGTGACAACAAAAATTAAAATTCCATTTAGTTCCGCTTAAACGTTTGGAATAGCCTATATATGAGATAATACTTCAAGAATTATTAGTAATAAAGACAATAAAAATTGTTTACATATCTTTACTTATTTGCAAGTATTTAATTATCGAGCATAAACATTTCGACAGAAGGAATTTTTCATTTCCGGGATGTTATCAAAGAAATACGTTATTGACACGTGCGAAGTAAGCTAAGAGTACATGAGGAAATGAACAATATACTCTGTTATTACATTTCAAATGAATTTCAAATGAGGAATTACATTTGTAGTATATGACACAAGGAAATATTCATGACGCCAAAGCACGTTCGTATAAATTAATATTTTCAGTTCCGGAATTGAGCTATAGGTGGCCTTGCCAAATAAGAATGGAGGAAATGTTACGAGTTATTTACACACTAAAATTAATTTTCTTGACTTGAAGGTTTTTGTAGAGCTTTTTTAGAACTAGGATGTGTGTTTTTGTTGAAAAACAAATGTTTAAAGGTTATGTAAGCACAGTGAATGCTATAAAATATGTTTAATATTTAATTAATAAATATGAGGCTTGCTGTTATAGAATATATTACAAGATCTCATAAAAAGTTGAACATATTAATGAAAAATGCTTTTTTATCGCAAAAATTGTATAAAAAATATAGGAACACTTCAGCAAATTTTTAAAATCACACTTGTTACGGAATTTTGGTATCTATATGGCCACTCCAAAACTAATTTTCTTGCTAGGAGCTATTTTTTTAATGTTTGAAGTTGGAAGCTCAAATGTATCTGTTCCGTTTACATACTACATACGAATATAGTATATGTTTATGTTTTGTGAGATTTACAAGTGAGTGTACTATCCAACCGGATAATTCGGTATCCGGTAGTCTGATTAGGCCGAATATCCGGTATCCGGCTTTATGAAAAATCAATATCCGTTGCATCTCTAGTATTGAGTCCTTTCAAATGCAATTTTCTATTTAATTCGGTTTTTATGAGAAATATTACTTTTATTATATTACCATGTATGGTACTAGGATTTGAAAATTTTCATTTGCTGACCATTAAATTTGATATAATATGAGTAAATATTATTTTATTGTAGTGTACAGGTTGTATATATACCATGAGTTCAAAAAGAAATTATATAAGGGTTGGCTATGGAAAAATAAAATAATGTCTACTGCAAGATTTCGATGGATATCCACGAATTGAGGTCCCTAAATAACGTTTTGACTATTTTTAGCATGATGTCTGTCGGTCCGTGTACACGTGCAGAGCAAATTCGGCTAAAAGGATTTTTATGAAACTATTTTAGCTTTAAAAAATATTTAAGCTTTTGACATGAATAGCACGAGTTGATCAATTTTTAGTAAAAATCGGTTAACTAGAAATGGGAGTTTACTCGTGTCGGTTTTAAGATTTTTGCGAATATTTTATTACAGAGAAATATTTCGAAAAAATGTATTTAACAAAAGTTGCTATAAAAGCTATAACTAACAACTTTTATTTGAGACATTTGTTTATAAAGCAGCATAAATTAAACAAGTACTTTGTGATGGCGGTCGGTTCTCTGGTGGCCACAGCTGATTTTTTATTACTGAGATATAAGGTGCTTTCCTTTTACAAGTAAAAATGCTTAGCTAAGCTTACAAGTTCGACAAATGCGTAAGTAAGGGTAAGGGGGGAGGAAAAATCGTTTGTAGTCTTATAAAATGGAACGCTCTTACAACTATTAACTTAGGTAAGCTAAGTATTCTGGTAAAAGGAAAGTACCGATAATAGGGTGACCATTTTCTTACGAAAGCAATGCGGGACGGAGCAAAAAAAGGTCCTCATCTCCCAAAATCCAAGTGAAGAGCAAAAAAAAAGGTCTTCACCTCCCAAATCCAAGTGAAGAGCAAAAAAAAAGGTCCTACCATCCCAAAACCAAATGCGGGACAAAATATTAAAATGCGGGACTTTTGCGGGACAAAATGTTAAAATGCGGGATGAATGGTCACCCTAACCTATAATATAGATGTAAAGTCTACATATACAATAAATTTGCTTAATAGTACATATATTTTTTGTGGTCCGCGGTAGAAAATTAAATATTTTACAGGTCCGTGGTAAGTTTTCGGTTGAGAAACGCTGCTATAGTTAATATTAGTTGTTTTATTTCTATTAAATTAAAAAGAACAATGGTTTTTTCCAATAAGTAGTGTAACCTAACTTAACCGCAGTCTAGTTATTACAATATCCAGCTTAGTGTTATCTGAGCACCATATTATCTGTGTTCCGGATCATTGCAGGCTTCTCATACATAATTGTGAATTAGATTTGTGTTGCGTGTGTGTTCAGAGGGAGTTGCATGAAAGGAAGAAGCAGTTTGCTCCTTCCCGCTCTCTACTTAAGCCATTTGCAACAATGTACAATAATAGTTTGATTGGGCTCGTGATTCACGGCGGGATGTACATTTTGTCACATTAACTTTTGTGTTCAGATAACTCGATGATATATCAGCTTCAAACTATATTTAGAGTGGTGTGACTTTGTTCAGTTTAATAGGTGGACACTCAAATATTCGTGCAAGCATTCAAGCAACAGACAATACGTAAAACCGCATATCAAAAAGTATTGCAATTAATATTTTTTTGATTGGGGCATAAAATGAAATCTCTTGCTGAATAGATTAACGGATAACATTTAATTTAAAAACCCGTTATTTATACGTTAAAATGCCATATATTATGTATATATTTTGTATGAGTGGGAAGTTTATATTTACCGCAGACGATGATTACCCATGAATACATTTTACACACGAATTAGGTATATACAATATTTTTCCAGCGACCACAACTCTGCAAACATTCCTTCTGAGATAAATCGTAATAACAGTCCGATTTTAATATTTCAAAATAATTTATGGTTTATCTACGGTGGTAACGTCCAATCAGAGCTGTTCAAAATATTCAGTAAAAGTATTTTAAACATCAAATATCGGGCAAAGTATTTGTAATAACAAATACCATTAGTCATCACTTAGATTATCAAATACTATAAATATAATGGAAATACTAGAAGTACTTCAAATACTGAAATATGCTTGAAATCCTCAAGTGAAATATGGAAAACCAGTGGCGAAGAGCGACCTCCGCTAGACTTGCCCGACCATAAAAACCGAAAACCTCGAAAACATTACCTTAAAACCTATTCCTCTCATCAATTTCCAAAACTCGTAAATCTTCAAAAATACATCAAATTATGTTCTATACAAATTTTTGTTCAAGGCTTGGTTTACTTGTTACGAATTTTTAAATTTTTTAAAGTTTAATAACTTCCGTTTCCGGTTTCGAATCTTCATAAAAAACAATAGGGTTCTTCCCAATTCATAGGAGAATATTTTAGTACCAGAACGAACAATCTAAGTTAAACCGTTCTTGAGATATCGTGTATACAGACACACACACACACATACGGACGGAAGTTCGAAAATAGGTTATTTGAATTCCCTGGACCATGAAACGTGGTCATCAGTCAAAATCTCGACATCGAAAATTTCCGTGATTACAATACTTGTTTCTTATATTATTGGGCTATTTAGGTTGGGCAAATAAAACAGAAATTTTGTAAAATACATAATTTAGAACGGAAAAAAAGTTTTAAAACTAGATGTAAGCTAAAATTCGATGTAAAACACAAAATTGTGTAGAGTTGTAAAAGTTCTAAATTACCTTCATGCTTTGGGTTCCATAGCAGTCCAAAATATAACAAAATTATTTGAAATATAAGACAGTATTTGAAATACTAAGGAAGATTTGAAATACTAGAGAAATATTTGAAATACTAGGAAAGCATTTCAAATACTTTTAAAGTAAGTTAACAAATATCAAATACCACGAAAACATAAATATTTTGAAAAGATTTAAAACAAGTTGCTTAAAACTTTTGCCCCCTCCCTATATCCCTAATTTATTATAGTTTATAACCTATAACTTTTCTTCTCAAAACATTAAAAAAATCATTTTTCATAAGTTCAAGGTTATTCGTTATTTATATATAAATTTTATTCGTTATTTATATATAAATTTTATTTTTATATTAGATATTTTTTTACCAGCCAAGAAATGAAAATAGGAATTAATTTTTTTTATTTGTTTTGCGTACCTATCATATGACGCATGTTGCTTTATTTTTTGTTGCTTACTTTTGTTTATGTCTTTGTATTATAAATTATCTATTTTTAGGAGAAATAAAAACTTATCAATATAAACATTGCATCACAAAATACATGTAATATCAAATTGTCTTTTCGGATAAAATTGTGTTTAAAATATTTAGGTTAAAGATCATAGTCCTGCAGGGCAGGCATAAGGGAGTAACGACAAATTTATTCTATGATCTGTAAAACTGCGTACACTTCCATCGAACAATCTAAAACAACTTCCACGAACAAAAACACTAACAAACGCCAACAATTGAAGAAAAGCAGGCAAGAATGAACAGAAACGAATACAAATAAAGCGTTCGTCGATTTGTCACTACGTCAATGAGAAACTCTACAAGAGCCCAAACAGTCGTATGAAATGCCAACAAGCGACATGTTGCGTTCGTTTATCTTCGTTTCTACTTGATACAGACATACAATTGTTTTTACCAAACGTGATGGTGTGTACACGCCTTAACAAAAAGCCATCAAAAACTACTTCCTTAATAGCTGAACTTAATTTTGTAATATGAACTCCTACATTTAGCTGATTGAAGTAGTAATTTTGAAATTAACTAAAATAATTGGGTTGGAAAGTTTTTAACTGTATTTATCACGTTTTTCTAGGGACACATGCATCAGAGTCATCATACGACAAAACGTGAAACTAATTAAAAGGATTTTTGAATAACTTAAGGTGCGTTCAATTGTTGAAATGCACAACTACAATCTCAATTACTTAAAAGTATAGTCGGTTTCTTTGGTTTAAGTGGAACTAAATTTTGAATTCTAGTAACTGTTAACGTGTGATTAAAATTTTTGATCATTTTGTTTAGCAACTTCAAACATTAAAAAGTAGTTCGTGACAACTTAAGAAAATTAAAATTCAATTTGGTTCCGCTTAAACGTTTGGAATAGTCTATATAGATTAGTTATAGGCCATATTCTGAACAAAATATGTTAATCGTAACGGCGGTGTAGTACTCGAAGACACCATGTTATAAGTAGGGTTAGGACAAAAAGTCCATCTAAGAAATTTGTTAAAAACGTTCATATCAAATGGCAAATATATTCTAATGTGTTTGTTTAATTAACTATTATAAGTAAAAGGCTTCCTTAAAATTATGAATATGATTGAGGTACAATTTTCCACAACAAGTAACTGTCTTGAAATGTGTCTACAAATCAAAGTAAAAAGCTTGATTAATTAGTTAAACCTATATAGATATAAATGTTTAATGAAATAAGTTTATTTATTTCGAATCTTTAATTTAACTATTATCGCTGGCGATTAAATGTATTATTTTTTTTTTATCAGTGAAACAAATGAATATATAAGATACCAAATTTTACATTTAAAACTACGCCTATGGAAACATATTAAGACGAGGTCAAAGACTAATTGCGTCCGAATACCTAAGCATTATTGTTTATCTATGTAAATAACTGGTATAGTTTAATTTTCATAGCAGTGCGTAGTCTGCTATGAAAATTCACATTGAAACGCATTGTTATTACAATGTATTTATTAATATCGTGCGTCGTCTGTTGGAAAAATGACCATCTATGTTTAATCTATACGATGGAATGTAGTACCTATCTTACATTTTCTTTAAATATTGGGCAATTTTACACACTGTATAATCATAAACTACCATAATCAATTATAAAATCGTTTCACTAATCTAATCGATACATTATCTAATCAGCAAAGGCGAAACTAGAAGTCGTATTTCCGAAAAACTTTCTACAAACATATAAACAGATACTTCGTATTGCTCGTTATCATATTTATATCATATAACTATCGCTAATTTGGTCGAACACCACCTTAACATTTCAATTGTTTCAATAGACTTTTAAATTATTTAAAAATCCAGAAAGCGTTGTTAAAATTTAATTAGAACCTTGTGAGCACCCAGGATTTTTTTTTGTGTGGGGGGCTAAGACAAAATTGTTTGGGATCGAGAAATTGCTCGGCGAAAAGTGCTGACTAAAATCACTTTATTTTTCAAAACGCTTACCAAGTATTTACCCAAAAAAAGTCATTGCTTCCAAAAAAATACAAATAATTACCTAAAAAAGGTCCTCATTTCTAAAATACAAGTGATAACCTAAAAAAAAGGTCTTCGTATCTAGAATATGAATGATGATCACTAAAAAAGAAAATCATGAGCCTTAGAATTCAAATGTTAAAAACATTAAAACCACGTGTTTTTTGAGTTTTTGTGGAGAGCTCAAGCCCGTTATACATTATTGACATCTGTCTGCCATCTTATGTGGAAATTTGGTACTAAATGCTAATATGCTGGAATGTCATTAATTTTTAGCAAATTATTTTGAATTTATTATTAATATTATCGGTGTTAGAAAAATTGTTGTAAGCAATACGTGTGTAAAGAGCTCTTTTCTATGTCAAATGGTTAAACTCGGGTACGGGTTTCACTAATACTATATTTATTTTCTCAGTACGTATTTCGCCTATACAAAATAACAATTAGTTATTTTGTAAACTCTTGAAAATGGCATAATAGCCGAAATACGTATTGAGAAAATAAATATATTAGTGAAACCTACCTAACGAATTAATTAAATTTTTGATAATTAATTTTTTATAATTAATTTTGGTAATTCATTTTTGTCCAGTTTATTGTAGATTTTCAATAATATAACTCGGCAAAGGATTTATAGCAAAACATTTTCATATTTTCTGGATTACTTTGTGCATACTGATTGCAAAATAAATAATTTCAATTTCAGTTATGGCGTGAAAAACTTAGGAAAGGGTCTTTTTTTTTGAAGTGGTCCAAATTATGTAGATATCGTCAGCATGCTTGAAAATTATAGCAACCACGTTGTACCAAGAGCTTAATAGTTCAATTCCTCATCTGAATTACTTTCCTGAAAATTTTGAAGCGTAATTAGTGAAGAACAAGATGAAGGATTTTACCACGACATTAAACAGATAGAAAGGAGATGTCAGATGAGAAAATGTTGCCGGAATACTGTTGGATATGGAAAAATATATAATACTAATGGTACACATAAGAGAAAAACAACAAAATGAAGTTTTGACTCCAAAAGGCCAAGATATCACTCGGGAAACAAAATTGTGTTCGTTTTATAAAATTATTCAATTTTTTCTTAATATATTATATTGAAATTTTGCTAAAAACATAATTTAGTAAAAAACTGCTGTAATTTAACGAGTTTCTTTATTTCTTATTTTCCAAAAAAACTTGAATTAGATTTCAAATCAGCATCACTTTTCATACAAAATCAGCTGGCACGACACAATAAAAAAGGTGTAAAATAAAAAACAGTCCTATGTTTTTAATAATTAACCAATATTCTATTTTTTTACATGCGTTTATGTAATGTTATCTTAATTTATTGTTCGCACATGACCAAGCTTGAGAATGTGTCGCATGATAGTGTTGATTTGTAGTGTCTTGCATTAATATTTAGTCTAACGCGACTAGTGATGTACTGTCTCATAACCTAAAATGTGGAATAAAAATGAATATGTATCACATCTACCTAATCGTAAGTTTTAATTATTATTTAATGTTGTTTTATTGTTATAAAAAGATAATAATGTTATCTAACTATAGACTAGTGGTTCTCAAGTGTGGTGCATGGTCTTTTGAGGGTCCGTAAGACTTCCTCTATGGGAGCCTCGCGTTATGTTCGAAAAATCCAATTTATTTGCCAGCCTATGCGAAATATTAACTGAAAAATGTGTTTATATAATTAAAGCTTATTGGAGTTCTCTGTAATCGAAAAAGAAAATGTTTGTGAAACGCTGCTATAAACATTGGTAGTAAATGACTTATATATATTTATTTCTTTGTACGTATACGTTTACTACACGTCTAGATAATTATTAACAAAGTTTATAAATGGGTTATTCTAATTAGTCATACACACAAAACATTTTTAGTAATGTAAATATACCGTTGCGAGATCTTATTAGATGTCAAATATTTTTTTAGCATATTGGAAATTACAATTTAACATGTAAAATATATTTAGATGACCATCTAATAACTTAAGAGTTAGGTTATGTTTGTGTAGATTTTCAGAAGCTTCTGTCTTTTTGACTGTGAAATGTTTTCACATTTCAATCAATGTCATTGTAAGCACAACAGGTTGCGTAAACTTGCGAAAGGTAAACTAAGACTTTTAATCGATATGGACTCGCATCAAGACCCAGAAATAGCTGTCCAGTGTTCCAATAAGTCAGATATCGTAATCATATAATTAGCAAGTGTCTGTATGTAGTGTTGATAACATTGTGATGTCAATTTTTCCTAACGTTCTCGTGATTGGTTAACTGGGGACACCCTGTCGCTTGATTGGCTGACAGGTGACACACTCTCCCGTGATTGGCTAACTGGTGATATTCTGTCCCGTGATTCGCTGACCTGATATTATTTTGATAAATTTAAAAAAAGGTTGCCCGAGATAATTCAGAACGAAATTTTTTTTTGCTAAAAACCCATAAATTTTAACGGTTGAGCCTAGTATATTATAAGCGCGATGTTGCAGAAAAATGTGTATTACTCATAATTTTTTCAGAGTCTTAAATTAACTGTCTGGGTTATAAAGTGTAGTAGTTTTTTTTTGCACATTTTTTTGGTAAAATCATACTAAAATAAAGGAATTTTAAAAATCTTCTTTTCGTTCTTTAATCTACAGCTTAAGAGTTTTCTTTTGAAACCTCGCAATAAATTATTTTTAAATAATTATTATTTTTTCAACGAAAAAAAAAACGATATGTTTCGAAATAATAATTTTATCAAAAATTCCTGTCGAACTGTTCCGGATCCTATCAGTCTATATTATTGACAATATTTTTTAGACCACAATTTCCACCGAACAGAGAGAAAGACACATGTTTGACGTTATAAGGGTTTTTTGATCATATCTACTAAATCCTAAAAAGGCGATGCCGCCATTTTTCCTTAATTATATTAAGTAATCATGTGAACGTAATTGACAATTATTCGTGTCGTCATGTTTCATAAAAATTCAACTATATTGTCACCCACTCTTGTTTTATTTGTTACATACTATGGAATGTAATATTTATTTATTACACTTTAAAAATATAAAATTGATTTATTTTTATGGCTTATTTATTGAATTGATACATTAAAAATTCAACAGTAAAATATCTTTATAATAACATTCTGAATATAGGAATAACCTTTTTATAAAAAGAATTCGTTATTCATTTCAAATCCCACTCCATGTTCATATTCTTGCGTCATGAACGGATATTTTTAGTCATTATCTTTGCAAGATAAAAGGAGAGTATTGTGTAAATTTACTGAACAAAATATTATAAGCTATGATCACATTGAATATTTTAGGATTTTCTCGTTTGTTCAGATGTTTTAATTAATTTTTGTTGACATCATCATTTTTGACGTAAGGTGACAAAAGGTTGTTGACCATTCTCAAGGTCAGTGATTGGAATTTTTTGTTTTAAATTACCTACAAAATTAATTTGAAGTAGTCCACCTTCATTGATTTATTGTGTATGTATTTATTTTTAAAGTATAAGTAGGTAGATTTTTTAAATTTGTCAAGTACAAATATTTGTTAACATTGAGCTGAACAAAATTGGATATATTGGTTTAAATGTAATCAAAAAATTTAATAAAAGTAACTCGTCCGAACTACTGTATAATATTATTTAAAAAATAACCCATTACTTGACGTTTATCATGGAACATAACCTATCTTTTTGTGGTTATAACACAAATTTTGATTCGACTTTGGGCGACGCGTGAATGAAGTCCAAACAATTAAATGTTCAACAGAATTTTACAGATTGAAACTCATAAGTCTATTCGCAGAGACATTTCCAATGGTTTATTATTACAGTAGTGTCAATTATCCAACCCAAACGGGATCGCGGAAGTGTCGGATAGCCGAGAATGTTGAATAATCCTTTCCGAAACAAGTTAGTATTGTAGAACATTATAACAGACTTATTATTCTGAGAATATATTGTTTTATTATTTTAAAACTTGTGCCTATTCTAAAAAAATCTATTCTCAAGTGGTATGTATAGTATGACAAGAGAAAGATGTCGTTTTAAGGTTATGTATAATCGTATGATTCTCTATAGGGAAATACGAGACGGCTGCTAGATGCAGAAATAAAATGAACAGTATTGATATATATATTTTATTTTTTTATAATAAAAGTCGCTTAATAATAAATGCATAAAACATGAAATAACCTAAACAAACTCAGACAACTTTAAGAAACTTCCGCTTAATTTCGCGTATACTGTTCCCTTGGTTTGGGCGGAACTAGATTTTCAATTCTAGTTATTTTTCCAGATTGCTTGAAGCTTTTGATCATTTTGTTCAGGAAAAGTCAACTTCAATATATAAAAAATAGCTAATGACAACTTAGAAAAATGAAAATTGCGGTTAGTTCCGCCTAATCGTTCGGAATAGATAGTATATATAGGTAATTTGTTTGGTTTAGGCGGAACTAAATATGCGTTTCGTATTTTTACGAAAACAGAGCTTTGCTATAAGCTGTTTACTTTTGTAAGGACAAACCAGATCTAGTTATTTTGGTTACTTTTATGGTGTAATATGGACTTTAAATGTCAATTAAAAATATTCCTAACGCTGTAAAGCCGACTTTAGATTTATTGGTTCTGATAATTATTAAGAAAGTGACATTCTTTATAATTTTTTAATACCAATATTACATACAGTTTCAAAAGTGCAAACTATTGAAAACTAAATTTCCTCTTAGTTTGTTCTTACAAAAGTGAACCGCTTATACCTTATTTCCTTTTTTCATGTTGGCATTTATTATGAAGTGACATTTATTAGAAACTAGAATTTACAATCTTGTTACTTTCATCGTTTGAATCGTTCTTTTTGGCCATTTTGTTTAAGCTTTGTAAATCATACTTTTTTAATAAACATTTTTTTGTTAAGGTTAATATCATTTTAAGATGTCATTCTTAATACAAATATCCCATTTATTTATTTTTGTGTTATTAAAATATTTCCGCCTTAGCGTTTGGAATAGCCTGTACATTTAAAAAAATTTGGAAAATGTAAGAATTAAATCAAAATGTAATGAAAATGACATTTTAGAATGATAATCTAAAAATGTTTATTATAAGTATGATTTACAAAGCTTAACCAAAATAGTCAAAAGCTCGAATCAAACTATAAAAGTTACTAGATTATAAAATCTAGTTCCGCCTAAAAGTGTGAAATAGCCTATAGTCAATAGTAAAAATAATATAATTAATGAAATTGATATAATTCCTGTACTTTATTTTTGGAAAATAAAATTACCTAATAAATCATTCGTTATAAATCAATTCAAGAAATTAATTTTAAAAACAGTTATGACGTAAACGGAAGTGATTTTATATCCAAATTTAAGTAGCGCTTAAAAAATTACATAAAATTTTATTACTGTAGTATTTGTATCAGTATTTCTCAAAGTATTTGCTTGACTTCTGCGGATATTTAATTAATAGTCATTAAAAATATATGTAGTACTGCATACCGTATCAAATAGCGGCTGATCATTTAATACTGTCAAAAAAAAAAAAAACTTCTTTCCACATAGGTTTTATCCATATCCACTAGCTGTAATATATAAGAATTTAATCTGTCGGTAGAATAATCTACTCCGCGCACCCTGTACGACTTACACTCGAAAAAACATAAAAATACAATAAAATACCTACAGGGTAACATTACTTTTAGGTATTATTATGTTTAAAATGACATTTAAGAAAATCCCACCTAAATGTCATTATATAAACGGTACCATATATAATTTCTGTCTTTTTCAGTTCCGTATATTATGTAAAACTAGTGATTCGATAATATTTTAGACATTTAAAAGATTCTATCAACCTTAATTTAGGAAACAGGTCTTTAAGTGTCCCCATTTAATTATTACGTATATTTTAGTGTTAAATATTTAAAAAGTTACAGGAAGTTATAGTTATAAAGAAACAAAACGATTTCACAATTTAATAAATTGAAATTTTTGCATAATGAAAAAGATCTACGTTCTAAAAAACTTTATTGGACAGATATTTTAATACCGGAAAACAAGCGAGTAAGCAAAAACGCCAACACTTAACCTTGGTACGAGAACTTCCGTGCATGTCAGAAAGCCTCTAGCGACAGCATTAGTAATGTCTTCCTGGAAGTCGAACGATGGCGGAATCTAATTCTCCGTCATTTTAATTCCTACACAGTTTTTGCTCTCAGCATAATATCATGAAAATATCATCTATAAAAACTAATTGCGATTATTTAAATCAATCGACAGATTTGTTAGTTTTAAAGGAAGTTGATAATTTGCTAATTTTTTATTTTTTTGTAAGATTGATGTTAAACGCAGTTTCTTAAGTTATATAATGTGTTTTTATTAATGCGAGCAAAGAGTATTGTTAAATATACTAATGAAACTAGAGCGTTTATTAGGTGTATTTTTTTTTTAATATGTATGTTTTCCCAGTGGCGGACTGGGCCATAAAATTTGTTTTTAAAGCTCTTAGATTAACAGACGATAAATTATTTTAAAAATATCGGTGATTACTAGTGAACAAAATTTGTCCTACATTTTGTATTGCAGGTATATAATTTGGCATGCCGCCTTATTATATACCTGCGAAACCCTGAAATGTGTGAATATTCACACTTCACATATTTTTTATTTTTTTTTCTACCTATAATCATAAGCGAGTATATGATATCGAGAGAATATATATATACATATGATATAACTCTAAAATAGAACAATTTAAAGAAAAAATAAGTGAAAAATTAGATTTTTAAATGTTAATTATCTTCTCAACTTCATCGTTAAATTGTATAAATAAATAAAATGTTTGTTGTATTGTTACAGATTTATCATTTGGTCGTGTTATGAAACTAGTACCAGGTCCACTACCTCCATTGCCCAGCGGGGCAACTATGGAACGCCTACCATTACCTCTGCCGTTCAGTCCGGAGCTTCTCTGGCGCTACCCACTCGGTTTCCCAGGTGCTGCGCCTCAGATGATGGACTTCAAAACTCACCTGCCCGCCGCCCTGCCCACAGACCCAAGGCTCTGGTCCAGGGATGATGTACTCACCTTTCTCAAGTGGAGCGAAAGAGAGTTTGATCTACAACCTTTCGATTTGGATATGTTTCAAATGAATGGTTAGTATTTTTAACAATATTTTATTCAAAAAATAAATAAAATGAAATTTATTTCTAAAACTATCTTTGTCACTCATATGTTTCTGTTTGTACGATAGATATTGTGACTTGTGGTTGTATTCAACCTAGATAGTAGAAATTTGGCACGCATATACATTTCTTTGACCCGCAAACATATCAGTCATATATGTATTAACTCGTTCTTTAGCAACTGGTCATAAATAATCTTTTTGTTATTAATGCTGTAGATTAAGATTTAAAATCTACATTAATAAAATTGGAGACTATATGTTTTGTTTTTTTAAAGCGTGGTTTTTAATAAAGAAACCATTATTTTGTTCTACTTGAACTTGAAATCTCGCTTATCATTAATTTACGTTATAAGAAAAACCGTGCGAAGTACGGGTATGACAGCTAGTCTAATATAATTTTTTTTATTTTCAGGTAAAGCGTTGTGTTTGTTAACACGAAACGATCTCTCAGAACGCTCCCCTGGCTCTGGAGACGTCCTCCATAACGTCCTTCAATTATTAATCCGTGATGCCACAATTCTTCAACGTTGCCTTCCATCCAGCCCAGTAACACCAACATCTAGACATGCTTATCCACTCTCCCCTCATTCCCAACCACCGACACCAAACTGGAATATACTTGCTCAAACCGGAGAGTCTTTCCATCCCAGTATAGCAGCACATTTCATGGCACAGAGTAATTCAGTGACATTATCACCAGCGCCATCTGTAGACAGTCAAGCTGGCAGCCCTCAACATGCTGACACACAGAATCAGATGTCATACGGTCATACCGTATTCGGAAATGGAAGTAATGGAAGTGGGAGTAATCAGAGTGATTCTGATGAAGATAGTTATCAAGATAGTAAATATCAAGAATGGAAAGGAGAGAAAATGGAGAATGTACAGAATGGTTATAATGGTACTCCTCCTAATACTCCTTCGGCTGTACATTTGCCAGTTCCACAAGCAACGCAACCACCAAGAAGTCCAAATGAAAACAAAATGTTCAAGGATATTCATAATACAGTTGGCGCTTTCAGGCCGATCTCAAGAGAATTCTTCCCTGCTGATTCACCTGAACCTAATACAAGTAAGTATTGTAATATATTAAACAAAACGTATACAACAAATGCTTGGTAAGTGCCACTAATTTTATTTAATCACAGTCGATACTACTTCAAAAGTTATCATTGTCAAGAGTTTATCACAAACTAAACAATTACATAACTGTAGAAGTACTAATATCGAGTAAGATTAAATAAAATTAGTGAAACATACCGAACATTTGTTTTATATCTTTAAACACTACAAATTTTCAATTGTCACCCCCCTCATATTCGTAAAATAAAAAGTGCTTATCAATACAAATTCAATTTTAAAAACTTTATTTGTTAAACAAGTTAAATGGTCCTTAAATGAATTACAATTGATGAAAACTTTAAAAAATATTACGGTTTTGTAGTTTTTTAGATAATACCCAAGAAACCCGTATGTGGTCACATAAATGTCTTTTCAGTAGAAATTGTGGCTAAACGACAGAACCTAGAAAGTATAATTTAGCTAGCATATAAAGTTTCCTGCCCCAGATATTAGAAAAATACTGAGATCGAGCAATAATATCACTCGAAAAATATTTACATATAGTATGTATGTTTCGAAAAATTAAATATTAAAAAATATTAATCGCGTATAAATTAAAGCTCTTGATATGTAGATTACCGGACGAAAAGTAATTTGACTCAGTTTTGTCAAAAATGAACCCAAAAGCATGTCCCTCCCATTCCGTAACCCAGAGGGGTTGCTCTAAAATTTGAAAAAAATGAGTGCAATAAAGTCTATCCCAAAAATATAAGTGGAACTAAACGGGATTTTTATTTTCTTAAGTTGTCACGAGCTCACTTTTTAACGATTTTTTAAAAGCTTTTTTAAACAAACTGGCCAAAAACCTTATTGTTGTTGTTTTCAAACTAATTTCAAATTACTAGATTTCAAATTCCGCTTAAACCAAAGAAATATACTATGCACATTAATATGAATTGGGATAGTACACGCAGAATTTTTGACCGGAATATTAGGTATTATTATTTTTACTTTTTTTTCTGTGGCAACAAAAATTTTAAATATTTTCCGCCCATCTTATTTTGTTGAGTTAAAAATCTGGAGAGATTCAGTGTAGTGTACATTGATGTTGGCTGTAATATTGTTTTCGGAACTTTTAATATCATTATTTTTCTATCTTGAGATCTAAAGATCTCGATTTTTCACTTCACTTAATAAAAATGTACAAAAAACTGAAAAGTGTGAAAAAGCACACTTCACATTAATTTTTTTTGTATTGTTACTTGATTACTAATTTGTTTATTTTATTTTCAGATGGCCGTCTATTGTGGGACTTCTTGCAACAACTTCTAAATGATCCTACCCAGAGATATACAAACTACATTGCATGGAAAAATCGGGATACTGGAGTCTTCAAGATTGTAGATCCAGCTGGTTTAGCGAAGCTCTGGGGTATCCAGAAGAATCATTTGTCAATGAATTACGACAAAATGTCCAGAGCGCTTCGTTACTATTATAGAGTTAACATCTTAAGAAAAGTTCAAGGAGAAAGACATTGTTACCAGTAAGTATTATATTCTAAATATTTATAATACAAATGTATACAGAGGTAAAACAACTACAACAGCTAAAGCGGCACGTGTGCAAATCAAGGCAAAAAAAGGCAAACATGTCGGAACGGATCGGTCCTATAATTCAAAAATAAAATGACTCCATTCGAGCTCTTGGAAGAAAAATATCATTTAATAACATTTACGTATTCTTCTTTGAAAATTTGCATATATATTTTTCAGAACGTTGCGCTATACATGACAACAATGAAGTGCACGCACTTCATTTCACACTAGATAATGCGGCCATCCCTCCATAATTGTTGCCAAATACATGCGAATTTAGCTGAATATATCGTAGGTCTATAATTGCATGTAGCACAGTACAGTGCCTAGAATTACGTCCATTTGCTCTTACGTACAATTTCAATTACTACCCCTTCTTGACTTACGTTCATACGTTTTCCGCTTACGTCCGAGTCCACCATTAATCATCTTAAATCAAATACCTAAATCCCCATAATTATTTAGCTGTCGCAGGTATTCCCAAGTTATATAGTGTTAGATGTTATGCTTTGACTTTCGTCCATTTTTACTTAAGGCCGACGTTTGGTCCCTAACTGGACGTAAGAGCAAGATATTACTGTGTATTTTGAATGTATCTGTTGCACTTATTCAATCTGTACAACCATAAAACAGATAGATTTGGCTCAAAGATACAAAATTTCTCTTTTCATTTAAAATTGCAATTAGAACCTGACACCTGAACTGGCTGTGTTTTAATCAGTTCCTAATAAATATGTAACATTTATCTAAATATCTTTTTTATTTACAGATTTCTACGTAACCCAACGGAATTGAAGAATATCAAAAATATTTCACTTCTAAGACAGCAGATGTCACCAACGCGTCCAAACCCACCAACAAATATTCTTCAAACGTCCAACAATCACCAGTCTTCATCTCTGCCACCAACACCAACTCTGCAGCAACCACCAACAATGCTAAGCATCAAATCCGAGCCATCATTACAATCAACAATGACCGAACCAGCGATAGACATTATCGAACATAAAGTAGAGCAAGATGATGAAGAGATGCCCACCGACCTCAGTATGGTACAACCACAAGTTCAACCAACTGATTTAAGTCTCATCAAATCAAGTGATTCATATCATAGTTTAAAGGTTCAACCGACAGACTTGAGTCGTTCAAGTCCACAAGACATTGTACGTGAAACGTATCATAGTATATCGCCAAATATGAATGATGATAAAAAGTGATATTTGGGTGTATAAACACTAAACTATTTAACAATGGTGCTTTCACAAGTGACTTTAATGAGTGTGTTAATAACTATGTGCCAATATTATAAACTGAATGTGTATATAAATATTTTCCTATAGAGATGCATATAGATTTATGTAATAAACGGTGATCTAAAGATTTATATAAATATATAGTTTTATATTTGAAAGAATGTGCCAAAATATGTGAAATTGGACACTTGTACATATAAACGCAATGTGTGCAAAGTTAGACTAGCCTACAAACGTTTTTAACATCATTAACATTATTTTATATAATCGAGTTTAGTCATAAATAAGTTCCGGTTATGTACATTATTTATTTTCAAATAAAGGACGATGGTACCTTATTTTATTATATATTCATAATTTGCAATAACTTATCAATCATCAGGGGTTAGGCGCAACTAGCCATCATTGCTGTGTGCCAAAATTTGGAACTAACTATTTAACCATATGTCAGAAGTCTCATTGATTCTTTTTTCATAGAATACCACCTGTACTAACGTGAAAAACTTTGTCTATATTAGACAAACTTGTCCCCATTAAGCAATTTTGTAGAGATCTACAAAAACAATCGGAAGGCACAAGGTCCGATGATTATGGTAGGTGCGGTTTTTTCCTGTGATACCCTTGCCGTATCAGGCCTTGCATTGTCATGGACAAAAACACTTTTAATGTACTGGGCGCGTTCGAAAAAACTTTAATATAGATTAATTTGTCTGCTTATTCCCGATTACTTTGGCGTGTATTGATTTTAAAGAACCATCATCAAAATCAGAAGTCTTCATCTTTCAATGAGGTATCACCAGAAATTTCATATATATGTATATGGTACCCTCACCATACACTTTACATATTTTTGTGGTCTCCATACCATTTTTTCTCTTAGTTGCACCCTCAAAACATGACGATTCTGCACTTTCTATCCCACCATTTCACTAACTACAAATTTATTATTTTAATGCAATATGTAAGCTGTCACTGTTGTGATAAAACTGTACACATGCTTACTTTAAACAAGTAAAAACTTGTTAACGTGTGATTAGAATTTGTTCCCGAGAGCGATATTTATTTATGACTCAATCCAATATATTTATTGCGTGTTTTTAATGAAAACAAAATGGTGGTAAGCTTGTCTAACTTTGAAAAGGTAGCTCACACCTGCCAGAAAATAATGACTTCAAATGACAATAATAAAATTCATTTTGCTTTCACTTTTAAATAAATAGACTGGAATAGGTACAAATTGAAATGTGACATTTGGGGCCAGGAAATAACAAATTCCAAAAATTAATGATTATTAAAAGATATAAATTTATATAATTCCAGTTTCTATTTCTGTGATCTCTTATATTTGACTCAATTCTCGTGTGATCATAAATGAAATTTCAATTAAACATATATAATAATTGTATATATGGATTTATTAATAGTATCATTTAATTCTATAAGTATAGAAATTATACTGATTTTATGGTAAATAGATGTTAACAGTATACGGAGCCCCTATAGCTTTATTAGATAATTTTGTATCGAATTCTGTGTCAAATTATATAAGTTCCCGATGTCTTTACAATTAAAATGCATTATAAGATAGTCGTGTCTGACTGAAGGTGATAGTTTATGTTTTCCATTTGAGTTGTGTTGGTACAAACGAATTACTTTAGCTTTAATTTAGATTTATTTTTGCCCAATGCATGATGAGCACAAAAATATATCAGTCAGATACTTTTGTATTGCAGCTTTCGAATGCGACAATGTTAAAGACAATTTTGTTACTTTAAGTAAATTTTAAGAAAAAATCTATTTTATTGTTAAAATATTTGAAATACATAGAATTGATAGAAATTGTTGTTTTATTTCTTGTTTCCTTCATTATCTTGCTTTTAGTTAACAACGATAATCTTCTAGATCCCTTGACCACCGATATCTCGAATTTTCAATGGGATCCCCATGTATGTGCCTACTGTCTACCCAGACCAGTGGTATGCCATAGTGGGACCATATTAAATCTAGATATATTTCACAGGTCAGATTAAGTTACACGGAGACAATTAATCAAAAATCACTTAGAAAGGTAAGGGGATTCAAATAATCATGTGAGGGCTGAATTCAGAAAATATCAGGGGGTACGGGAGAAGTTCAATCTTGAGGGCGGAGGGTAGTAATTTCCTGCGGGCCTTTAATCTTTGGCCGTACTTTGTTCGCACTAACCTAGACAAACTACAGATACTGTATAGTAACAGTCTGGATAATGGTGACAGCGCCACCATTAGGAATCCAAATCAACGTGCTAGCCAGAGCCGTAGCAACGACCTAGCCTCGGGGCGCGAGGCTTGATGAGGGGTGCTATTGTGTGTTTTTGGTCATTACTCAGTTGTATTCTGGAAGTGAGGACCTTTTTTTTTGCTCATCACTTGTATTTTGGAAGTGAGGACCTTTTTTTTGCTCATCACTTGTATTTTGGAAGTGAGGACCTTTTTTTTGCTCATCGCTCATATTTTGGAAGTGAGGACCTTTTTTTCTCATCACTTTTATTTTGGAAGGGAGGACCTTTTTTTGCTCATCACTTGTATTTTAGAAGTGAGGACCTTTTTTTTGCTCATCACTCGTCTATTAAAATAAAAATTATGTCCTCCATTTTTACTGACGGATCAAAACCCGGAACCAGGGTTGGGTGTGCGTTCGTTGTTTTGAATCCACGCCAACAGTTTCAGTACCGTCTGCACTCTATAACGAGTGTGTACAGTGCTGAGCTGTACGCTATTTTCAAGGCCCTGTGTTTTGTTTCGTCAGAGCAAACTCAGTCAAGTGTTATCTTGACGGACTCGCTGAGCGCTCTGAACAGTATCCAAGATCCAGATCCAGTGCATCCTCTTGTACTAAAGATCCGGTTGCTACTCCACAATCTGAATGCTCAGAATGTGAGGGTAGAGCTGTTTTGGATACCGGGACATGTTGGTATTAAAGGCAACGAAGCGGCAGATGCAGCTGTAAAAGCCGCCTCTCACAGACCTATGATTGATGTGAGTTTCGTTTTTCCAGATGACGCAAAGAGTCATCTGAAACATCTGGTTTTAGACATGTGGCAACATGAGTGGAGCCGCACACAGAACGTTAAGTTACGACAGATTAAGGGAGACGTTAAACCATGGGGTTATTCCTGCAGGGAGGAAACCGCCATCACACGCCTCCGTATAGGTCACTGTTGGTGGACCCATGGACACCTCCTTCGAGGAGAAGAGTCCCCTATCTGTGAGACGTGTAACACAGATTTGTCTACGTTACACTTTTTAATTGAGTGTATACAGTTCGAGGATGTCAAGGAGAGGTTAGGCCTGTGCTATGACCTGTCAGTTGCCTTAGGGTACTCATGGACAGGCTGATACTCTTCCTGAGAGAATCGAACTTATTGTTTTATGTGTGAAGTCTTGCACCTTATTTTAATGTGTTTCTAGTTATTGACTGTGATATTCGATGGTAATTGGCCCCTTTACAGCCTCTTACCATCACCCTGAGTCTGTTCAAATTTTCGAACAGACTTTTTATATTATTTATTTGTGTTTGTCAGTGCAAGATTTCTTTTATTGAGTATGCGTATTTTTAATGATTTTAACTTTTTATTTATTGTCTAATATATTGTTTTTAATATATAGTCTAGTCATTTAAATGGGCTGCGTTAGGCGCAAATAGCCTTTGTTGCTGTGCGCAAAAAAAAAATAACTAACTAACTCTCCTCCTTAAATAAAATAAAAGAAGGTAAAAAGGGCCCTATTTTAAGTAAATTTAATTTATTTGCCAAGGGCGCCAAGAACACTGCTACGGCTCTGGTGGCAGCTCTAATTTCAAATGAAAAAATAAAATTATCTTTGGAGAAACAGTAAATTTTTGGAATATGTATTTTTACAAAAAATCGATGGTATTGTTATGTAAGATGTGATATAAAATCACGTGAACATCTACCTTTTGTTGCTTTTGTTAATTAATAAGATTTAAATCGCCATTTCAAAATCTTTCTGTGTCAAAGCATAGTTAACAATAGAATATTGTTCCTTAGTTTTCCGCCCAGAGTACTATTTCAGTAAATCAATCATATCAGACGGCTTTATTTTAGCAGGCAATACCCTGTTCGAAATGCAGAAATAGTAATAAAATTACATGAAAGATTGAAGTTGCTTCCCTATTATATATTAATAAATGTATGGAGCAGGGTATTTTCCCAGAATGCCTAAAAAAAGTCGTCATAGTACCTCTTTATAAACGAGAGGACAAAGAAAATGTATCGAACTATCGTCCCATATCCATGATTACAAATTTTAGTAAGATTTTAGAAAAAATTATTCATTCAAGACTTTCCGCTTTTTTAAATAAAAATAATATCTTGAGGACTAATCAGCAGCATGGCTTTTCAAAAAATAAATCTACCTCAACAGCTTTAATTGAACTAACTTCGTCGATACTTATGGGTTTAGACAAAAAATACTCGTGTAATTTATTATCATGTGATTTCAGTAAGGCGTTTGACCTTGTAGTGCATGAAATATTATGTCATAAACTATATTTCTATGGTATCAGAGGAATAGCTTTAGATCTTTTACAATCATATCTAGAAAACAGAAAGCAAATTGTAAAAATTTCAGAACTTAGTTCTCAATTCATAAAAGAAAATTATTTTTCAAGTCCAAAATTCAAAAAAATATCAGTGCCACAAGGTTCGGTTTTAGGTCCGCTACTTTATCTAATTTATTCTAATGATTTATGTTGCAATGATAAAAATCTTATAGTTTATGCAGATGACACTTATATGACTATTTTTTGTAGGAACAAACCTGAGATAATTGATAAAACTAACTCAAATATAAATGTTATCAATCATTGGTGTGAAGTTAATGGTATACAACTGAATTATAAGAAAACCAAAATTATTCATTTTAATCTAAAACATAGTGAAAACTATAATCATGATAATGTCTCAACTTATATCAATAATATTGAAACAACACGCATTCAGAAGTGCTTGGGTATTCAGATAGACGAACAATTGAATTATAAATGTCACATAGAAGAACTCAGTCGTACTCTTAATAAAGTTTGTTATACTCTGAGATATTTTGCTCAATTCACCAATAGTAATATACTCAAAATCATTTACTTCAGCTACTTTTATTCTAAAATTAAATATTGCATTGAAATTTGGGGTCTTGCCTGTGACTGGAATAAAATTTTTATTATTCAAAAAAGAGCTATAAGAATTATGTTTAAATTAAAGTATAGGCAATCATGTAAAAATATATTTATTGCTCAAAACTTATTAACTTTTCCATGCATCTACATACACTCGGTTCTCAAATATGTTCATTTAAATAAAAATAAATTTAATTTTGGTACATCAAAATACAATACACGAAGGGAAATTATTTTATTACCTACACATTCAACATCAGCATTTGAAAAAAGTGTTTTCTATATGGGAGCTAAATTGTATAATAAATTAAATACTGCAACAAAAAATTTATCAATAAAAAAATTTTCAAGTACTATCAAAATATACTTTATATCAAAAGCGTACTTTAGTATAAATGAATTTCTTTCTGATGATGCTGACATATAAAAAATTAAAATTAAAATTAATAAAAATTGATATTTTTTCAATATATTGCAATATACTTATATATAATTTAATATAATATCAAATGTATAAGATGTATGGTATGTAATGTTTTCATTTTATAGAAATATTTAAGAGAAATGTAAAAGCATTTGTATTTGTATTTGTAATTATCACTGTATAATTTTTATGTTAACATTTTTTTTTTGTTTTTTCTCTACAGAATGTTATGTATTCTTTTTATGGAGAAATAAAATATTATTATTATTATTATTATTATTAGCTGTCGTATAAATGTAAGTGCTCAACAGCCAACTAACAACGAGAGTTCGACAAAATCATCACGTGAACATTACATGATTACTATTTCTTGATTTTGAACAGAGTATACAAAGTTATTCAGGCGAGCTGTTAACAAAACAAATATCATATTGATAATCGCTAACGTCTGTGGATAAAGTATTTGATGGAGAAGATTTTATAAGAATTATTTTTGATACCGAAGTGGAATAGCGCGCAAAATAAGCGTTAGGGAGAATTTATTTGTAATTAGGTGATGTTGTTGAAGTTGAGTTGTTGTACAAAATGCTTTCAATAATGCATATTATTGTTTCAAACAGATTAATTTGTGTTATTATAAATACTGAAAAACTACAGTCCGTTCAATCGTTAGAATGCAGTATTGCTCTTACACAAATATTGTAAAAGTGTGAAATAAGTCAATGGACCCAAAATATTACGTGGAATTTTATATTCTTTGCAAGGCGCAATGCGCTGAGGCACCAGAGGCGCCAAAACTTCAGGAAAAAGATAGATAATAAGCTTTCTCAATATAAACAAAAAAATCGTTTCGTACAATAAAAAAAGAGCGTACTTTTATTACCCTAATTAATTTGTAATTCTGTAATAGTTTTGTATTTTATAGTGTTTTTTATTGTGAAAATCTTTTACATATTACGTTGAGTAGGTACAATTTATTTTATTATTAAATGCAAAAAAAAAATCTTCTCAAAGGTATTTTAATATTGTAACGGCGTCAAGACGCCGGTATCATATTGTTAACGTAACGTGTATTGGACTGCGTCTTTTTAGTTAGGGTTGACAATTAGGGTTGACAACCTAACCTTCAATTTTAAAACCACTTGTTTAAATAAATCAGATTCTTTTTGTGTTATGTTTAGAAATGTAACTTTTACATTTCTAAACCTCTACTTTTTTCACATTAGATCAGAAGATGAACGATTCCAAACTCTTTCTTCTTATTCCAACAATTTCAATCCAGTTTTTGTAGAATATTGATAAATGTAAAAATTATTTTGAAAAAGAATAATTAGAATTATGCCAAAATGTCGAAAATATATTAAACGATGCAAATCTCAACTAGCGAGATATTACTACTGTAGAGCTCGTTCAAGAATTACAATTTTTACTAAATTTAGGTGAAGAAATTATTAAGTCTTCAGAAGAAACTTTATATTATATAACAATTAACAACTTGAATACGTTTCCTAGCATAAGCATAATACTTCGTATTTTATTAACAATGCCGGTTTCTGTCGCGACCACAGAGTGTTCATTTTCAAAACTCAAAATAATAAAATATTATTTGAGTTCAACTATGGGGCAAAATCGACTAAGTAGAATAGAATCGGGTCTATTAAAAGAATTAGATACCGAAGATTTAATTAAGCAATTTGCCAAAAATAAAATACAAAAAGCTCAATTTATTTAGAAAATATTTCATTGTTTCATATTATAGATTATATACTATTCTATATTAGCCATATTAATTGTTATAGAAAATTGAGGGCGCAGTATAAAATATTGCACAAGAACGCCATAAATGCTAGGCGCGGGCCTGGTTGTTAACAGGGCCGTCCTAAGATATTCGGCGCCCGAGGGCTACTAAAAATAATGCACCCCTCTTCATAAGAAAATACATAACCAGAGCCGTAGCAATGGTTTTGGCGCCCTTGGCAAATAAAGTTTTTGCGCCCTTGGCAAAAAGAATTGATTAAACACAAAAAAAAGTCTTGACTTTCCCAAATTCAAGTGAAGAGCAAAAAAAAGGTCTTCACCTCTCCAAATACAAGTAAGGAGCTAAAAAAATGTCCTCACCTCCGCAATGACGCCCCCAAAAAGCTTACGTCCCAGGGCTATAGCTCATTTAGCCATTTGGTTAGGGCGGCCTTGGTTGTTAATCATTGAAATTAAATATATCTCTGTATAAAAATCAGGTAACACAGAACAAAAATGAATAACCATTTGTAGAATACCACGACATTACAGATTAGTGCGTTTTACAGCCGGCAACCAAGAACAGAAAGGATAGAGTTATCGGCAAAACTCTTTAGAGGGTATGAGAGAGAACTACCCCATTTGCCTTTTATAGCATTCTAATGTTTGAACGGACTATAAAATCGTGAATAAAATAGGATTTGTTTATTTGTTTGCCTACCTACAGGGGATACTATTAAAACTTTGAAGATGTCTAGCATTCTAGAATTCTGTTTTTCAAAAAAGTGAGTGGTGTATTTGTCGAAAAGACGATAGCTATGCATTGTTCAGACAACAATATGTTAATTAAATGGACCAGACTGAGATATATATTATACGTAGTTTGAAAATAATAAAGGAAAGCACATCAGTCAGAAAATATTCTAAACAGTACTTCGAAGCACGCCTGTGTCATCGGTATACAAAAATTTCGAACCCCGCCAAAACCATGTGGCGGTTATCTGATGAGTGTAGCACACAATTTCCACCAGGAGGCAGTTGTGTTGGACACCCCCTCGCCACCCACCACCCCTGAATACTCCACAAACTGGAATTTTAAATCTTATCTATTTAAATATGGCAGTTATTCTGAATGTGACTTGCACGTGGCGTGTTTAATGTTCTGTGGTGCAAAGAATTTTAAGTGATCAATAATATATTAATTAGGAAATATTGGCCCTTCAGCTGAAATCAAACTTATATGTATTGTATATTTTACTTTTTTTTGATATGTTCGATATTTGAAATATTTGATATCAATAACATATTAATTAGAAAAAATTGGCTCATCAGCTGAAATCAGACTTATATGTATCGTATATATTTTTTTTTTTTTTTGTTATGTTCGATATTTGATATTAAATATTTGAAATGTTCGATATCAATAATATATTTATTATATTTGTTGCAAATTTTGGCCCATCAGCTGAATCCGACTTATGTATATGTACAGCATATTTTACTTTTGTTGGTGATGTTTGATATTTGAAATGTTCGATTTATTGCAAATATTGGCAAATACTTTTTTTCTTCTGCTATTTATGCTATTTATGTACCTATTATATGATTGTGTATGTTAGATTATTATTATATATGTACAATAAAAAGCTCAATTTTATATTATGTGTTTCTTTATAACCCCTTTTTATTATTAAACATGGATACATTTTCGTTTTATATAAAATTTTATTACAATTTCGAATTGTATTAAAATTTTATGTAAAACGAAAATGTATTCATGTTTTATCAATTGTAATTTTTTTGGAATAATAAATATGAGTACATTCAAATTTCGCGGTTTCATTCAATTTAGTACGTGGTGGATCTCTAGTTAGCGTTAGTTACGCTGAACAAAATTTTGACACAGAGATGGCACTTCTGTTAATGTGTTCTGTGCTTCGAAGACAGAGCAAAAGAAAGACACCTCAGAATCAAACATTAATCATAATTTTTTAATAACATTATATAGAGAGAAAAATTAAAAAGCTCTTTGTTAAAGAATTTATTTTATTTTATAATATTTTATTCCTATATATTTTATTTGCTGTAGAACTCATTGTGTACAAGTTACAAATGAAAAAGCACTCAAATAAGAAATTCCAAGATTAAACCGCCATTTTGACCGGGCATCCCAAGGCTTCAACTATAAAAATCTATAAAATGTTTTAATAAATTCAACTGCACCAAAAGCATGATTAAATTCACAAATGTTTCAAAATCAATAAATTTTCCTTTTGATTCCAAATGAATAAAATGACCCTAAATTGAATAAATTTTATAAAAATCCATTTCTCAAATGCAGCCATTAAGGTTGGCACTATTGTTAAAAAGTGTATTCTGTATTCTTTTGAGAGGTTAGAATGTTTTTGGAAACGTTTTACTAATTTTAAGAACGAAAGGGAGTGTAATTGTAAAATAAATTATAATAATTTTAAAAAATGGACTTCCAAAATCGACCTGGTGGTAAAACTGGAGGTGGAGGAGTAGCATCATGGTCGGAAACCAATCGAGACCGGCGGGAGCGTCTAAGACAGCTCGCCCTAGAAACCATCGATTTACAAAAAGATCCTTATTTTATGAAAAATCATCTTGGTAAATTATTGTTAATTTCAATTAAATCTTTAAATTAATTATATGGTATATTTTAGGCTCCTACGAGTGTAAACTGTGTCTTACGTTACACAATAACGAAGGAAGTTATTTGGCTCATACGCAAGGCAAGAAGCATCAAGCTAACTTAGCTAGACGTGCTGCTAAGGAAGCGAAGGAGGCTCCTCAACAATTAGCGCCAGAAAAACCAAGAGTTGAGCCAAAAAAGTTTGTCAAGATTGGTCGTCCAGGATATCGTGTAACAAAACAAAGAGATCCTGAAACAGGGCAACAAAGTTTACTTTTTCAGATTGATTATCCAGGTATGCTCATTTTATTATTGAATTATGATTAATCGGGAGATTTTTAGGAAAGTATGTATTGTTGGTTAAATGGCTGAACTTAACATGTTAACTGTTATGAGGTACCACTTATGTGACTCACTAAAATTTTTCCTAGTGCATTGTGATACACAGATTGTGTCTCGATGAGTAACTACACAATATACTGGTGGATTACTAGCGGTACCTCAAAGAGCATTTCTTTAAATGTAGCTTAACTCTCCTCGGCCTGGCAGACCCAAATCGGTTTTTAGCGTGTGATTTTTTTATATTTTAGTCTGTGAATTATAAACTAAATAAAAAATGCTAACAAACTATATAGCAGGTATATTTATTAATAAAAAGTACATTATATGTATAAATAAAATTAAAGAAAATATTAATGCAAAAAAAATCCAGAAGTTGCTCCCATAATTGTGTCGAATATGCTTGTTCTTTTTCACAGTTTATCAAACAATTGTCACACAGTTACATTACAGATTTGAAATGCGGACATTCAAAACAGAAAAGATGCAAAATTTGCAAAAATATAAAAAATAAAAAAAATCCAAGAGCATATTTGGATTTTCTGATATAAACAAATTATAAATTTGTAAAAAAAAAAATTGTGGCTCAGGGGACCTGAATTTTTTTTTCAATGGTGGCGGGAACTTGTTAATGGACAATTTAATAGTTTAGATCAGTGTTTCTTAAACTTTTTGCCTTGCAGTCCACTAAAATATTTTACCAACTATAATGTGACCTTACGTGACCTAATGTGACATACTATATGTATGTCTTAAGTAAAATAAAAACGTTGAATTTTTTTATTCCTGCAATAAAAGTATTATCGTTACTATGGTAATTGAAATCTGACAGCAATGTAAAATTGCGTTTCTTTTAATTTGCAATATAGGCTTACATTACATTGCTGTCAAAATAATTTGGCGTTACTATGGAAACCATGCATAATATTAATTTCAATGTTGCAGGATAAAAGAAATTCACTGTATATGGCAGCGGTGGGCAAACTTTTTGGACCGCGGCCCCATTGATATTATAACAGGATGGCGCGGGCCGCACATAATATTCTGGTGCCCTCCCCATATGAAAGTGAAGAGCAAAAACAACGGCCTCACGTCTATTTTTAAAGTGCAGAGAAAAAAACACGATCTCGCCTCCATTTTCCAATTTTTACACTTTAAAAAGCAATTGTTTGTGGATATTGGTGGGCCGCATAAAATGTCTACAAACTTTCTGATGATATAGGCTATTCCAAACGTTTTAGCGGAACTAAATGGAATTTTAATTTTCTTAAGTTGACACGAGCTCACTTTGTAACAATTGAAGACAGCTTTTGCTAAACAAAATGATCAAAAGCTTCATTCAAACGTTAATAATTACTAGATTGCTAAATCTAGTTCCGCTTAAACCAAAGAAATCGACTGTGTGTTTATCTGACTGTTAGTAGATTTCAAAATCTAGTTCTGCTTAAAACAAATAAACGAAATGTATATTCATTGTTGCTGTGAGCCAACAATTCTAACTATATACATATGTAATAGAAAACATAAATAAATAAATAGAGCCTTACATTAGAATTCTTGGTATCCTGGGTTCCTTAATAATCTTAGATCACATTTTGAAACAAATACTGAACTTTTTTTGAGTACCGTTCCATGGCATGCAAAATTTTTTAGAAAATTGGTATATGTTGTTAGTTCAGAAGACCTTTTAAGCATAATTCAATCCTTTTAGATTTTTTTTGTAATTTCAAAAACTCCTACTTCAGAAACGGTTAGATAAAGGCCATTCCAAACATTTAGGCGGAACTAGATTTTCAATTTTAGTAACTTTTACCGATTAAGTGAGGCTTTGCCTACCGGCATAGCGTAGTGGTAACACAAGTGCTCTGCGTTGCTATGGTCTCTGGTTCAAATCCCTTTCAGGCATGGAGTTTTCTCAAGAATAAAAATAGTCCTGGCTAATTGCCGAAGCAGCAAAGACCAAAAATAAAAAAATAAAAAAAAAATAAAGAGGCTTTTGATAAGGGGACCATTTTTTGTCAAATATAAAACCAGGACATTTAAAATAGCCCAAATACAGACGCGTGCAATAGAAGAGGGATCCTTGAGTCCTGACCCCCCCCCCAAGAACTAAAAAATCATATACTTAATAAAAACTAAGCTACTGAAAATAAAATCATCTCTTTTGTTGATAAAAAACAAATCATAGTCAAAATGTAATTAACATATAAGACCACCCCTCCCCGTAAAGAGGCAGTAATAAATTTTATATTATTTATCGGATATTTTTTAGAAATAGACTCCCCTCTCGGTTAATTTTTCTAGGAGCGCGCCTGCTCAGTCAGCATGAAGAAAAGTGGCTATCGTAGAATATATATTAAAAAAATATTGCAGAGTAAGCTTAGTTTTTTTGCCTTTAAGTGAAAATAAAATGTACTTCTTTTATTTATATTGTAGATTAAGAAAGTAATTTTGAAAAGGCCGCTACACTGCTGAACCGTATTTTGTGTTTAAATTTACGCGCGTACTGAAAGATTGATTGATTACTCGATCTTTTGAAAAATTAATAATTTTTGATTTTGTGTCCCTAAACTGTACTGGTTATATTTCACGACTAACCAGGACCAATGACCAAAAAAACAGTACAGTACTGGTAAAACCAGTACGAATGGTTACCTTACTTTTGATAATTTTGTTTAGCAAAAGCTTACGTTAAACCATAAGAGAAGAGCTCATGATAACCTACAAAAATGAAAATTCCAGTTAGTTCCGCCTAAACGTTTGGAATAGCCTATTGATATCTTCAGTTTGTATTTTTGAAATCTACACATTCTTTAGAAAAAATTTAGAGCCATAATAACCCAACTTTACCAACAAAAATAATATGTCAAACAATTTTCTTAAAAATGACAGAAATCATTAGGGGCATTCATTCAAAAATCTCCATTTTTAGGGTCTCATGGCTTTCGAAGAGATCATAAGATACCTTTATACCATCAATCATTTGAAATTTTGGTCACACAGTTAGACCTTCAAGTTGAAAGTTTAACAATGACAATTATAAAACTCTTTAATGCACATATAGGAAAAATACAGAGACTTCAAAAAAGCATATCGTCCAAAAAATATAACAAATATGTATTTATCGAAAAGAAATACTATTTTTTTTTTTTTTTTTTTTAATTTTGAGTGTATTGTCATTTGAAAGCACTCAATACGTGGACTGAATTAACTTGAAAAAATAAATATATCTACGCGATTCCACCAAAAATGTGGTAAATAATTTTTGTTCTACGTTTTTTATTATTGAAAAAAAAAAACATTATTATTTTAATTTGTGGCTAATAACTTTGAGGTATCAAATGAAAGCACTTGAAAAGTGAATAACGGAACACAAGAAAATTTAAAAAAAAAAAGTAAAACCTTTTCATTGAGATGTTCTTTTTTCAAACATTTTAAACAATTTTTAATACCCGACCAAAAAAAAAAAAATTGTGCTATTATAACCAAAAATGTTTCCATCAAATATTGTCTTTTATTAAGTACCTACGAAACTCTGAAATATGTAAAAAGTTCACACTTCACATTAATATTATTGTGAGTTTAGCATTTTGAGTTACAGTATTATTATGTATATTGTTTTTTAAGTTTTCTTCATTATAAATTTCTGTATTTTAGAAATATCGGATGTAATTTACCCAAGACATCGTTTCATGTCAGCATATGAACAAAAAGTGGAACCACCAGATCGTAAATGGCAATATTTATTATTTGCTGCTGAACCCTATGAAACAATAGCCTTCAAAGTTCCAAGTCGTGAAGTTGAAAAATCTGACAATAAATTCTGGACACATTGGAATCGAGATACAAAACAGTTCTTTCTACAATTCGCCTTCAAGAATGAAGCCAAGAAAGCAGTGACTATAATTGGAAGGCCACCTGGCATGTTGGCGGGTAATGTACCGCCCCCACCTATGTTGCCGGTTCCGCCACCTCCAAGGCCACCTATGTTCAACCCTGTTCCACCGCCGGCTCCCCCACCACTTATGGGGACGGTTTTACCTGTACCGCCACCTCCTCAAACTGGATAAATATGTTTTGTTGAACTTACTGTCACGTATTAAAAACATTTTTATAATAAATATAATAATAATAAAAAATAGTAATAAATTTAACTGCTTTTATATTCTGATTAATTTTTGGGTAAAACTTCCATATGAACCAAGATTTTAGCCGCACCTATCAAAATCGGGTCATTGGCGTAACATAAATTTTTATCTTGAGGGCTTTTAATTCAGATTCATTTAAAATTATTTATTTTAATTATTGGTTTCCATGATGTGTTTAATTCTTTGTTGCCGATTTAGTTCGTTAAATAATTTTAATTGCAGAAAATATGAAATAACTAACCTAACCGAACTTAATAAATATAAATATGAGAAAATTATAAATATATAAATAGAATATAAATATAAGAAAATAATGCAAATTGAGTGTGAGCTCGCTCCGCTCCGCTAGCATTCTATTAACTTAACCGAACCTAGCGCTGTGATAGGCGTCAAATTTTCGCTGATTTATGGGAAAATCTAACCTAAAATTGCAATTTATAAAAGTGAAAAATAATGAAAACTGTGTAAAAAACTAAAAATTTCCATACATAGTATTATTTATTATTATCTAAAAAAGATATCTCCAAAAAATTCGTGAGAATAATGCAAATTGAGCGTGAGCTCGTTCCGCTCCGCTCGCATTCTATAACTTAACCGAACCTAGCGCTGCGACAGACGTGAAATTTACGCTGATTTATGGGGAAATCTAACCTAAAATTGCAAGTTATAAAAGTGAAAAATAATGAAAACTGTAAAAAACTAACAACTTCCGTGCCTAATATAATTTATTATTATCTAAGAAAAATGTCTCTACAAAAAATTAATGAAAATAATGCAAATTGAGTGTGTGTATATATATATATATATATATGACTCCGTAGCCTAATCTTAATCATAATAAATATTAATTCATATTTATTTACCTGCTGAATGCATGCACAATTAACAAAGGTCCACTGTTTTCTTGCGAAATATTTTCTAAGGAAATATTTGTATAAGTTATAAGCCAGTTCATGAGACTGTTTTCTTACTCATCTTATTTTCAATAAACAAAACAATTATTTAAAATACAAATATTGTCCTGTAATGGATAGATTAATACAATGTTCCGTAACTGCACACCAAACTACCGCGGTCGCGGTTACGGTAAAGTCGTGGTAAGTTGTGGTTACCTGAAAACGCGTTTTTGTTACGGAACGGTAGTCACACCTCACAGTTGATAAAACAGACAACTGAACTGTCATTTTATGGACGTTATAGGTTATAGATATTCTCTTACAAACTTATTAATAAAAATATTTGTTTTATTAGTACTTGTTTACAATGGCACATTATATAAGAACATACATGATTTTTCTCGTCTATCAATACTATCAATATTACTAAAAATCAGTTACTTACACTCATTCTTACTGATTTAATTATAGACTATAGTAAAATAATATTATAATTTACTACTTGCACTACAAAGAAACGATTAATTCCCTCCACTTAACTCTCGCCTTATAGTAATTGTACTGAAAATCCCGCCTTTTGTAGTTTACAATAGATTCGAAGTTTGTAGTGGGAGGAAATAACCACACTAACCGCGATATTTCCACAGTTAGTTTGGTTACAAAAAAATATCCAACATTTTCAGTAACCGCCACTGGTTCAGTAGTATGAACGACAGTTGAAAACATTAGTAAGCTCAGACAAACCCCAAGATGGGATAACTTACGGTGCACGCTTGTATGTAGAAGTACGTTTGTCGTAGCTATACCGGACCGATAAACAAATATTTTTGACATGCTGCATTTGTATTTCTCTTACTATTTTGCCAATGTTAGGGAGAGAGAAACACATCAGTACGGTAATTATTATTTCAGTCATATGACCTTGACTGGACTTTTGTGGATAATCGAACTTTACATATATTAAAGCTGTGATAAATAATTCGGGCGTAAAATTAATATTCGGCCGATTAACATATAATAAAAATTAGTATTTATGCAGTGAAATTTAACTTGTGAATATTTATTTAATTAATTTCTAGGGTGTAATTTTTGGAAACAGTAAAAAAAAATAATAATTTACTTCACAAATAAAATTTAACTGTCTAATATATTTCTTTGTAACACCGATCATTTATAAGTGTTGGCTATTTTTTTCCTTCTGATTTCATCATCATCAAGCCTTGTCCATCATCGGGTGATGTTGGACTGCCTCTAAAAAGAGCATAGGCTGTCAATAAAATTTCTCCATCTAACTTGTCTATCTGCCATAGACTTCAAGTCGGTGATGTTATACAGTCTTTTGTCTTGGTTTTAAGAGCTACATTTATTTATTTATTTATTTATTTATTGAATTTGGCCACCCAACAGGCACAGGCCCAATAACAGAGTGGCACTACATATCATATGTTACAAATTAAATAAACAACAAGTTCACATGTTTTTAGAAATTAAAGATGAATTACATTAATACATAATATATAATATAACATACTATACATTTTGTGTTAAATTATTGATAATATATTTTTTAATAACATTAAAATTATTAGCAAATATGTCCGGTAAATCAACGTTAGCTACTAAATTATTTAATTTGTATGTAGTACGGTGCAGGGGTGAATTAATAGCAGAATTAGTATTTTTAATAGACAGGGAAAATATATCATTACCTCTAGTGTTGTAAGAAGGTATTCGAAAAAACAACTTTTCTAGAAGGTCCGAACAATCAATTTTGTTATTTAATATTTTGTAAATAAAGTTAATATCCATAATAGTTCGTCTATTTTCTAGAGACAGCAATATCAATTTAGAGTTTGGAAATCTGTAATTAATATTTTTAATAAATCTATTTTGTACATTTTCTAACCTTTTTATATAAACAAAATATTGAGGAGACCAACATGTAGTGCAAAATTCTAACTGACTTCTAACTAATGAGTAATACAGAGAAAGAAGAGTTTTATGGCATTTGAAATCTTTACTTATTCGATATATGAAACCCAGCATCCTATACGACTTTTTGATAATTAGATCCATATGCGTATCAAATATTAACTTCTAATCGAAAGTAACACCTAAATCCTTTATGAATGAAACGGAAGAAATGTTTTCATCGTTGAGGTAATAACTGTAATTGATAGAGGTCCTGTTTCTCGTGAAAGAAATTGTTGAGCATTTGGAAATATTTACATTTAATTTGTTGACTTTAAGATAGTTTTCCAACCTATTTAAATCAGATTGTATATTACGGCAATTTTGTAGAGAAAGTATTTGTTGAAAGATTTTTAAATCATCAGCGTAAAGAAGGAATAAAGAGTTCTGAAAGCAGGCACCTATATCGTTTATAAAGATGTTGAAAAGCAAGGGTCCTAAGTGGCTTCCCTGCGGAACACCGGAAGTAATATTTTTAACTTGCGATTTAAACCCATTTACTACAACACTTTGTGTTCTTCCAGTCAAATATGATAAAAACCATTTTAACATATTACCATGTATCCCTATACGATTCAATTTTTTAAACAGAACTTCATGATCAATTGTGTCAAAAGCCTTACTGAAGTCTGTGTACACGGCATCAACCTGAATACGTTGGTCCATGGAATTTAATATGAAATTTGTATATAAAGCCAAATTTGTATCCACTGACCGTCCCTGATGAAAACCATGCTGCTGGGTGATAATATCATTTTTTACGAATGAAAATTAGTATATTATTACATGAGCGATTATGATAGCCATTATTCACGAAGATGACGTTTGAGCCCACGAGCCGCAGGCGAGTGGCGCAAATCATCTGAGTGAATAATGGCCATAATCGCGAATGTAATACAATATTTTTTCCACACCTATTAAACAAATAAATTAGACTCAAATTTGATAATTTTAATGCAAGTGATAGCTTTATCCATGTTGCCCTGCTACCACTGCAGTTCACGGCAGTTTTGCCCCGCCCCCATTGCCATTGTCAAATATGATTGGATCAGCGAGAGTGATTTATGGATAAGTAGGTTTGTGATTGGCCGTAAGCAGTTAATTATGAAATGATAATTCACTGTAGTTATTTATGGGTACTATTTTTCACGAAAACAGTGCTAATAATTGCAATATAATTAAACAGGTGTGGAAAATAAATATTAATAAATAATACGCTCAAATAATTTTTCAAAAATACATAATTTCGAAATAGGACGGTAATTTTCTACTAACGATTTGTCACCTTTCTGGTAAATGGGCACTACAAGAGCGTGTTTCCAAGATGTTGGAAAGATACCTTCAGCTACATGCATTTATTTCTAGCAAGGTTCAGCGACGCCAGGTGTACTTGGGTCGCCCTCTACGCCTACTGCCTGAGGGTTATATGGTAGTGCATAAAGACACATTTCGCTAGGAGCACTTTGAAAAGTTTGCCCTAACCAACCATACTATTATTCTTCTATTTATTTGCAAATTATTGTCCATTTGACCAGTTCTTTCCCCCAATTAAACGTTTGATATTTCACGTGGCCAATAAATGCGAAGGATTCTTAGAAGACATCGATTTACAAATACTCGCACTCTTCTCTTGATAGCTTCTGTAACGAACCACGTCTCGCAGCCGTACAGAAGAACTGACGTCACGCATGCCCTGAATATGGTAGTTTTCGTGGAACTAATGTAGAACGCAGACTTTCATACACGGCTAAGTTGGATGAAGGCGCCTCTCGTTTTGCGTATTCTGCTTTCCACATCTATATCCGCGCCATCGTCCACAGACACAACACTCCCCAAGTACTGGAAATCATCCACACGCTCGATTTGATGGTTACCGAGAAGTAAAGGTCTATCGGTTTCTGCATTTATCCGCATTTCTTTCGTCTTGGAGCTATTAATTTTTAATCCAACTTTTGCAGATTCAATCGTGAGGTCATTCAGTTTTCGCTGCATGTCTCCATGCTTATGCGACTACTCACATTTATCGTCTGCAAAATCCAGTGACTCCAGTCTGACTGTTGGTGTTAGCGGATTCTAAATGATTCCTCTGGGTTTGTTGGCTGTTGATCGTCTAGCCACGGCGTCTAAAACTATCAAAAAAAGAAGCGATGATATCACACAACCTTATCTAACACCTGTAATGGTTGGAAAGGCTTCTGATAAGCTACCATTGTGTAGAACTCTACACGTGAAGCCGTTGTAGCTATTTCTAATCAGAGATATTATTTTGTCAGGCACTCCAGTATTTTGCATTTCAGCCCAAATGCATTCTCTATTGACAGAGTCGAATGCTTTTTCATAGTCGACGAAAAGGAGATACAAAGGGGAACGGAACTCAACTGTCTGCTCGATGATAATCCTGAGGATATTAATTTAATCTATACAAGACCTGCCTATTCTGAAACCAGCCTGATATACATTTAAATATATAGTTAGCCTTGTTCCGTTAACAAAAAAAAAAAGAAAGGGTGTGAAAGGTAAAAGGGTATGAAAGGTAAAAGGCTTAAGGAAAAAGTATAGGGTTTTAAAATATTATAAAACAGTTTTTTCTAATAACAGAATTTATTTAAAAAAGTTTCTTAAATTTATATTCAATATATTGTCAGGTAATACAGTAAAAAACACAAAAAGGCTTATGACAAATTATAAATAATTCATAAAAAATAAATAAGAATAAAATTTATACTAATTATATGCTATTCCAGAGTGGAACTAAATGGAATTTTAATTATTGTAAGTTTTACGAGCTCACTATTTAACGCATTGTTAATGAGCAAAAGTCTCAATTAATATTTAAGTCACTAGTTTTCAAAATCTAGTTCCACTTAACCAAAGAAACAGCCTATAATTATCACAATGATTGCTAATGCATGTTACATTTGTGAAAATATTAATCGTAATCAAACAAAGGTAAAATTACGGGGCGAAAAGGTAAATCTGCTCGCTCAGGTGAGTGTAGAATTACAATTTTATGTATATATTTAGATTGGTAACCTATATAAAATTCAACTTTATCCATAAATACTTTTTGTTTAAGTATTTATATTTTCTAAAGCACTCTCCTCAATGTCCTGAAATTGTAGTAATATAACTACATAACTTGCAACTCCAGATAAATACTGTAAAAAAAACAAAACTAATTAAAATGATTCAACTTTATTTTGGAATTTGTCAGTACAATCAAGGTAAAGTTCAGCTTTTTTAATATATTTTAACCTGAACTGAATATTCAAAATGTTTAACAACCGGCTCAGTAAAAAATTACAATGCTGATATTTTTTTACAAACAAAAGAACTTGCCAAATGGCAGTTGTTTCGAAGATCATTCTAATTAAATATTATTTGTTGATTTTTGGAAATTGCTATTGCCTTTTGCCCAAAGTAAAAATTAAATGAATTAAACGGTGTATTATTATACCGTTTATCCTCCTATTCATTTTAACAACCGGTGCGGAAGTATTTCAATATTTTTGATACACGCGTACAGGGTGAATATCAGCTTTATTTTTAACAGACTAGGAATGACGATGAGTACCCGTTACTCGACTTGTTAAGAATCGGAACCGGGTTAACTATTAACGGATAAATGTGAGATATTTTGAGTATTTCTGTTATGAATATTTTGTTGTAATAATTTTCCCCATCCTTTCTCGTAATTGGCAAAATTAAAAGATGCAGGTGGCCCTTTGGCCCTCTTCCATATTTAATTAATGGGTAGCGGGTAATGATATCAGCTACTGGGTTGAAAAAATGTTTAATTCTCGTCATTCCTATAACAGACACTTAGAAATCAAAAAGCAACGAACAAGAGAATGAATAAATTCTAAAAATAAGTTATCCCGAACTTCATTTAGTTAGTTAAACATTTTGGCGCACAGCAATGATGGCTATTTGCATCCATCAGAGCCCCAACACAGCCCATCTAAGTGACTAAGGTATATACCATATTAAAATCAATTAACTAAGTAATAAATAAATATAATTGACAGAGGAGTCTGCGTAAAGACTCTTGGTGAAACATAGTTAACATAAAATTAATAAATAAATACAGAGAAATTCACAAAAATATTAACTCTGGAATTCTCTTAATGAATGACCAGATTGACTTATCTGCTAATATGGTTTACAATTGTATAGTAAAGGAGACTTTAGTTGACAGATGATGGTTAATTAAAGCATATGGTTCAATGGGAGAGAACTATAGCAATACAATTTCCACTTTTGAATAGAGCCATATCATTTGTTCACGGACAAAGCTAGAAATAGAGAAAGAGTTACAATGTGTTTCACTCATAGAGAAGTAAAGACCATTAGCGACCGCCCAGAGCGCGTGTGTACAAAGGGACATACGTTGAATTTACCATATTATAATATAACAAAAAAGACAAAAATTATGAACGTACGTTACAGTAAGAAGCAGAAATACGTTCTTGACATCTTACATAAAACTGTGTGAAATAGATATATATTTCTTTATCGGTTCTCGATCGATCAATCTGTCAAGTAAATTCTCCTTTACTATATTCCCTAGGACCATTAATATTTGTTCCTACTGAATGTATCTGTTAAAAATAAGTTTAGTTTGCAATTTGAACTCCTGTAGATGTCGTTACTGCCGAAATACGTATAGAGTAACATTAAACTTATATTTGTGAAACTTACCGAGTGCTTTATTTATTTATTAATCTTAAAATTAATAAATAGCTAACATCTTATACATACTCAATAAAAGAAACCTTGCGCGGACAAACACAAATAAATAAGTTAAAAAGTTTATTTGAAAAATTGAACAGACGTAGGGTGATGGTAAGAGGCTGTAAAGGAGAAAATTACCATTGAATATCACAGTCTAATAATAAAACACATTAAAATATGGTGCAAGACTTCAAACATAAAACAGTAAGTTCTCTCAGGAAGATAACCGAAACTTCAGACAGATCATTAGTCACTTACGTAAATTTTACTTACAGCAGTCATAAATCGAAGATCAAGTTCAACAAGTCCGTATATAATGAACAATGGTTTCTTGTGGTAAATTCGTAATAGAGAGAATCGTACCTGCAATTCAAATATATTACCTAAACATTTTAAACAGACATTTACTATTTGACATCAGTTTTGTACTTGTTATAGATAAGTAAAGCAATCCTAAATTTATTAAAGCGTATTTGTTTAGTGCATATTTTGTTATGTTTATATGAGTACAGTAAAACTGCGATTATCCGGAGAGAGGATTAATTGTGGGCCTTTGAAGTACAATTTTGCAATAGGTTATGTAAGTACAATAGATACGAAAAGTATTAGATAGTAGTCTCGATAATATGTGGCGAATAATGCTTCCATGGGGCCCCTGTAAATTTTGTTGGGGCACTTGCATCAAACTGATTTTTCATACTAGTAAAAAAGGATCATTTGGTCATATGTACGTAATGGGTACGCCATTATAGTAAACCCAATATAATTATAGAACAGGGGTTCTTAAACTTATGTAGTTCCAGGACCCCCGCTTGAACAACATTCGTTTTTGCGGACCCCGTCCCAACCCTAGGCATTTTACGTCGTTCTTGAGACTTAATTTCTGGCTCAATAATCTCATTGGCACTACGTTATAATAAATATTGAAAAAAATATATCGCTGCTTATTTTAATAAATGGTCTTGCACATTTATAGAGATGAACAAATAATAGTAATATGAATTAAAAAAGTTACAAATTATAATACGTTAAACTCATACAAACATTTCTTGGTCAAAATAGATCTAATTCTAATATGTTTTTTGTAAATAATTTGCCGTTGAATAAAAATAATTCAATTTTTACTAATTATTATTTAGTTACGTCAATAACTAGATAGGTAACAACAATTAAAAAGTAATGACCATGTAGAATTTTTATTAAATGAGTTATTTGAATAAAAGCGAAAAGTTGGGGGATGTAAAGTTAAAGTCAAAATTGTTTCGCGGACCTCGGTAATGGCTACACGGACCCCAGTTTAAGAACCGCTGGTTTAACACATTTTCATCGGTTCTTCCGTTGAGTGATTCATCTTCAATCAACTCTCTTCCTTCTGAAAATGCCTTAAACCACCAAAAACCTAGACAAAACACTGTCTCCGTAGGCCTGCTAAAGTTCTGCAAAAGTTTCTGTTGCACTGTGCCGAAGTCTGAAGCAAAACCTGATAGCACACTGTTGTTCGAAATAAATGTCACTCATTTTTAAAACGCACTAGAAAAAACTGTTTCACGAAAAAAATCGCTACGGACAACAAAAATTACTCTAGCGAGTTCAAACTCGTACTAAAGGTGCATAACATGTTCACCTGCCGCCCCTCCAAGTCCCGCATCCCAAATGTTGCCAGATCAAACGCTATGTTGGCAGTCCGGTTACTTAATTTACACACCTCGTATTTGTGAGCTTTTCGACATTTATTTTTACGTGCGACTAAAAAGTGACATGGCGGTATCTAAGTGACTAGAAAAATTTCAGAATAGACCCCCAAATAACATTTTTATTCTCAAGACTAGTTTATAAAAGACAAATTTATTTTAGTCTAATGAAACTTACTATATCTTTTATTGTAGTTTGCCAGTACTTCCTGTGTAGATTTTCTAATGATCTTGCAATTTCTGTAGACTGTAAAATAATCGTCTATCAAGAAACTATTTTTATTAACGCTATAATAATTCTTACCTCTTCGTTGGTATTGTGGTACCAAATAATGCTTATAAAAATTGTGGAATTCATAAAACCAATCCATTGTAAAATATTTATAGTATCAATAACTTTAAATTTTTCTGGATGGTGAAATAGAAAGTACACAGAAGTACAAGTATTTAAAAATGTAACTGAAAATTTATTAAAATTTATTAAAAACTCTATATTCATATTAGAAATCTGAAATCTTATATAAAAAAATATATATATAAACAGTCGATTCCGCTTAATTGGGACACATCGGGACTTAGGCATTTTGGCCCAATTAAGCGGCAGCCCCAATTAAGCGAATTTCACATAAAATTAAACAATGCATATTTTTCTTTCAATAATTTGACTTTATAAACTCTTGGACAAAACTATAAATTACATATAACTAAAAGATATAAACTTTTAAGAAAAAATAATAATAAATTCCAAAATAAAATAATAAATAGGTACGTATAATTTAATTCAATGCAAAAATGCGTCAAGTGTAGTCTGTCTTTTGTTTTTGTAACATTTCACTTCTACAAAATCAGCACAGGTATTCAGTGCGGATGTAGGGCTCCCTTCATTTCCTTCCTGCATAAAATAACGCTGTAATATTAAATTCTTTGTACATATTTTTTCTTGAGAATATGTGTAACATAATATGTACTGTGATCTTGGATTTACTGTCCCAATTAAGCGGAATGTTGTCCCAATTAAACATGTAAATTTACTGTTGGTTCCTTGGCTTGGTTTCTGTTCTTTGAGATTTGGCCCAAATAAGCGGCTGCCCCAATTAAGCGGTGGCCCAATTAAGCGGAATCGTCTGTATATATATATTAATGTTTAAGAAGTGATAGTATTTCTAATAGCATCTTTAAAAAGTAAGGTCCGATCTGAGCAGTAACCAGTTCATGTGCCCTGTGCAATGTGTTGATGGAACAAAATCGAAGATTTTCCGTGTAAGCTCAGGAGTACGCCAAGGTTGTATATTATCGCTCCTACTTTTTAATATATATGGCGTATATTTAATGAGGTGGGTCATAGAGAACTATGATGGAGGAGTTTTATTTTTTATTTATTTGTTTCATTTTCATTTTGGAGCCGAAAACGAGTTGATCCTAAAATTACGGCTTCGATTTTACAAAAAGAAATAAATTTAAATTATTTGTATGTACATAACAATAATATGAAATATAGAAAGGGTTGGGGAAATAAGGAAGGAGAGAAATACAAAAAAAATATACATATATAAACAAAAGTGGCAGAGATTAATGATCATTGAATATATCGAATTTTGCTTTACAGTTGTTAAATGCAGATATTGCGCGGTATATGGGAGAGTTCATTAATGAGTTAGTTTTTGCAAACAGCTGCAAGAAAGTGTGGTGATGTCTAAGGATGGTACTGGGTACATTTAAACAAATATTTTTTAGGATACTGCGACTTGATATTATTATTTTTTTTTATAGAATTATATCACTAAATGATCGGTTATCTTTTAGAGACAGTATGTTAAAATATTTACATAAAAACTGGTATGAAAAATCTGTTAGGGGCATTTGTAGGCTACATATTTTAGAAAGAATTTTTGCTTGCGCTCAATTCGTTGGATATAAACAGTGCATACAGTGAAACCTCGATATAACGGACCAATGCGGGTGAGGGGGTGTCCGATATAACCGAATGTCCGTTATATAAAAATAAATTTTATGAATAAGCTATTTATTAACTATCAAATAGAAATATATTATAAACGAGAGTTTACATTTTAATTACACTTTAAAATTGCACTTTATGCGTCTTCAGATGATATGTCACTATACGCCCGTTGAGGAGAGTCGTCAATGTTTGTTTTTGAACTTCCTGGTTTCGGTGACACTGGTTTGAAAAATGTATCAAATTTTGTTTGGATTTTTGAAGTTTGTTGTTTTTTAATTATTAACTCTCTAAAATTGCGAATTCCCGTCCGCTACTCGGGTGTTTCTCCGAGTGCGCAGTCACATGTAGTTTACGATCGTTTACATGCTGTCCGTTATATCCGAAGTCTGTTGTATCGAGGTCCGTTATATCGAGGTTTTACTGTACTGGGTTCTAAATGGAACTACAATAATTTAATACGCTAAGTACATGGACTTGATAAATTCTAGGACTTGTGCTTTCAAATAGTTTACAGGATCCCTCTTTTAATCAAAGGTCGAAAGATCAACATTCTAAGGTACCCCGACAACACCGTTCTACTAGCCAAGTCAGAAAAAGAACTAGAGGAAATGATCAACAAGTTGACTTTACAGAGCAAACATAAAACCTGGCTGACATAAAATAACGTTTGGATCATTGATCGAAAACGGAGACAATTGTGAAAGTGAAATCCGCAGGCGTATATATATGCCAATGATGCCAAAAAGAAAGACAGATCGATGTGATGAACAAAAAAAAGGAAATCCATAGTTTGACTTGCTCCTCCTTGACGATTTTTCTACCACTTTTCATTTTGAGTCTATGCCCTTATTGCACATGCCTTTTTACGGTACTGGATCTAATAATTCACTAGTTCAAATTGCACATCAAACAGTCACTCCAAGGCTACGGTTACAGTGGAAGCGTGTTCGCCCGAAGTATAGTTCGGGCATATCAGCGCGTATTTGAGCGATTTGATAGGTGGTGTTTAGTTTTAGCAGTTATTTTAATGACAATAAATATAAATAAATGGGATATTTGTATTAAGAATGGCACAAAAAAATCAAAATATAAAAAAAATTACATTTTAAAATGATATTAACCTTAACCAAAAAATGGTTATTGTAAGTATGAATTACAAACCTTAAACAAAACGGTCAAAAAAGCACAATTCAAACGATGAAAGTAACTAGATTGCAAAATCTAGTGCAGCCTAAACGTTTGGAATAGCCAATAATGCTCCAATTTCCTATTAATATATAAAATATCAAGAATGTTTGCATAATAAGGCAAGTTAATTTTGTGACACAATTCACCTTCGATAAGAGTAATTTTGTATATTTTATTTCATCATTATATTAATTAAAAAAATACGTCACTGTTATTCACATACCACCAAGTTTTCTTTCAAGTACCACTAGTGATACGTGTACTAACGGTTGAAAACCACTGGTGAAAACCATTAATATGTTGTTTTGTTTTTTATTATGTTTAGAATATGAAAAAAGTAAATATTTCTCCTTATCGCTAACTTTTAATTCAGTCGCCACTTCATCCCATAATTTACGTGATTGATCACGGTTATGGTAAGTTTTACATTTTTGATCCCATAACGATCTTCGATCATTAACTAAAAATATTAATTTCTCAATATTCATTTTGTATACACAGACTGTACCAAAGAGCAAGTAAAACAAGTGGACTGTACGGAGATTAGAACAGTACGTAGAAAGCATACTCGCGCGAAGAAAACAAACAAGTTTGAATTCAGCTATTCGCGCGATTTATAATACACAGATGTGTACTTCTACACGCTTGAATCAGTCGCTCGAATACGGGGGAGTACAAGCGTAGTTTCGCGCGAATGATAAACTTTTAGTAACCACACATGTGTATTTCTACACGCTTGAATCAGACGCCCGAATGCGGTCGAGTACGCGCGACTTACAGTTCGCGCGAACACGCTTCCACTGTAACCGCAGCCTAAGGGGATGTTCATGAATCAATCAGGTTTTCGGATCACCAATAACGATTGTTTACGTACCCTGGCATGTCGAAATGAGCCACAATAATCAGGGGCGCACACATTTTTTTTAAGGGGTGGTCTGCCAGATGTTTCTGGTAAAATACCTATTTGTTTGGTGAAAAGCAAAAAGTATAAAAGGGTATCATCAATTTTTAGTCACTTATAAACATTTTTAAGCTCATATTTTATTAAATGTTAAAACATTTTCCTTCCCATATATTTTTGTTACCAATTGCAAAACTTTAGTACAAATACTTCAGTTATTGAAACTAAACTACTAAATTGTAAAATCTAAATGATGTTGTGACGTTTCATAAAAATAAATTTTTTTATGTTTATATATCCACTATATTTTGAGCTTTTTACTTATTTACTTATTTTACATTCGTCTTGAATCCTAGTTCAATCAGGTCCGGACCCACTGGACCACCCCCCTGTGTGAGCCCCTGACAATGATTCATTATTCCATTTTGATAAAAATTGCTTTCATCGGTATTAGGCTCAGCGGCGGGGAAAGGCAGGGGCGACAGGGGCACATGCCCATGGCGCCAAAACAAACGCTTAGATATACATATTCTAAGTTTTTATTAAGTGTTTTATTAGTATTTTTATTGAAATCAAAAATATAAATTTTCGTTTCTATATCAGTCTCGTACATATTAAATACAAAATTGAATTTAAAGATGTACACATTTGTTGATTATATAATAATATTCAGTCATTTTTGGATTTCTGCAAAATATATAAAGCATCATATATGCATATATTTGTATATAAATATGAAAGAAAGACCATTTTTCAATGTTCTGACTTATTTGAAGACAGTGTTTCGGAGATAGTTTTTTAAATAATTTAACGTAGAAAATAATCGTTCAGCCAGTACGTTGTTTACTGGTCGTTACTAATATTTTTAACAGCTTTCATAGAAATATATTTGATTAACTTTCTTACACATCTGAAAATATTTGTAACTGATTTTGGTTGCACATTTAGATATACAATGGCACCTTGATTTACAAACTTAATTTGCTCCTGAGCGTGGTTCGTATCTTAAAAAGTATATATCTAGAAACCTAATTTTCCATTGTATCTTATGAGAAATCAATTAATCCGTTCTCAGATTAAAAAACAAATAAAACAGATCCAAAAAAAAAAAAGAATAAAAAAAAACTATTTTCACCTAAATGAAGAAAATGCTAAGACATGGAGAAAGATTTAGAAGAAGCATTTTTTCATTATAAATGTTCATTTTGTATACCATTACATATTAATTTTTATTTATGAAATTTTCTGTTTCACATGGTTAGTATGAAAATCATCTTCCTTTAAATTGTAAAAAATGTAACTTTTTTGTGTCTGGTTTTGTGATTCAGGAGTTTTCGATTTGTTACATGTAGGAGTAGCCTGTTTCTAGTAGTAGGGAAAAAAGTTTAAAAAGTATAATGTGAAACAGGCTTTGGTTCATTTAAAAAGAAAAACATCACGGTTCGTATTTACAGGTCAAAATAGGATATGAAAATAGTTAGTACCTCGAAAAGTTCGTATTTCGAGAGGTTTGTAAGTCGAGGTACCACTGTAACAGCAAATTTACTTAGCCATAATTAGTATTAGTTTAAAACAGCGGCGGCCGGTGAAGCATGTTTGGGAGGGCAATTGCTATGATCGGACAAGCTCGTACAAACATGCTTCACCGGTCGCCGCAGGTTTAAAATGTAAAAATATTTAAATTGCAACCATCTAAATCTAAAGAATATGTTTGAAATGAGATTGCGAGCATCTATCCCCTCCCCCTTTTCGGTACGCATATTCTAACAAAAGGGCGCAGTTTGGCGGATTTGCGCCGGGCGCCAAAAGGCTAGCGCTTGCTCTGATTAGGCTGTAACACGATCTTAATGTTTTCTCGACGGTGTTAAACTATCTGTAATTAATTACCTGAATCCGAATTACACGACTGGCCAATTACAACTGACAGCTAAGCACCAAACAAAATTGGTGCAAAAAAAAATTCATTCAAACCTCCTGTATTTGTGCTAAAATTTTAAATACCTTTTTTAACCTATACTGATGCAGTATTATACTAATAAAACACAAATACTTTCTGCTACATTGATTTAAAAGCAACATTACAGGGATTTCCAAAGAAAATTTGAATAGCAACATTATACGATAACGAAAATTTAAGAACTATTATAAGTTCCCAATACTTACCTAAAAGATTAAGAATTTTTTGAAGAGCAAAAACTTTCATAATTTTTCGTCCAGTATCACATAACAAAATAAAAAGCTCCATGTATTCTTTAATTTTACCAACAATAAATGACTCGTTCCTTTTTGTTAAAAAACACAAATTTTGCACCCCTTCTTTTAAAATTACTAGATTTATTTTTACATTTCGAAGCAAAATAATTTCAAATATCACAATAGAAATTTGAGAACCTACTACGATTACACCATATATTAAAAAAATTGAAATACTAGTGAAATCATTCAGTATGTAACCTTGAACATCACTGGAAATATTTAGTAAGATACATAAAGTGATCCAGATTATAAATGTGGGAATCCATATATACATAATTTTAGCAACAAATGTTTTTGTCGGGTGCCTATTTTCTAAATTTAATTTTAAAAATGTTTTCTGAATGTACAAGAATGTATTAAGAATTTTAAAAAGATTATTTTTCTGCAATAGAATACAAAATATATTCGTAATTATTATAAAATCTGGTAGAAATATATCAGTTTTTTGCACAATTTTTTCAATACTGAGTTTAGCTTGCCAGGATATTTGATAACCATCATCCAATCGACGCCAAACTGCCATCAAAGTTATTATGAAAACATAAAATAATATTATTAAAATACTGCTACAACTGTATTTGTATGTTTTATCAAATGGTGTAGTAGAATATTTATATGGGGCAACACCAAAAATTTTACAAAAGATATAAATTGGCCAAATATCATCTTGGAAGTCAGTTTTAGACTTTAATTTATGTCCCATTTTATAAACAATGTATATATTTAGTAAGAACCCAGTTCAACGCTGTTTTGTTATTCCGCTTTTGACAATTATCGACTTTAATAACAGTCACCCAAATTAAGAAACAATTCGTAAAATATCGACATTATGTTGGAAAAATACGTGAGCTGCTTCACAGGCAAAAAGAAAATTCGAATTAAAAAGGAACTCGATCCAACTTTGACTGACCACCAATGGTGCTGAAAATCTTGAACGCCGTCAACCTTCACCTAAAATATAAAATTATAAATTAATATATGTACATCTAGCTGAGTACCCGTGCTTCGCTACGGTATATTGACGATCTCATTAGTGTAAAATACTCAGTGTGTTTTTAAACATGTGTATGGGTAACCTTTGTAAAGTTAAACACAAAAACCTAGCCTATATCTCATTTGTCTTAAGAGATATTGAGGAATCCGTTTTATGGATAAAACATTTTACTCTTTTTCACCACATTAGGGTCGAACTTCAAAAAATCCTTTCTTAGTGGATTCTTACGTCATACTGAGTAAAAAAAAACTGTAACTTTTTAAATATTTTAAAAACACATATATATGCCAAACAGGAATGTTATAACCCAACAAACGAAAGGTTCTATACCCTGAATGCAGATCCACCCTTTTAGAAGTAATTTAGGAACACTTTTTAGGGGTTGATTAGGGTAAAATTTTAAAATAAGTTTAAATTTGTATGAATAGCTTTTGTAAGCCAAAACTAAGTCAATATCTCAATGGTTATAAGTAGGGTGACCATTTTCTTGGAGAAGACAATGCGGGACGAAGCAAAAAAAAGGTCGTCACTTCCGAAATATAAGTGAAGAGCAAACAAAAAAAAGGTCCTCACCTCCCAAATATAAGTAAAGAGCAAAAGAAAGATCTTCACCTCCCAAATATAAGTACAGAGCAAAATTCGGCCCTGGGGACACAAAATCAAAAAGCGGGAAGTCCCGCGAAATGCGGGACGAATGGTCACCCTAGTTATAAGAGATGTTGAGGAATCCGTGAAATCACATTGAGGCCCTTTTCACCCCATTAGGGATCGAATTTTGAAAAGTTCCATATTAGTGAGTGCTTACGTCATGAAGGGAATACATTTCCCGAATTTCATGTCTCTATGTCAAGGGACGTTCTATCGATTAAAAAATACCAACTAACCGCATTAGGGAAGAAATATAAAAAACTGTCAAAACGCTTACTAAACATTTTAAATAGAAACCTATACACCAAAATGAAATGTTATAACTCAGGAAATACAAAGGTTTCTATAATTCACCCCGAATGTAGATTCAGCCCTTAAGAGGTTGATTAGGGAAAAATCATAAAGTGCTGTTTTAAACATTTGTATGGGTAACCTTTGTAAGAAAAAAGTCGATATCTAATTGGTTCTAAGGGATATTGAGGAATCTCTGAAATTATATTTCACCCCCTTTTTACTCCCTTAGAGGTCGACTTTCGAAAAATCTCTTAGTGGAATATATTTTGCGAATTTCATGTATCTATAACCAAGAAACACTCTATCGAATAAAAATACCCATTTACCCCTTTAAGGGTGAAATTTAAAAAAAAACTGTCAAAACTATTTCGAGATATTTTAAAAAGACACCTATGTGCCAAAAAGGTATGTTATAAGTCGACAAACACGGGAAATATGACGTAATGTATAATTCACCCCGATTGTAGATTCACCCCTTTAGGGGTAGATTAGGACAAAATCCTGAAATAAGTTTTTTGCATTTGTATGGGTAATCTTTGTAAGAAAAAACAAGTCGATATCTTATTGGTCCTAAGAGATAATAAAAAATCCTTGAATACATATTTCACCCCTTTTCACGCTGAAGGGATGCAATTTTAAAACACTGTCAATATTATTTAGAGATATTTTAAAAAGACACTTACATATGTGACAAAAAGAAATTTTATAACTCAACAAACTCAAATACGACGGGATGATGAGGTATGGAAAGGGTTATTGACATTATTAAAGTAATTGGAAAGAAGGCTTAGGTTATAGAGGATGTAAAACACAAGCAGCTTATGACTTAGATCAGTGGTTTCGAACGGGGGCGGAACCGCCCCCCAGTGGGCGCTGAAACCTTCCATGGGGGCGGTAGTGGTCCAGAGACAAAATTGGACCCGACATTAACAAATTATCCAGCCTCCAGAAACTCAACCAGCCTCAAACATCTCATTAAGTTTTGTTTTTTTTTTGTAAAGAGGGCCATGATCCAGAAAAGGTTGGGAACCTATAACTTCGATGATGCATATTTAGGAATAGGTCGCAGAAATTTTTTGCAATTATTCTTGTTTTTATCCAAATACGATTCACTATTAAATCTGCATTTAGATAAAATAATAAAAATAAGTCAAGATGCAAAAAAGCAGATAGTGAAGGACTGAATCATCTATGATAAAGAAAACAATTTTATATGAAGTACAGTAATGCCTCGGCTGACGAATGACCCTTCTAACGAATAATATTTACTAAATTTTTGTTTTTTTTTTGCAATGTTTTTGTCGTGCCTAATATATTGGTATTTAGGCGCGTGGCTGTTTGCATGACAAAATTAATGATACGAAGTATGTAGTTGTAAGGATATCTAAAAACACTTAAACACACCAAACACTTGTAAGTGTCTAAACCAGGGGTCGGGGAACATTTGTACCCATTACCCAGAATAGTATATTATGGTACTAGGTACTCCTAGAACGCGCTCTTTTTTGTACTGAGCACAAATGTTGCTGCCGAGGCGCAGCCGAGGCTTGCATATTGAGCGAAGAACAAAAAAGGCGTTCTACTCCGAGTGACATATACTATTTTTTCTTCAAGCTTAGCTATTAAAAATTTGCAACCATAAATACTTATGACTTTATAGTTTCAGATGCTATTGCTGCTAATCTGCTCTATACTATCTACTGCTCCGGCGGTGTACATTGAATTGGTTGAGACATTTTTTAATTTTTGATCTTTATATTGTGTATTTTGTAACTAATCACAGAATAATAATAAAGTAACTCACTAATAACGTAATTAATTTCTGAATTAACTACAAACCACGCTACAAACATATTAATTTGACAGATGTTTTGTTTATGGCGACTGCTGCCATCAGTGCCATCTGTTGATAACTATATGAACTATTTACTAGTATAAAAATGTTCAAATTTTGTTACTAGTAAAAAAATGTATCATTTCTACTGAATGTATTGAACAATGTAATGGTAGCATTATAATCCGCTTGAAGAAAAATATATTTCTTTACACCGACGTTACCCCATTGGTTTGTAAAAAAATCATAGATTATTTACATTGAAGGATTTATTGAATTCTTTAGAATTTACATATTAATTAACATAAAATATATAAAATAATGTTATAAAAGTATATATTTTTTTATAACAAAAAATACTGTATTTGGAAAAATGATGTTGTTTAATTTTCGATATAATAACATCAAAATCTGGACGTTTTGATGTTAGTGCGATTTGGATACAGTCTTTGGGGTCCAGTCAATTTCTCTGTTTCGTTTTAATGTTCGTTACAATGGAAAATCCTTGTTCACAGAGATAAGTTTTTGCAAATGGCAGCAACTTTTTAATTGCCTCCTCATGAACAATTTTAAAAAACTTTACAGCCCTTGACATCCAAAAATGTGCAAGATCGGTCTAGGTTTCAAATTCTATATGTGCTTCATTATTTGATCTCAGTTCCAAAAGTGACACAGGCAACCCTTGTGGCTCTTCTGGCATGACAGACATTTGGCATTTAAAAGAACCTATAACCCAACTCACTGTACTTAAATCAAGTTCTGGAAAATATTGAGCGAAACGGTCTTTTAGATTGCCAAGATGTTTGTTGACTGTGGCATATTTCTGGGTGATCTGTGGTTCTCGCCACTATCAATTCGAACACAGCAATAATGTTTGTTTATAAAATAGGCATTGGGTAATCGTGCGTGCAGCGTTTGGGAGATCAATTCGCACAAATTTCTATCGTATTTAGAAACGCACTTTTTATGATTTTTTGTATTTATATCATTTATGTCTATTAATATCTCATTACCCCCAAGAATTTCGTTTTTACCCCATTTGGGGTAATTTACCCCTGTTCCCCGACCCCTGGTCTAAACCATTTCATAGGATTCTTAAAGAAGAAGGAAATCCAGTCAACATTGGAGAAATTCTTTATGTCTCAATCAGCCAAGAACTGAGAGAAAAGAAACTCCAGAGATTTCTGCAACACCACAAGGACAGCTGAACCTTCCAAAGAGACGGTGATTCTTCCATTAACTGAAAACTATGGACTGTGAACTTTATGTAAATAGTAAATCTTCGACACTTCAGTCCGCCTTTTAGGGACGTTAACAAAGAATTAACGAAAATAGTGATGGAAATAATGAATTCGTACTACGAATTACCTCGTGAAATTAATTGAATTCGTTATCCGAGGTACGAGTTTACAAACGAATGGTTGTTTTTACAAACGACCATTAGATGGCAATATTGAAATGTGCCATTACTATATTCGTAAAATTTGCCATTTGTTATTATAAAATTGGTGACAGCCTATAAATTGACCGAGTTGTTTGCTGACAGTGAGCTTTAAAAAAACAAGATTGTGAAAAAATGGATATTACTCGTGAAGGTTCTCGTTGGATGATTTTTTACGATTTTCGTAAAGGCCTAACTCAACAACAAAGCATAGATTCGCTTCGTTCAACTTTTGGTAATGAAGCACCATCAGAAAAGACTGTTTACAATTGCAGAATTTCGTCGTGGTCGTGTGTCCGTTAGTGATGAATCTCGTGAAGGTCGACCAAAATCGGTTGTGATTCAAAAGAACATCGATGATGTGCGCAAAATGATCGAAGAAGATCGGCATGTGACTTACCGCGAGATAGAGGCATCTTTTGGCATATCGCAGACTGCAATACATTCGATTTTGCATGAACATTTAACTGTGAAAAAGATCTGTTCCCGATGGATTCCACATAATTTGATCGAAGCTCAAAAAAAGGCTCCTGTTGATTGGTGTAAGGGAATACTAAAAAAATTCAACCTAGGCACTGCATAATCCGTATACAACATCATTACAAGTGATGAAACATGGATTTATTCATATGAACCGTAAACTAAGCTACAATCCACTGTTTGGCTCTTCCAAGATGAACCGAAACCCAAAAAAGTTGTTTGTTCACGAAGCACTTCCTAGAAAATGATCGCTTGTTTTTTCGGTTATACTGGACATGTCGCAACCATTCCTTTAGAGGATCGGAGAACAGTTAATGCTGAATGGTATACAACAATTTGTTTGTCATCGACAAAATCAGGAAAAATCATTCTTTATCATGACAATGCAAGCTCCTACACAGCACGTCAAACAATTGATTATTTAAAGGGGAACAACATCGAATTAATGTCTCATTGCCCGTATTCACCTGATTTATCCCCCTAACGATTCCCCAATGTCAAACAAAAAATGCGTGGACAGCGATTTTCATCACCTCAAGAAGCTGTTGAAGCCTTCGAAAACCATGTTTTTGAGATACCAACTTCAGAGTAGAAAAAATGTTTCAAGAATTGGTCTGAACGGAGGCAAAACTGTATAAAGCTTAAAGGCGAATATTTTGAAAAGAAACAAAATCCCTCGGTATCCCTCGTATTATTTTAATTTTATATACCTACATATATGGCCCGCTTTCCTAACATTTTCCTTTGCCGTTTTGAATTCCCAATTCGTCCCTGCTTATATAGAATATCATTATAATTCTGATTATGTATATGTAACTACTAGCCTGTAATAAAGTGCTAATAGCCTCGGAGCTGAAGCATTTAAATTACATTAAAATAAAAAATCTTTAAGTCTTAGGGGTGGACGATTGGGAAACAACCATAGCAGACCGGTCCGAATAGAAGCGAATTGTGCAGGTAACTAAATCTTACAAATTGTTTTAGCTAGATAAGTTAGATACTCATAACTTCACAAAACAGTATTGAACACGATGGTAGACCAAAAGCTGTATATTCGGCACTGTATTCGACTTGAATTCTAACAAGGACGTTAAACATGAAATTTGCTGCGTTTTTGATGAAGATGTTGTGATTCACAATACTTAGAAATATTGGGTTCGAAATTCTGAAACTTGTAATTTTAAAGTCAGTGACTGATTACGCTATGGAAAATAGCAACGTTTCATAGATGCAAGATGAACTTGTGGAACGGTATAGAGCCAAGCAACAGTTTAAAGAAGATTACATAAGATGGAAATCATTGAGAAGCGCAGAAATTGTACACCACATGAACTCTCTAAACACAACACATACATTTCATTTCTTGCCAGGCAGTGCTCTTAGTTCTTGCCAGGCAATGTAATAATTTTTTGTGGAAAATGTTACCGGGGACAAATAATGGATTATTACAATTTTACATAACCGTACAAAGCACACGCGGTGTATTCCTCGGTCAGTTATCAACTTCAGCGGCATAATTCCACAACCATGCCAAAAAGGTCCTCCTGTGCATCTGTTGGGACTAGAGTATCGGGAAAACCGCATTTTTTGAATACCGCGGTTTTCGGTTTTTAAAAATCAAAAACCGCGGTTTCGGTTTCGGTTTTTCAAGTTTTAAATTTTTTCTACTATACATACTATAAAATAAATCAATAAATTTTTATTATGTGTTGAAATACACTATTCGCGACTACAAATAACAGTGTTGCATCTGGTGGCGGCTTGGTAAATTAAACAGAAGCGTATATTTGTATAATATTTGTAGTGTGTTGTACTGCAGTTTATGTGAATTAAGACGTATTTTTAAATATAGTGACTTAAATACATTGCTTTTTAGCCGAAATATTGTTTGAACTGATAAATATTAAGAAAAAACTTCTGACATATACGCTTCTCGTCAGGCAACTGTCGTACGCAGCGCTGCCAACGTTAGTTTGAGTCGCGAGTTATACTTTACAATAAAAAAACTAATACTAATAAAAAACCATACAATAATTATACACTACAAACTACGTAGCATACTAACTTAAGGTTTATTTAAATTTAAATAAAAGGATTTTAAAAACACTAAACTATATAAATGTTTATCTGTTAAACGTGAACGCAATTTGGTGCAAAAGTTGGCGCTTATTGAAAATGTTCTTTCGGCATAGGTGGATGTTGTTTTAATAGTGAATAGTGCACTCTGGCGCACTGACTTTCCCATGCGCATTGCGTCTGGCGCCAATACATTTCTTTATGTTTGATATCTAATAAAAAAGAAAAGTCTAGTTGGTAGCATACATTATGCACCTATCTACTGATATTTTTTTTAAAATCTAATAAAGCCTTTATTCAAGAATAATACATTTGTTGCCACATTTGAGAGATTTTCTTCTTACTTTTGTATCTTTTTTTCTTAAGGATTAATGTCTTAAAGATAAACCGAAAACCGCGTTTTTTTTACGGTTTCGGTTTTTGCACTGAAAACCACGGTTTTGCGGTTCGGTTATAACCGTTTCATAAACACTAGTTGGGACCTGCAGGTTATACTGTTTTATGATCTTCTCGAACTGGGTTAAATCATTATCTTCATTTGGTCGACGAAAGTGTACAGAAAATACCATTTACTGAACAAGAAAGCGAGTAATTTTGCTGTAGAGTAACGTTAAAGTACATGTTCCTCTTAATACTGAGTAAACCATAACTTGGGTTGGCAAGTTCTCGAGCACGGGGTGTGTTCGCCCGACTTGCTGACTTCAGATTCCCATTTATTTAGATAACTGCAGTGCTCTTAGTTAAACAGTGCTTTCCAGATGTGATTCAGATACGAAAATGGATCGACGATTTCAATGTCTCCAAACCTATATATAGGTACTCCTCACTTAACGACCGCTCGGATTTTACGACTAGCTCTCCAGAGCGAAGATACACTGAACTGGTCAAATTTTCTGTAGCTATCTCCTTATAAACCGACCACGTTTAAGAATAAAACAAAGCGTAAGCGTCAAATTCACTTAATAATTCCGTTTGATTCGGTAATCAGCTTTGTTCCAGCCTTTGATAATGACGGGGAATGCCTTTCTCAGTTTGAGTCTTGGGACTTAATGATAATATGCATGTCTTTTTTTATGAATAAACTATAATTTATGTGGTACATCATTTTTATAATTTTTGCTGATTGTATTTTTATGATGTGTAATTTGTTTTGTTCGTCCCTATTCAGAATAATCAAAAAGGATTCAGCTCCTTGCTTATCGACCAATTCGCTTAACGACTTAGTCGTAGGAACGAAACACGGTCGTTAAGTGAGGAGTAGGTACCTGTACTTTTTTTGCGCAGAAATTCGAAACTTACCCTGTAGATGGTAAAAGGCCGTAGTATACGAGCACAAATATTTTGATGAATGAAATGTACGAGGGTTATCCAGAAAATAAGTTCCGATGTGCTATTAAGAAAATACAAAAATATACTTGTAAACCCATGCGCGCACACAGAAAATTGATCTGGGGGGGGGGGGTACATTTCGAAAAAATATCCGTAAAATAATACAAATATATTGGTTTTTTTTTTACGGAGAGTAGTTAGCTCACATATATTTTAATTTTGATTATAATTTAATTTTTATTAATAAAAAAGGTGATTTTTTATTTTCATTTGCTTAGTTTGTATTAAATAAGTATATGATTTTTCCATTCCTGGGAGGGGTCTGGACCCGAGGACCACTTCCTTGTGTGCGCGCCTGTGTAAACCATTTTATAGCTATTTAATGTACACACTCATTGTCGACATAGTTTCCGACGTTATTCAGGCACTTATTATAACGGGGCACAAGGTATTGAATCCCTTCATCGTAGAAAGTTGCAGCCTGCGATGATTTGAGGAAAATGCAGGGAAAGTGACGTCATGGTCACGTCATTCTCTTCAACTACATGCACCTAATCTTTATTCACCAAAGACGGTCGCCCACTCCGTTCATCATCGTGCACATTTTCGCGTCCTTCATTAGAAAATCTCCATATCATAGAATCACTCAATGCTTTTGCATCACTCCATATTTAGAAGATATTTATTCTTCAAAAGAAAGCTGTAAGAGCTATAGTGAACGCACCAAAAACCGCCTCGTATAATCCAATATTCAGGAAACTGGATATACTAACACTCAGTGATGCATCCTAAATTTTCAGGAAGCGGTTCTATAAAATCATGTGATATCAAGGAACCTATTCTGTATTTTTAAGAGTGAAAACAAATCACTTACTTCCATTTATTAAATATAAGGAAAAAATTTTAAGAGTGTATTATTAATAACCTATAAAATAAATATTACATTTGCAACACTGCAGGGCACGGCGCACGATTCAAAACTGAAGTCAGAGTAATTCATTTATTTTTAATAATTCTAACAACCGGTTCCCTAAGGTTTCAATAATTTTAAGAAACGGTTCGCGCGAACCTGTCCGAACCGGTAGGATGCCATCACTGCTAATACTCCATTCCTAGTTTGTCTTACTACAAGCTTTAGAAGTAAAGGAGAATAGTGGAGATTTTTCAACCCGCAAAGAGTCTGAAATACAACAATCGTTCCAAAGAAGATCTCTCAGTACCAAGGTCGCGATTGCAAGTAGCAAGCAGGATGAATATTGGTTATACCATATACAACAAAATTCCTTCTTCCATTAGAAATGAAAATTTAAAACAATTTAAACCTATTTTAAAAAATATGTTAGTTAATAAGTCATATTATTCTGTAAATGATTTCTTATTCTAATTTTGCACGCACCTAATATACAACGTCATATCATAGTCCAGGATGAACTTTGGCCTCCTTTACAATTTATTTCTTATTAACTGTGTTTCAATACTCTACGGTGAATTGTCTTCTTATAAATACAGATATTTTCTTCACGAGTCCCTTTGGACAAATCGAAGTAATGACAAAAGAAAAAGGAAGACGGATCGGATAAAGTGATTTTTGCGCACCTGTCAACTCTGACGTGCGCCCAAGTCGAGAGCCTCACTCGCCACACCTTATCCAGCCGTGTATATGTAAATGTTTTATGAAGAAATTAGACTAAATTTTATTGTTGCTTTATTCGCAAATTTTAAAAGTTTATCATTATATTTGCATATTTCTTTGCACAAAATACTTAATTAGTCTTACTCAAAAACACTACCATGTACAAAACATTAAACGTTTAAATATGTTGGCGTTTTCTTAGGAAATGTTTCTGTTACTAATTTTGACTACAAACAATTTTTTTTATGATGCGTAACCAATCAATTTACTACCTTGTTAACACATATTTAACAATAATATTAATTAATTTAATAAATTGTATATTTATGTTGTTGGTTTTAAATATTTTTCATTAGATAAAGTGTATTTTGTTTGTATTGAGGGACGACGTTTAATCCTGTAATGAATAGAATTTTAGATACTAAATTAAAATAAACAGTGTTACTATAGTCCTTTTAGAAATGAACGTAAGTTAAAAACTTATTTTATTAAATAATAATCTTCAATTTTTATAGAAGCGGCTTGCAAATAACATTTTAATATTCTCATTGTAACTCAGTAATAATTAGTGTCGTGGCCTTTTTAGGGTTTTATAGGTATGACCACTAAAAAACCCTTATAACGTCACTCGTGTCTGTCTGTCTGTCTGTACGGTAGAAATTGTAGTCAAACGGTTTAACATAGAAAGTTGAAATTTGGTATGCTTATACAACTTTTTGACCCATATAAGAAAAATACTAAGAGTTCAAAAAAACACATCCCCAGGTAAATATAAACAAATATGTAATAAATGAAAAAATAAATATTTCGTTTCCTGTGTTTGTTTAATTGCAACTTTACTTTTTGGCGCATAGGTGTCTTTTTAAAATATATCAAAATGGTTTTGTCAGTTTTTTAAAATTTCACTCCTAAAGGGTGAAAAGCGGAGGTGTGATTTCAAGGATTTCTTAATATCTCTAAGGGCCAATAAGAAATCGACTTGGTTTTTGCTTACAAAGACTTATTTCAGGATTTTATCCTAATCAACTCCTAAAGGGAAATCTACAATCGGGGTGAAGTATACATCCCGTCGTATTTCCTGTGTTGGTTTAATTGCAAAATATCTTTTTGGCGCAGGTGTCTTTTTAAAATATTAAAGGATTTCTTAATATCTTTTAGGACCAATAAAATATCGACTTGGCTTTGCTTACAAAGATTACCTATGCAAATATCGAAAATCTTATTTCAGGATTATAGGGGTCACTTAGGATATAATTCTAATCGACCCTTAAACGGGTAAATCTACACTCGGGGTGAATTATGCAGTCGTATTTCCTGTGTTTGTTGAGTTATAACATTCCTTTTTGGCACATAGGTGTCTTTATAAAATATCTTGAAATAGTTTTGAAAGTTTTTTTTAAATTTCATCCCTAAAGGGTGAAAAAGGGTGAAATGTGATTACAAGAATTCCTTAATATCTCTTAGGACTAATAAGATATCCACTTGGTTTTTGCTTATAAAGATTACTCATAGACATGCCGAAAAATATATTTCAGGATTTTATCCTAATCAACCCTTAAAGGGGTGAATCTAAATTTGGGGTGAATTATACATCCCGTCGTATTTCCTGTGTTTTTAAAATTCACCCTTAAAGGAAAAAAAATGGACATTTTATATTCGATAAAACATTTTTTTGATATAGATACATGAAATTCTCCTTCCATGACGTAAGAACCCACTAAGAAGAGATTTTTTTTAAGTCGACCTCTAAGGGGCTAAAACGAGGGTCAATTAGGATTTCAGGGATTCCTCAATATCTCTTTGGACCAATCAGATATCGACTATACAACGGTTATCTATACAAATGTTAAAATAACAGAAATTCAGGATTTCGCTTTAATTAACCTCTAAAAGGGTGAATCTACCTTCCGGGTGAATTATAGAACCCTTCGTATTTCCAGTGTTTGTTGAGTTATAGCATTCCTTTTTGGCATATATGTGTTTTTTCAAAATCTTAAGAAAGCGTTTTGACGTTTTTTTGGCATTTAACAAAAAAAAAAAAAAAAATTGATTATTTTTCTTTTTATTTATTATTCTTATTATTATTCTTTACTTAACAAAATTAAAAATTTAACAAAATATTCAATGCATATAACAAAACAACAAAATTAACTACATTAAACCTCAAATAAGTCTCTGGCATTCTAACTCAATGGGACCCGTCTGGCTTTTAAGGTAGCGAATTCTTTTCTTATTTCTTCAGTATCAATACTTTCGGCTATTTTATGTTCTATTGATATGATGGCCAATCTGTTTAAATTTTCCTGGCTTAAACTGGAACGTAAATAGTTTTTTATGTCTGAGTTTTGAAAACGTGCGCTCACCTTTTGCCACTGAAACAGGCAGGGTTAGTAAAATTTGTAAAGCTGTGATAGCATTCGGAAATAACTCTTCTAAACTGTGTAAATAAATCCATTTTAAAATTGCCTCAGAATTGCCTTTTATTCTTTGTGACAACAATCTCAGTTCTATTGCGAGATCGTCGCCATCAATATCTTTATTTTCTTTTTCCGACAGCATTTTTCCGAGTAGCCTACAATTTTGTTGTAATTAATTATTTTCTATTTCATCATATTCTGCCAGATTATATAAGAATGCAAACGGATTTGAAACAGATTTAAATGATTCAAAACGTTCTTCCATTGATATAATTATCTTTTTAAAAAGAACGTCAAAAAATTTGATTTTAAATATTATTTTGGAAATATTAATTTCAGTGATGGAGATTTCATAAAATAAAAAAAACAGCAATGTAATAAAAGGCGCCGTTAGATAAAAGAATTTTAAAAAGGGCGCCTAAAATTACGTAATACAATATGATATGACATCAAAAATGTTCGTAAATTAAAAAAATAAATAAAATAGTAAATTTTGAAGCGCCTTTTTTTACAGGCGCCTGTGTGCCCTGCACACTTCGCACACGCCACGAGCCGGCCCTGCTTTCATGATGTAAGCACCTACTAAGAAGGGATTTTACGAAAATCCAGGCCTAAGGGGTGAAAAGAAGTGTAATCAGATTTCAGGGATTCCTCATTATCTCTTAGGACCAATGAGATATCGACTTTGCTTACAAAAGTTACCCATACAAATGTTTTTAAAAATTCGGGCTTTCGTCCCAATCTCCTCCTAAAGTGGTTAATTATAGTACCCTTAGTTTTCCTATATTTGTTGAGTTATAATATTCATTTTTGGTATATACGTTCCTTTTTCAAGACTTTTCAAAACACCTTTTTCAAAAACAGAAATTTTTACAGTTTTTTAAAATTTCATCTTTACTCCTTAAACTGGTATTTTTTATTCGATAGAACATCCAATGGACATTAAGACGTGGAATTTGGGGCTTACATTCCCTCCATGACGTAAGCAACCACTAAGAAGAGATTTTTCTAAATTCTACCTCTAAGGGGTGAAATATGGTTTAGGGATATCTCAATATCTCTTAGGCTCAATGAGATATCGACTTGATTTTTGCTTACAAAGGTTACCCATACAAATGTTTAAATCAGAAATTCACGTTTTTGCCCTAATCAACCCATAAATGGGTGAATCTACGTTCGGGGTGAATTATAGTAACCTTTGTATTTACTGAGTTATAATACTTCATTTTGGTGTATAGGTTACTATTTAAAATATTTAGAAAGCGTTTTGACAGTTTTTTAAAATTTCATCCCTAACGGGGTAAATTGGTATTTTTTATTCGATAGAGCGTCCCTTGACAAAGAGACATGAACTTCGGGAGAAACCCTTCGTATCTCCTGTGCTTCTTGAATTATAACATTACTTTCTGGCATATAGGTGACTTTTCAAAATCCTGCGATAGTGTTTTAACAGCTTTCTTAAATTTCACTCGTAAAGGGTAAATTAGTATTTTTTGTTACAAATCAGAAATTCGGAGAGTACATTCCTCAGTATGACGTAAGAACCCACTAAGAAAGGATTTTTTCAAGTTCGACACCTATGTGGTGAAAAGGAGTAAAATGTTTTTACACGGATTCCTCAATATCTCTTAGGACAGATGAGATATCGACTAGGTTTTTGCTCACAAAGGTTACCTATACACAAGTTTTAAAACAAACTGCAAAACAACTAGCGAGGTTCATTAAGATTTTGAAAATTGCGCCTGTGGTTTCCATTGGTTGTTTTAAGTCATATGCTCCACCCCTCTGGTTTCCTATACATTACACATAGAATGAAAATATAATTCCAACAATTCCAACTGGTTATTAAATTTACGCTCTTAAAAATTAAATGCAACAAATGCCAAAATATAACTAGAATTTTGACAAAATAATTTAAATAACTAAATATGGAAAAAAAAACAAAAAATAAAATTGTCTCCTCTGCCCGGGAGATAACTCTAGTTTGCTGCGTAGCAAGCGAGCAAGCTAACCATTAGACCAGGATACGCCTTCTAGTATAGTGTGTTACATAACTATAACTTTTGTACATGGTCAACCAAAAAACACAAAAAATGCGTTATTTTCCGAAAACATAATCTAGTCAAAAATTCCTGTTGTACTATTCCGGTTCACACCAATGTACAGTACTTAGAATTTTTTCAGATTTTTAGTTTAAACCATCTGAGCTACAGGGAGTGGGACAAAATTTTTTTTGCAAAATTTTGGAAAAAATCCCATCAAAATAATTTATTCTGCAAAAATAAAATTTTGATCGTTAATCCACATACTAAGGGCTTTCATTTGACACCCTACTCAGAATTTAATTTTTTTTTTTTTTTTTCTATAAACACAAATTTGTTTATATGTTTAGGGGGATATGTTTTTTAGATGTTTTAGTATTTTTCCTATATGCGGGACAAAGAGTTGTATAAGCATGCCAAATTTCAACTCTCTAGGTTTAGACGTTTGGATACAATTTTTACCGAACAGACAGACAGACGACAACATGACGGTATAAGGGTTTTTTTGGTCATACCTACAAAACCCTAAAAAACTAAGATGCCTATCTTTGTCCTTACTTGAATGACAGTTAAAAACGCTACAATTTGTTCTGTTTTTATAGTTTTTCACAATTTCTGTCGACATTCTCGAAATTCAACACTAAAATATACGTAATAATTTCAAATTGTACTGCAGTATTTAATACAATAATTTGGCCTCAGTTAGCGTATTCGAGCGTATCACTTTTTAATATGGCCCATAACATAATAAATATTTTCTTTCTGGGCACGATTTCCCAAAATAAAGATTCATATTATTGAACAAATTTTAAATGAAAAATTACGTGTTAGAAAACTAATTTTTACAAAATTTTATTCAGACATTATGTAGAATATTAGCTACAGGCAGAAATGTTAGTGCAGTGTGTTTTGGGTTGTCTGGTGCTGCCAACGATGACCAAGCGGTGAACTTTGTAACTAAAACAAATAAAGAGGAATGAAAACGATTTTAAAGATTTTTAACAATGTGTTCTAAAGTAGTAATGAATATTTATTAATAAAAAATGAAATATTTTGGAAAAAACGTTTTAAACACTAGGCCATAGAATTTTACATATTCCAGGTATGCATTTAGTAGGTATATAGAAATATGATATAGATTTTTTTAATTTTTGATAGAGTAAGTTATACAGAATACATTTTTCATTCGTATAAATTAGTCTTTATTATAAAATCAGTCTTTATTTTTATGTAAAACATATGCAATAAATTGTATGAAATATATTTAAAGAAATGATACTTAAGGGGGGGGTATGGTCAGAGCAGCACATTTTATACCCATTTTCAAGATTTTTTTTTAGAAAACTGTTAATAGTAACTTGATTGGGATAATACCTACAGTAAAGAACAACCTTTGAAGAGTATCCAAAAAAACTTTTATTGAAAAATATCGAAAATTAAGCTCGTGACATGAATTTGAAATTTTCCTTCAGGACAAAGAGTTGATTTGCGGTGAGACACATAACTAATGACTGGATCATCTAAAACAAAAAAACCAAAAATATTTCGTTAGTTTATGAGTTTCTTGAGGTAACGCTGTCGAGATATTTTTTTTTTTCTTGCTTTCTTTTTTTTTATGGAATTTTTTACAAGTGAAAACAGAAATTTCGAAAAAAAAAATTCCGTTTTTTTCGTTTTTTTGACTTCAAACTTATACCAAAAATTAAATAATCTAGATATTTGAAAAAACTCGACAGCGTTACCTCAAGAAACTCATAAACTAACGAAATATTTTTGGTTTTTTTGTTTTAGATGATCCAGTCATTAGTTATGTGTCTCACCGCAAATCAACTCTTTGTCTTGAACGAAAATTTCAAATTCATGTCACGAGCTTAATTTTCGATATTTTTCAATAAATTTTTTTTTGGATACTCTTCAAAGGTTGTTCTTTACTGTAGGTATTATCCCAATCAAGTTACTATTAACAGTTTTCTAAAAAAAAATCTTGAAAATGGGTATAAAATGTGCTGCTCTGACCATACCCCCCCCTTAAAGAGAAGAAATACAAGGGCTACCTTTCAAAGCCGCAGTAAGGGGGGGGGGGCAGAGGGGGCAACGGCTCTGGGCGCACTAAAGAGAAGGGTGCTGACGGGCTTGACTAAGGGGCGCCATAGCGAAAGCGAGGACCGAGGTCCTTTTTTTTTGCTTGTCATTTGGATTTTGAGAGGTGAGAACTTTTTTTTTGTTCAGCACTTAGATTTTGAGAGGTGAGGACCTTTTTGTTTTGCTCGTCATTTGAATTTTGGGAGATACCGACCTTTTATTTTGCTTATCACTTGAATTTTGAGAGATGAGGACCTTTTATTTGCCAAGGGCGCCAAAACACGGCTCTGCCCCTAGCGCAAGTTTTCCTTTCTGCTACCTTTTAAGTTTTTACAGAAATTATAAAAGAAAAAATTGTTTTTGGAACAAGCTATTTTATTGCTTTTCAAAATATTCGCCTTTAAGATTTATACACTTTTGCATAGGTTCAAACCAATTCTCGGTAGTTTTTTCTGATTTTGTCGATGACTTCTGGCAAAGAAACTGTTATATACCATTCAGTATTTACTGTTCTCCGATCCTCTAAAGGAATGGTTACGACATGTCCAGAACAAGCGATCATTTTCTTGGAAGTGCTTCGTGACCGAACAACTTTTGTGGGTTTCGGTTCATCTTGGAAGACCCAAACAGTAGAATGTTGCTTAAGATTCAGGATTTGGTGTCAATCCACCCCTAAAGGGGTGAATCTGAATTCGGGGTGAATTATAGAACCCGTCATATTTCTTGCGTTTGTTGAGTTATAACATTAATTTTTGGCATATAGGTGTCTTTTTAAAATATTTAGAGTGTTTGATAGTTTTTTTAAATTTCACCCCTATTCGCGACTCAAACTAACGTTGGCGGCGCTGCGTACAACAGCTGATAGCGGACGAGAAGCGTATATGTAAGTTTTTTCTTAATATTTATCTGTTCAAACAATATTTCGGCTGTATTTAAGTCACTATATTTAAAAATACTTCTTAATTCACATAAACTGCAGCACAACACTCTACAAATATTATACAAATATACGCTTCTGTTTAATTTACCAGAGCGTTTCGGCACCAGATGTCTCACTGTTATTTGGAGTCGCGAATAGGTGTAAATTGGTATTTTTTATTCGATAGAACGTCTCTTGGGCATAGAAACATGAATCTCGAGGAGGAAGAAATTTTCCTTCCATAATGTAAGCTCCCTTTAAGACAGAATTTTTTGAAATTTTTCATCTACGTGGTGAAAATAGGTGAAATGTTTCTTTCAGGCATTCGTCAATATTTCTTAGGCTGAATGAGATATTGACTTGGCTTTTGCTTATATATGTTACTCATATACATGTACAAAACGTAATTCAGGATTTTGCCCTAATCAACTTATAAAAGGGAGAAATCTAGATTGAGGATATATAGAAACAAGAAATTCGGGGAGTATATAGTATATTGCTTTCATGAGGTAAGTACCTACTAAGAAAGGATTTTTTTTTTAAATCGATCCCTAACGGGGTGAAAAGGGATAAAATATTTTTTTCACGGATTTCTCAATATCTTATCCTCAATGAGATATCGAATGTTACGGCCAATGACTGAATGTCGGGCAGTGGTAATAATAGTGAACGAATAACTTTTGTGGGTTTCGGTTCATCTTAGAAGACCCAAACAGTGGATTGTTGCTTAGTTTACGGTTCATATGAATAAATCCAAGTTTCATCACTTGTAATGATGTTGTATACGGATTGTGCGGTGCCTAGGTTGAATTTTTAAATATTTCCTTACACCAATCAACACGAGCCTTTTTAAGGTTTTGTAGGTATGACCAAAAAACCCTTATACCGTCATTTTGTCGTCTGTCTGTCTGTCTGTCTGTCTGTCTGTCTGTCTGTCTGTCTGTCTGTCTATTTGTCTGTCTGTCTGTCTGTCTGTCTGTCTGTATGTCTGTCTGTCTGTCTGTCTGTCTGTCTGTTCGGTAAAAATTGTAGCCAAACGGCTAAACCTAGAGAGTTGAAATTTGGCATGCTTATACAACTCTTTGACCCGCACATAGGAAAAATACTAAAACATCTAAAAAACATACCCCCCTAAAAATATAAACAAATATGTGCTCATCGAAAACAAAAATATTTTTTTCATAGAGTAGGGTATCAAATGAAAGCCCTTAGTACGTGGATTAACGATCAAATTTTTATTTTTGCAAAATAAATTATTTTGATGCGATTTTTGCCAAAAATGTGCAAAAAAATTTTTGTCCCACACCCTGTAGCCCAGATGGTTTAAACTAAAAATCTAAAAAAATTCTAAGTAATGTATATTGGTGTGAACCGAAATAGTACAACAGGAATTTTTGATCAGATTATGTTTTTGGAAAATAACGCATTTTTTGTGGTTTTTGGTTCACAAATATACCAAAGTTATACCAATGTAAGACACTCACATGCATGGCGTGCGATGGCTACATGCGTTAGAGCACTCTTAAACTGGCTGGAAAACGAAGGGTTTCGAGTTCGAGTACGGAGTGAATTTTATTTTTTCTGTTTTTTTTTGCATTTTTATTATGTTGAAATTATTTTGTCAAAATTCTAGTTATATTTTGACAAATGTTGTATTTAATTTTTATGAGCGTAAATTTAATAACCAGTCTTATTATATGATTAACAGACGATAAATTATTTTAAAAATATCGTTCATTTTGCCGTGATTACTACAAAGTAAAATTTGTCCTACACACTCAGCAAACCGCCTTCACTTATTATATACCTGCGAAACCCTGAAATGTGTGAATATTCACACTTCACATCAATTTTTTTGAGCTTCGGTCAAATTATGCGGAATCTATCGGGAACAGATTTTTTCACAGCTAAATGTTCATGCAATATCGAATGTATTGCAGTCTGCGATATGCCAAAGGATGCCTCTATCTCACGGTAAGTCACATGCCGATCTTCTTCAATCATTTTGCGCACAGCATCGAAGTTTCTTTGAACTATTACCGATTTTGGTCGACCTTCACAACATTCATCACTGACGGACGCACGACCACGACGAAATTCTGCAAACCAATTGTTAACAGTCTTTTCTGTTGGTGCTTCATTATCAAAGGTTGAATGAAGCGAATCTATGCATTGTTGTTGAGTTAGGCCTTTACTAAAATCGTAAAAAATCATTCAACGAAAACCTTCATGAGTAATATCCATTTTTTCACAAATTTGTTTTTTATAACGCTCACTGTCAACAAACTACTTGGTCTATTTATAAGCTGCTAATGATTTCACAATAACAAATATCAAATTTTACGAATATAGTAATCATACATTTCAATATTGCCATCTAGTGGTCGTTTGTAAAAACATAAAAGGTAACCCTCGTACATATGTATATGAATATAATACAAGATCTTGCCCTAATTAACCCCTAAAGGGATAAATCTAGATTTAGGGTGAATTACAGAATCCCTTCTTATTTCCTGTGCTTTTAGAGTTATAACATTCCTTTCTGGCATAAAGGTGTCTTTTTCAAATCTTTCGTAATTATTTTGAGTTTTTTTTTTAAATTGCACTCCTAAAGGGTAAATTAGTATTTTTTTATTAGAAACAAGAAATTCGGGTAGAGAATGTACTACCGAATTGTACTCTGAATTATGTAAAAACAGTGGCGTAAATAGGGGTATGCAAGGTATGCCGTCGCATAGGGTCTCGATGCTCTAGGGGGCCCTTGGACGTTCTGCTGAATGAGAGTTACATGTTTAAATTTTAAATAAAAAAGGAAAATAAAAACCGACTATGATTTTTTGCCTGTATATTAACATATTCATGATGTAGATTTGGGGCTCTTGGTCAAATTTAACATTTTTGGCGCACAGCAACGATGGCTATTTGCGATTGGGGCCCTTGGAACTAGACAAAAAGGAAGATACTGTTTATTTTTAATAACTGTACACGTAATAATCTAAGGGCAGGTTTTTCAATTCATGGTTAACTGTTGGTTAGCTCGAATCAATGGTTAACGACATATATAGCAATAACGTAGCTATTAGCGTTAACGCAATATAAAGGCAATGTCCTGACTGACTGACTGACTGACTCATCACTACCCAGCCCGAACCCTTGAGCCTAGAAACTTGAAATTTGGAGAGTATATTCCCTTCATGACGGAAGCACCCACTAAGAAGGAATTTTTCGAAATTCAACTCCTAAGGGGTGAAAAGGGGTGAAATGTGATTTCACGGATTCCTTAATATCCCTTAGGGCCGATGGGATATCGACTTATATTTTGCTTATTAGGATTACCCATACAAATGCCAAAAAACTTATTTCAGGATTTTGTCCTAATCAACCCTTAAGGGGGTGAATCTACAAACTGGGTAGATTATACATCCCGTTGTATTTCCTGTATTTGTTGAGATAACGTTTTTTTTAAATTTCACCCCTAAAGGGTGAAATGGGGTGACATGTGATTTCAAGGATTCCTTAATATTTCTTAGGACCAATAAGATATCGACTTGCTTAAATACTTAAATACTGACCTAAAATAAACATTTCAGGATTTTGTCCTAATCAACCCCTAAAGGGGTAATTCTACAAACGGGGTGAATTATACATCCCGTCATATTTCCTGTGATTGTTGAGATGTAATATTCCCTTTGGATACATATGTGTCTCTTTAAAATATCTTGCAAAGGTTTAGACAGCATTTTTAAATTTCACCCCTAAAGGGTGAAAAGGGGTGAAATGTGATTTCACGATTCTTTACTATCTTTTTATTTTATTTATTTATTTTATTTATTTATTTATTTATTTTTATTTAAGTGTTTTCCGCGTTGTAAACGGGTTTAAACCCAACACTACAACGACAAAAAAAAAATTACAAAAATATACTTATACATAAACATTGTTTACAATGAGTAATAAAATAACAAAATATACCTAAAACTTCTTAAATAATATTCTCTACAACCAATACAATAAAGTTTTTATAATAAGTCTTTGTTACGATTGTAGATGTGAATTACAATGAATTAGTAAGAGTGTAAAAAGTGTGTTATAACTAATTTTTTTATAAAATTTATATTATTGAAGATATCTTTTAGGACTAATAAGATATCGACTTGGTTTTTGCTTACAAAGACTACCCATGTAAATACCAAAAAACCTGTTTCAGGTTTTTATCCTAATCAACCCCTAAAGGGGTGAATCTATAATCGGGGTGAATTAAACATCCCGTCGTATTTCCTGTTTTCGTTTAGTTGCAACATTACGTTTTGGCACACCTATGTGCTTTTTAAAATATCTCGAAACGGTTTCTACAGTTTTTTACAATTCACCCCTAAAGAGTGAAAAGGGGTGTCATGTGATTTCAAGGATTGTTTAATATCTCTTAGGATCAATTTACGACTTGCATTTTGCTTACAAAGATTATCCATACAAACACCGAAAAAATTATTTTAGAATTTTGTCCTAATCAACTCCTAAAGGGGTGAATCTACAATCGGGGTGAATTATACATCCTGTCGTATTTCCTGTGTTTGTTGAGATGTAACATTTCTTTTTGACACATAGGGGTCTTTTTAAAACATCTCGAAATAGTTTTGACAGTTTTTTTTTTTTAAATTATACCCTTAAAGGGTAAAAAGGGGTGACATGTGATATCAAGGGTTCCTAAATATCTTTTAGGACCAATAAGATATCGTCTTACTTTTTGCTTAAAAAGACTACCCATAAAAATGCCGAAAAACTTATTTCAGGATTTTATCCCAATCAACCCCTAAAGGGGTGAATCTACAATTGGGGTGAATTATATATCCCGTCGTATTTCATGTGTTTGTTTAGTTGTATCATTCTTTTTTGGCACATAGGTGTCTCTTTAAAATATCTCGAAATGGTTTTGACAGTTTTTTTTTAAATTTCACCTCTTAAGGGTGACAAGGGATGAAATGTGATTTCAAGGATTCCTTAATATCTCTTTTGACCAATAAGATATCGACTTGGTCTTTGCATACAAAGATTACCCATACAAATGCCGAAAAACGTATTTCAGGATTTCGTTCTAATCAACCCCTAAAGGGGTGAATCTACATTCGGGGTGATTTATACATCCCGTCGTATTTTCTGTGTCTGTTGAGTTATAACATTCCTTTTTGGCGAATAGGTGTCTTTTTAAAATAGCTCGACATGGTTTTGACACCTTTTTAAAATTCACCCTTAAAGGGGTAAATTGATATTTTTTATTCGATAGAACGTTCCTTTGACATAGAAACATGAAATTCGCGTTTTTCAAGTTCAACCCCTATGTGGTGAGAAGGAGTAAAATGTTTTTTCACGGATTCCTCAATATATCTTAGGACAGATGAGATATCGACTAGGTTTTTGCTTACAAAACCCATATACAAGTTTAAAAACAAGCTGAGGATTTTACGGTAATGAGACCATCAATATACCGTAGCGAAGCACGGGTTTTCAGCTAGTTTGTAATATAATAATCAGTAGCGTACGCAGAAGGGGGGATTAGAGGGATAAATCCCCCCCCCCCGAAAATTCGAATAGAATCTACTAAAATTATAATTACCGCATTTCAAAACTGCGGCCTTTTCAATACGTATAAATTCCGATGTAGTGAAATATCCCCCCTCCCGAAATAATTTTCTGCGTACGCCAATGATAATAATTACCATAAATTTCCTCGGTAACCACTAACCAGAGACTTAACTACCGATTGAAAAACTAGCCGTTAATGCAATAATAATAATAAAAATAATAAGCAGTTAATCTTGTAGTCCTGATAGTTGGTGTTTTGGGTGGTATGAAAGCTTTCTATTCTCTGCTACCTTTTCTGCTACCTCGATCTGCAGGATGCAGAAAGCAGTGCTGCTCGGGTCACTCCGCATTGTGTTGACACTGGACCTGGCGTAATTTCCGCGTCTGCATATTGCCAGAGTTTGGGATGCAGTCGTGTGTATTTAGCTCCACTAGTCTCTAGATGACGCGGCTCAAAAGGTTGCTGAAGTTTGCGATTAGTGGACGCTTGTCAAAACCTGACAAACCTCAAATAATAAGTTTTATTTAATAACGGCAAAATTAATGATTTTTCTATAGGTATGTATGTTTTCTTGTGTATGCTTTAAGGTACGAAAATAAATTATTAATGTAATAAGCAGGACTCATATGTATGTATTTATATTATTTCCTCCTTGGTGTCCTTAACAAGTGCTTATATTGATTAATAGTTAATTCAACACCAAAATCACCAAAACTATTATTCAAACAGTTGGCTACTGAGACTTTTTACTTTTAAATTTCATCTTTTTTTAAGCTTATTAAGAAATATTTCGCATAGGGGCCCATTAGTTCTAGTTACGCCATACGCGTAAGAACCCACTAAGAAGGGATTTTTCAAGTTCGACCCCTAAGGAATGAAAAGGGGTAAAATGTTTTTTCCAGGATTCCTCAATATCTCTTAAGACCAGGTCTCAGGTTTTCACCCGGAGTCTCAGGGTTTTCGACCAGAGTCTTAGGGCTCCGGGTTTGTAGTTCGAAGGTGAGGACTTTTTTTTATCACTTACATTTTGGAGGTGAAGATCTTTTTTTTGCTCATCACTTATATTTTGGAGGTGAAAAATTTTTTTTTGCTCATCCCTTGTATTTTTTTAAGGTAAGCAAAATTGAATAAAATATACTATTTCCAATTTTTTTTCAACCTTAGGGTTTACGTCAACTGAAATCTGATCACCCTGCTTAGGACAGCTCAGATTTCGACTAGGTTTTGCATACAAAGTTTACACATACACATGTGTAGAAACATAACTGAGGATTTTACCCTAATTAGCTCTTAACGGGGCAAATCTAGGTTCGGGACAGGGCCGGAGGAATGCGGTCAGCAAGGTAAGCAAGGCATTAGGGTGCTTGATGCCAGAGGGCGCGCCATGTTAAAGGATTTTTTTTTAGGTCTTGAAATTTGGAAGTGAAGACCTTTTTTTCTTTTTAGTATTTCACTTAAAATTTTTCCCTCTCTGGGGGCGCTTCATTAAATCTTGCATAAGGGCGCTAAAGACACTCGCTCCGGCCCTGGTTCGGGGTATAGGCTGGACTTGAAGGAGGACTGTTCTCACATGGGCTGTCCTACGTGGCCTGTTCCAGAGTGAGCTCACCCGGCAGCTTGTCGATACTAGCACCTGGGGGGAGAGTCACCAATGTTATATACAAAGAACCAGGGCCGGCCCGACGAATTCTAGCGCCTCGGGCAGCAATATGAATTGCGCCCCTTAATGAATGATAGGTATATTTTTAATTTATACCTACTATCCCTAAACTTTAGGGTTTACTGTTGAAATCTATTACCATAAAACAATTTCACTCACAAAAGCGCGAAAAAAAAAATATATATATACATAATATAAAATTCAATATTCTTAATTTTGCGCTCCATGTTTCGTGGCGCCCGGTTCGCCCGTGCCTCGGGCCGCCCTGCAAAGAACCATGAGTTTTAATAATTGCAGGATGATGGCAAACCGTTAATAAGTCGTAGCGAAGAACGGGTGCTCAGCTAGATTTAAGTATTATACAGCTCAAGGGCCAAAAAAAAAAAACACAAAAAAAAACAAAAACATATTTTTGCATATCACACGAGACAGACAATAATAAAATAAATTTAAATCAATAAGTTTATACCTACAAAATCCTGAAAAACAAAAGTAAACACATGTGAAGGATAGTTTGAGCTACGCAAGCTTGGAATTGGAATCTGTGCAGGCCTTGCAGAGAACACATGCATCTGAAGTTGTTCCACATAAAATTTGACAAGCCTAACAAGAAATATGATAATAAAAAACACAATGAGCCCATTGACAATCACGTAAACGTCCAGCATATATGTGAGATGTGTGTAAGTGCAGATGTCATTACTCTCCGAGTGGGTAAGTAAATTATGTAATTGCACAACGGCCAATGAACGCATCGACTGCACGTGACGTCATACCCGTACATGCCTGCTGATCTGTAGCTCTCTTCACGTCACTTCACCACCCCTCGACATCATATGCGCAAGGGCACTGCGCCCAAATGCCTTACAACAGAACGAAGCCGTTCAGTTGCGTTCAAAATGGCAGACGGTTTGTGTGCGGAAGGCACAGTTAGTAATGTAATCGAAAAAACATTAGTGAAAGACTATAATGGCATTGTTAAATGTTTGGATACGAATGTTGTGAATGACTTGGCGTGTGATAATGTGAAATCTTTTTATATTAGTAGTGGTAGTGATAAAATATTCGAGAAAATGTGTGCTAAGGGTACTAGTGAGCAGCATGAGGGAATTAATAACGTGCCCTGTGATAACAGAGATGAGGATTGTAGAAAGAAACGTTGTGCTGACAGATACGATAGCTCTGAATCTTCAGACAGGTAATTTCATTCATAAACACAACAATAATAACATAAAAAACAACCCGCAACCAAAATATAATATACTTTTTTTGACACTTAATTTAGCATGAGTTTATTGATATTTTCTATCTAACAGTCTAAAATTAATTCATATTTGAACATATTTTGTTAAGAAATGTCAAAGATTAAATATTTGTATACACAAGTCCAAGAACTGCTTCTTTCTAACAAAGAACTTTCTTCACTTGACGCATAGAAGTGAAATTTATTTCTTTTGTTGACAGATTCAAAATATTGTAAGACAACTATGATTTTTATACAATATTTAGAATTGACACTATTTTAAGCATGTTTTTTTCAGGGCGAACAAAGAAATTCTCCAATTACTCTTAATATTAACAATAAATACAGCTCTACACATCTCTACAAAGATAAAATCAGTGTAAATAATGATTAAATATTCAAAATAGTAATGCGTTGACAAAAATCAATTGTTATAACAAAGGAAATTTGAATTTAATAATGATTTTCATGTTCTAAAATAAAAATGAACCAATATTAACTAAAAAAATGTACAGTTTTGTTATTTTCATATTCATTTTGAGCTTATGATAGTGTTTTTCCTCCTTTTAATTTAAAAATTGGTTTCTTAAATATTTAAATGTTATAGAAAATTCTTTGTTTTGATTCACAACTCTACGCTGTGTGACCCTGATTATTGCATCTGGTTTTTAATTACGAAATTGTCTATTAATAAATTGCAAGAAAAAGTTTCTTGTCAAAATGCAAGGACAATAAGCACGCGCTAGCGCATGCGCATATTTCTTTTGTAAGCATTGGATTTAGATCCTTCTTCCTTCCTCCTTCCTTGTCCTGGAAAACGGAATAAATGAATTCTTTAACATAAACAAAACTTCATTACTTTTACCAGATTTATTAAAATGTTAAATAAAATACTTATATATCTACCAATATATTAAAAAATTACCATAAATTTGTTGTTTAATGCTGTTATTAATTATTGGTTTTTCTTTAACTTTGCTCAATTCTATAAAAATGAAAAAAGATTCGCGTTGCCGTAGCATTATGCACGAATTAAGCCCCATTTTGCCAACTGGAATAGCGTGAAGGTTGCACACGAATCTTTTAACTTTAAGTTATAAGGACTAGGCTTCTCAGGGCTGTAGTGGAGGTAAGCATGGACGTTCGACATAAAGTTTACATAACCTAGAGTAGACAGTAAATGTTAGTTATAGTTAGTTATAGTATTTCCAAAATGAAATGCCATCCTCATTTACTGATTCCAACAATGACTGATAGTATTACCATTATACCTGCTGCGTTTATGGTTCTGTTAATAACAGTTGCCAGGACCGTAATAATTATTTAAAATAAACTTGTGTTCTTATATGCTATTTAGAATGAATTGTATATAGTCACATGACATTCCTTTACATTTTTAACAGGCCTAGGACTGGCTATATTTGAATTATAAATATAGGCATGTTTAAAAATCGTTTTGTTAAAGTCTTTATAGTCTATATTAAATACTTCAAATTTCCACAAACAAAAATCATTCTTTTTTTGCAACAAAAATAAATCCTAGCAACTTCAAATAATTATACATATGGCTAACCTTGTAGGGAAATTCTATTCCGTCGTCTTCCAACTTTTTTATTAAAAGATGCACAGTCGGCACTATATTTTTAGAATAAGTCGTATATTTTATTTATTATTGTTTTAGACATAAAACTATCTATTTTCTTGAAAACATGCAAATCGGGTCGTTTTCGCTGCTGATTTTTGCCACGAACAATGATACGTTGAAATGTTCTGTATGGAACACTAGTTAATTCCGCAGTTCTAAGTATAGGTTTGTCATTACCTTCCGAAACTAATTTTTTATAAACGTTCAGTATCAGAACTTTTCAATCTTCTGACAAATGACATTTTTCTTTTGTAACCACGTCCACATTTTTGCACTCCAAATCACCTTACACAGATTCACTATTTTCACTACAGAAATTAGGAATTTCATCAAAATCAAATGGTTGCCAAAGAGCCATGTTGTTAATGACACGCTATGAACGTATACAAGTATAACAACCCCTAAAATTTAGAAACAATAGGATTATAAATTTGGAAAATATCCTTAATGGTTTTTAGAAACTTCAATTGAACTAGTGTTACATCTATTCGATTTAAATGTAAAATTCCCTTAGTACCTCTTATATTCTTTTTGCTGCAATAAGTCTTGGGATTATTGCCATAACCCATTACCTCTATGTTAAGCTTCGTAACAAGAGTGGCCATTTTATTTTGGAAATACTATAATAAATTTGCTTTCGCCAGCAGTTTAGCTTCTTCAAGATTTTTTGTGTGTTGTATGTATTATACATGTAAAGTTTTAACAAGAATTTAATAATACTACAATGTATTGTATGTAAATGTTATAGTAATGTAAATATTTGTTTAACTAATAGCTGGTTGCTGAAGAACGAGTTAAGTGTTTTAACCCGAGTTATGCCTAACTCGAGTCAAAACAACGCACAAAAACGTATCATTTTATTTTAACAACCAGTCATAAGATGCATAAAATATTGATATAAAAGTTTCAAACTAACTAGTTGCTAGTACATCCTCGTTTTACGGAATAATATGCGTAACGCACAGTGCAACATTGCAGCTTGTAACGCCCAAAAGTACTTGAATTTGTACTTGTGAATGTATAAATACTTCTTCAGAAAAAAGTAATTAAGTACAAGTACAATTACTTTTGAAACAATATATTTAAGTACAATTACCTTAATAATGTATTTAAATACATGAACATAAATATATGCCCAGTTCTGGTTTTTGTCGCGAACACAAAGGAGTTCGCTGAATTTGGTAGGATGCGTTTGAGCTAGTTTTGACGTTTGCAAGCAGAGACGTTCGACATCAAGTTTACATAACCTAGAGTAGATAGTAAATGTTAGTCAATTTGACAGGACAAGTTTGACAGCTACCTTGAAAAATATAAAAATGTCAAACCAGTCCGACCAACTGCTACATTCACATATCAAATTCCCTAAACTAGGATGTTGTTATGATTATATAATGCAAAATTATTATTTTGAAAGGCATGGAAAAGCAAAATAGAAAAAATAGTATAAAAAACTCGTTACATAAGGTTTTTTGCCGCACTTGTTGATATTTCGCCACTGACACGCTCGAATACGCAGTCTGGTGGTCAAATATTGTTCTAAGTGCTCTAGTATTGTTTGAACTTAATACATATGTTCTAGTGTTGAATTTTTGTTAGAATGTCGATAGAAGTTGTGAAAAACTATAAAAGTAGAACAAATTGTCGTGTTTTTGGCTTCAAGACAGGACAAAGATAGGCATCTTAGTTTTTTCTTTTCTTAAGAAAAATGGAGGGAAAGTTAATATTAAGTCCAGATTGGGAAACGATTTGGTTATGGACAGGAAGAAGGCATGGGAATATATTTTGAGTTAAAAAGTAACTGATTCTACTATGCGAGTTTGTACATTAAATTTGTAGCAGAAAAAACAAAAAAAGACGGCACTAATATGCTTGCACCTGCAAACATATTTAACTTTTAGCTGCTACTGTTTAACTAAAACTAATTTTATTTCATGAGGTAATGAACATAATGCACTTGGTTGCGAATAGAATCCATGTATTGTAAATTCAGATGACACTCAGATGTACCACATAAAATTACGTGCCCGGCATTTAACACCTGCTCAACTACAAATTACACTTCAATAAAACTACTGAAATAAAACTTTAAATACTGTAATTCGATGCCCACCTTCTGTTATATATCTCGATACATGTGTAGCGCTTAAAAATTATAAAATTTCGCAAATATTTACTCGCATTTTAAAAAATAAAAATGTACTGTGCTTAAATTAACCTGTTCGCTATTAGCATATTGACAGCTGAGTACTAGAGACAACAGCCATATTGCCTTGGAGCACAGCGCCGCCACCGGTAATGTCACTTTTCAATATAATATACTATACCCTACTAGGTATATGTTATGTAATATACTGTACTCTACTATACTATCAGGGCCGTATTTAAGATGAATGAGCCCTAAGCTGAAAAGTTTTTGGCGGCCCGTTTTGTAAAATTTAAATATAAAATTCAATATGAACTGAATTTGTGTGGCTCTTCCAAACGTGAAGTCCTAAGCTAGATCTTGTTTAATTTAATGGTAAATTCGACCCTGTATGTATACTACCCTCGAATATAATGTATTATTTCATAAAAGCACAAAAGTAAATACATTTTACTTTTGGTACAAGTCACATCGGATATCAAATTTTCGTAACGCTACAAGCTAGAGTAGCGTTAAACTCCTGAAAATTTACAAGCAAAAATGTACATGTTAAAAATGAAGACAGGATTCTTTTCTGTTGAATGAATCCGCTGTGTATGCATTCTGTAAGGTTGCATTTTGTTTTTTCTACAGATTTACACTATTGTATAAGCGAATTGTTTAAATACTAATTAAATATGCCGAGAAACTGTTTAAGTCAACCAGATAATTTCTGTTATGTGTGTGGAAATTTGACATTTATAAATCAACGCCGAAGTTTGACACCATTATAGTTTGACCGTCAAATGAGAACTTTAATTGGAGATGGAAAGTTCGACGTTCTGTTAAACCAATGTGGAAAATAAGCGTTCATTTAGAAGGGTTTCTTGATGACTACGTGCGACTCTTGGTTGGACGTAGTCGCACGACTACGTACAACCTTCCCGACTTTGGGAATGTAACCAGCGTTCTCACACTGGAAGCGACTTAAGCTTGGAACAGAATGCACAGGCCGCCAGCACGCCGTCATTTGCGGCGTTGAGAACGGCGTTGAATTTTCGCCTGCACACAATGCAATAATCTTTAACGCCGTCAAAGTGACAAGTCACAACCTATATCTGTGTTTGTACGTGCGATTTCTTTTATTAAAATTATAATGGATGATGAAGACTTGTGTGTGATGTTATTTATGTTGTATGCAAGTTATTTATACATACAAACACTTTACCATTCAGTAAAAACTGAGGTTAGGTGTTCTACGTCAACGTTCAACGGCTTCAAAAGTAGGCAGTTGACGAACATTCAATATCAACGACGTGGAACGCCGTTCAGACGTTGCTCATTCTGTGCACTTGCGTACTACAGTTCGATTTTAGCATCGCACTGACAGATAGGGCCGTCCAAACGCCGTCAACGCGTTTAGAACTCGTTGCATTCTGTTCCTCACTTTAGTCGTACGACTACGTGCGTTTATTTTAGACCTGCGACTCGATACCAGGCATGCTCGGATTTTTGTGAGTACGAGACACGACTTTGTGCAGTTTTTCTGTGAGTACGAGACACGATTTTGTGCATTTTTTTTGTGAGTAATCATGGACACGGAAAAATTAATTCTTTTAATTCAAGAAAGAGAGTGTTTTTGGAACCAGATAATTACAGATTATCATTCCAGAGATGTATTTCGTCAGCTCAGATTTGACATTTTCCAGAATATAGTTGAACGTGTCCAAACTCATACGGAAGTACTCAAAGAATTTCTTGGAATCTTGCTTCAAATCGTCCATTAAATGGTGAAACTCGTCATGGTCTTGCCTCTTTAGGAATATCTGGTTAACCCGTTCCGTTCTTCTGCGATGTCTTCTTCTTCGCCTCATCAACAAACTACTACTTTCAACCAGGTAAAATAACCCATTCATCTTTTCAAATTATTCAAATACGAATAAAATCTACAGGAACAAAAAAAAAACTGTATCAATATTCACAGCAACCACAACACAACAACCACTTGTGAAGGACAAACGACTCCGTCAAGTATGCTCCAATGTGAGAGTTCAAGTCGTATGACGAAGTCGTCCTTAGTCGGCAGTTGTACGTAGTCGGTTCTAGTGTGAGACCGGCCTTACAGTCTTAAGTTGGTTTTCCACAGTTCAATTGATCAATAAATTGATCAAGTTTTTTGTCAATTAATTGAAAATTTTATTGGTAACCTTGGAAACAAAAGCATCACTTTACACACATCAATTTATTTCTCAATTTTTTTGAAAATTTTTACATTACCAACTGTAAAACATGTTGACATATTTATCAAAATGAAAATATTGAAAAAATCTTTACAAAGTTACGAGCTGTGAATAAAAACAAAAGAAATAACCTAGATGATGGTAAAAACATGACGTTGAGGTTATGTCAGATTTGAAAACAAAACACAAACAATATATTTCGAGTTTATGCTACAACTAAACAGTTGGCAATATCTTAACAGATAAAAATATTAACAGATAAAAATATACTATTCCTATATATAGTATTCCCTAAAAAATTTATGAAAAATAGAACTTGTTCTATTTTCAAAATAAATTGTCAATTAATTGACGAAATTTTTACACTTTACACACATCAATTAATTGAATGTCAACTTTTTCAATTAATTGATCAATAAATTGAATCGTGTAAAACCCACTTTATAAAGATATGAGGTGTAATATTTCCATAAAAATATATTTTTTTGATTATTTCCCTGACAATCTAGGTGCTGTCAGTGACAAATACGGAGAGCGTTTCCACAAAGATATCTGTGCTATGGAAAAGAGGTACCAGGGACAGTGAAGTGCAAGAATGCTTGCAGATTACTGTTGGACGCTTGAGAGAGATATCCCAAATGCCTAGCATAAAAGAAAACAATCGCAATAACATTTTAGTTAAATGAATGGCACATTGCACTACGTAAAAATACATATCTTCCATATTTCATCAGGATGTAACAAAAAAAAAAAAACTTGCGTGATGGAGAAACAATAATTACATATTTGAAATCAGCGCGAAGAGTTCCAATAAATTCATATAATTTACCTTGTGTTCCAGAAAAAATAAGAAGATTTTGGTCTCCAGTGTAATTTACCAACAAATTATTTGAAGGGGTCAATCTGGCAGATATGTTTCTAAATGTTGGGAAATTTTCATTGTTAAAATCTTTATTAACTTTTCTATAACAATTTTTGTGATTTAAAAATGTATAAAAATGTTTTAATAGTAGAAGAAAGATAACAGGGCCATGCCGAGCAATTTTTGCGCCTGAGGCAGACCATATTAACTAGGGCCCCTTAGAAATATTATATGTGATGAACAAACACCCTTCAAAATTGCGAAGACCAAAAATATAAGGAACCACTTTTCAAAATTTAAGTGATGACAAAAAAAAAAAAACTCAAAATTCAAGTGATGACAAAATAGGAAAACATCCTTCAAAATTTAAGTGATCAGCAAAAAAAAAAGAAACACAAAATTTAAGTGATGACATCACAAAACAAAAAGGAAGCCCTCCTTAAGATTTAGGTGGTGAGGAAAAAATAGCTGCCCTTTTTCAGTTTTGGCGCTCCCTTTTCTAGTTTTGATGTCCCATTTTTGCCAGTAAAGGTGAGGAGGGTGCCTTACTTGCCTTACCCTCGACACAGCCCTGGAATAGAATATGTGAGGGGGGCGACCCTGAAAACATTTGCACAAACCTCGAAAATTCCTAGGACCGGGCCTGCAACTATCTATTTATTTACTGACAGAAATAGATTTTAATAAATACAATGAATTTAAAGGAAAAGTTCATTTGTGTTGAGGGGAATCACACTTTTCGGAGAATTACGGTAGGTAAATAGACGATAAAACATTGTCAATGCAATGCAATATCTTTTTTACTCAACTGTAAATTTTACTGATATGAGAAATTTTAATATCTAATAACCACTGAATATAGGCGTAAGTTATTTCAAGTGTTAGATTAAAGTATTTTACGACTAGTACACGAATAATTTGCATATAATATATATATGTATATACATTTTTAATAATGTTTTTATAGTAAATTTTTAATTTCATTGTGCTGAAGAGGAGAGAAATTTTATTGTTCTAAAAATTATTGTATGTTGTATAAAAGACTTACATAAATTATATATACATTAAAACATTCTATTATTAAAAAGCTTGATCGCAGGATCAATCTATTAAGGGGAGTATAGTTTTAACTGAATTTTTATAATGTGGCATACAGGTTTTTGGGGACTGTTTGTATAACTTAGTATTATAAGATATACAAAGGAAGTTAAATTATGAAAGATAAAGTATTTTAATCTACAAACAAGATTATTCATTTAGAAAAACCATTGATTATCAAATAAAAAAAAATATATATATATATATTTTTTAAACGGAATCCCGCTATATATTTTAGTCGTCGCATAGGAAATGTATTTCTCTTTAATAAATAGTTATGGCACTATGGGTCTAAACTAAGGTTGCACCGATAAGCAAATTAGCCGATTACCGATTAATCGGCCACTGATAATTTTAAATATACATACAGCCTTGGACAAATGTATGGAGCACCCATGCAGATATAATATAACATCTAAATTTATGTACATTGTAACTTGTATATATTTAACATTGACACATTCTACAAGACGTAGGTCTAATCAGATAACCAAAAATGTATACAGAGTTATGATAAATCTTGAAATACAAATAAATATAAGCTGAGATCTGTTACGTTTTGTTTACATAAAAATAAACAACTAGGGCTTGGATCGTTATTACACATGCGTTTGAAGTGAACACTGTCTTTTTCATGTTTTATTGAGTTCAAATGAATATTTTAAATTATATTATGGCTAAAAAACGTGAACTCACTGTGGCAGAAAGGAGTCAAATTGTATTGTTTGACTCACAAAGACAGTCGCAGGTGAAAATTAAAAAAAAAAAATGGAGTGCTCAAGAAAATCCGTGCAAATTACCATCAGCTTGATACTTATGAAAACAGACCAAAAACCGGAAGAAAACGTACAACCACTTCTAGAGATGATCGTGTTGTATAAAGAGAAGTGCTCTTCGTATACGCTCAATATCGTGAAAAGAGCTGGCTGGTGATCTGTGGGAAAATATAGAAGTTAAGTTTCTTCTAGAACAATTAGAAGACGTCTAGTGGAATCTAATTTGCATGGAAGAAGAGGTCGCCGAAAACAACTGTTGACCCAGCGACACAAAAAACTTCGCCTTTAGTGGGCCAAAAGACATTTAAACTGGACACTTGATGAATGAGCGAAAATCATTTGATCGGATGAGTCCAATGTAGAAGTAACCATTGTAATGGTTTAATGTACTTACGAATTTAACAGAAAGATACATTTCTAAGAAATTATTGCACTAACAATATAAAATTTAATTTACTATAAATTTACGAAATTAAGGTTTGTTTTTTTCATTTGGATCTGCTTTTTGGACAACTTGGAGACATCTTTGTAAGACGTAGGCCGGGTGAAGCTTTTTAGCCTGACAGCATCATCTCTACGGTCATATTTGCTGGGGGTAGATCGTATCATGATCTGGAGGTGCATGTCGGCCAGTGGCTTAGTCGAAATCTTTTTGGGCGAGGGACGCATTATTCTGCTCGTTATATTACCATGCTTAATAAAGTTTTGGGGCCATCAATATTAAAATTATTTGATGAAGACAATCCAGAATTTCAACAAAATAATGCCCCCTGTCACAGCCAAAGCAACAAATGAATGGTTTTCCAAAAACAATGTGCCACTTTTTGCATGGCCCCCCAGTCACCAGATTTATCGCAAATTTAAAATTTATGTTCGATTTTGATAAACAAGTTGTCTCTTTACAAATTTAAATCAAAAGAAGAATTGAAGAAAATTATTGTGGACGAATGGTTCAATGTACAATCCGATGTACGTAAAAAATTTGTGGACAGTATGCCTAAAAGGGAGGAGGTACCACAAAATATTAATAATTTTGATAAAATTGGTCATTAAAAGCTGTATGTATTATTTTATTGACAATTTTCCCTGTAATAATCCTAAAATTCAATAAAACGTAGGGTGCTCCATACATTTGTCCAAGGCTGTATATGGAATCTGCCGGTTAGGATACATTGTATAATTTATTGCTATATAGATATACTAGAAGTGGGTAAATTACGATCCGCGGCCCACACATGTCTAAAAATAACTAATAATAATATTAGTAACAATAATAATGCTGGTTTGAGATCGAATACAGAAGGTTTTGTGTTTGCGTGTCAGGATGGTGTAAATACATTCACGTACAGGGCCCGCATATTCCAAATGGTGGAGTCCACACTCTGTAGATTGTGCCACCACATTCCTGAAATCATTATGAACATTCTGTCTGCTTGTCCATCTCTTGCAGCGTCTAGCTACGTATCTCGACATAATGCTGCCCGCCGCGTGCTCTACTACCATCTTAGACATGCCTATAGTATTGACCAAATACCGGTTATACCGTACTTCCCTTCTGACATAGAATCGGTGGTCGAAGAGCCGCAGTTATTGGAATTACTCCTTCCCCACCTCGAAGTTACTGACAGCCACTAAGCTAGACATAACCCTTCTGGATATCGAGACCAAACAGATGTTTGTGATCGAATTCTCAAGTCCAGCTGAGAAGAATAACTCTCTCAAGAAGGAGGGAAAGAGGTCCAAGTATATGGATCTCTTGTCCAAGTTTAGAAAGCTGTATCCAGGGTATAAAGTTAAGCTTGTAGTCCTGGGTAGTATGAAAGCCTCCTATCGAAGGGAAATCGAGTCAATTCCCGCCTGCAGATTTTCTGCCACCTTTTTGATCTGCAGGATGCAGAAAGCAGTGTTGCTTGGGTCACTCCGCATTGTGCGGGCACTGGATCTGGCGCAATTTCCGTGTCTGCATATCGCCAGGGTTTGGGATGCAGGCGTGTGTATTTAGCTCCACTAGTCTCTAGTATGAGGTGGCTCAAAATGTTGCTGAAGTTTGGAATTAGTGGACGCTTGCCAAGACCTGACAAACCTCATAATAATAAGTAAGATGCAATAACCCAAAAAAAAAAAAAATTTTTTTTGTGACATTTAGTACATTTCTAAATGAAACTGTGTAATTTAAAAAGTTTTTTAAAAAGATGTTGTATCCAATGTTTTTCTCATTTCTCTGTCACCTATTGTTTTCTTGCTGGACCATGCGTGTCTAACAACAATAATAAAAATTAGAAACGCCGATTCTCAAAACCGACTAATCGGCCAAAAAGCTGTTACCGATCATCTGTTCTCCATATTGTCAGTGACTTCTCATATACAAAAGTAAAATACAGATTGAATCAAAACAATTAATTCTACATTATCACAAAGCAGTTTTCTTTTTTGTAGTAACAAAAATAATATTTTCAGTAAAAATATTTACACTATAAATTCTTTGTATTTTATTTGAAACTATTTTCAAAGCAAACGTAACATATTTTTCTTTTGTTTGAACAAAGAGGTACAAAAGTTATAGTTTTATATTTTTACCAACAGAAACAAATTTAAATAACTAACAAGCAGTCATTTCTCACTCAAACCAGGGCGTATATTAGTTTAAGTTGGCAAGGAAACGTAATGTTTATAAATAAAATTGATTAATATTTATCTCATATGCAACTGCTATTTATAACTTGCAGATAAAGACAATAAAAATCTTAAAGAATCATAAAACATTGGCTTGCTGTAAAAATGTATGAGTTTTTATCAAATCCGACAAGTGTAGATAAAAATATCTATTTTATAAACTGAAATATAATAGTCAGATTTGTTTTATTTCTAGTGGCAATCTGTCTGCAAGTAGCTACAAATTATTTTGTCTACTTTGTGAAAAATCCCGATTTGATCAACACATTTATTTAAGTACAGTTTTAATTCTGAACATGTTTTGTGCTTACACTTTTTGCGCTAAAATTAATACGGGGGTTATCTTTTATGTTTTTACAAACGACCATTAGATGGCAATATTGAAATGTGTCATTACTATATTCGTAAAATTTGACATTTGTTATTGTGAAATCAGTGGCAGCTTATAAATTGACCGAGTAGTATGTTGACAGTGAGCGTTAAAAAAACCTACCCGTATTCACCTGATTTATCCCCTAACTTTTTTTTTGTTCCCCAATGTCAAACAAAAAATGCGTGTACAACGATTTTCTTTACCTCAAGAAGATGTTGAAGCCTTCGAAAACCATGTTTTTGAGATATCAACTTCAGAGTGGAAAAAATGTTTCGAGAATTGGTTTGAACGCATGCAAAAGTGTATAAATCTTAAAGGCGATAATTTTGAAAAGCAATAAAACAGTTTGTTCCAAAAAAAAAAAAAAAACTTATTTTTGTAAAAACTTGAAAGGTAGCCCTCGTATGTAACTCTTTACAGATATTGCTAAATGAAAATTATTTAATTCAATAAAAAAAAGTAGACATCCTATACACCATATAATTCGTTTATGATATTTCCTCATCTGAGTAGGCCATATTAGGGTGGCAGGGTTAAAATAAACTGTTTTGTCAGACAATAACTGAATTGATCAAAATACTAAAAAATTCACAGGTTAGTGTAATCCCAACAGGCCTAAATAGGGGGGGGGGGGTATGAGGGCCATATGGCCCGGGCTCCTGCGCCCCGTGAATTATTTATATTTTACATTAATAAACGGAGGGGTATGGGGCCCCATGAATCTCTCTCAGCGCCTGAATCTCAATTAATAAGCCGATATATTTTTGGCCTCAAGTATTTCGGATTAGCGATACTAAATCTGTATATGAATATTTCTATCGTAGTACTTAACTTTCTTAATTAATAATATTATTTACTAAAGTTCATCACCTTTGAACTTTGCATACCTAGTTTAGTATTTCAATGTTAAGATCTATTATTAAACTTTTCTTACTGTTAAATCAAGTTATCTATAGATACGTATCATTGAATAAAAATTTCATTGAGCTGAAGTTCTGGTTTTCGGCATTCACGTTTTGCTATTACAGTAACAGTTTATTTACCAGACGGGTCATACTTTGGCCATGGTCATTGTCGAGGTCTCTACCTTGCTGTTGGAAATCGAAAACGAGAGTTATTTTTTTCTGCAATGTTGGCAATGCTGTCGCAGTAATCCGAGCGGCGTGCTTTATTTGGTATTCAACTTGCTAACCGCTTTCATACTTCACTGCAGGTTTTACAACCTGAAAAAGGAAGCATTTTGTTATTATTTAAACTGCATTTTGTACAGTAATATTTTATACTTTCTTTTGTTCAAATAAATAACAATACAGTAGCGGTCATAGAAATGTACTCCCCTAATAAATTTGATTCTTTCTTATAGTAGTAATTTTTATATTAAAACAAGATTTTTATTTGTTCCTTTTTTAAAAGACTTACAATATTATTATTTTGTTTAAATAAAAAAAATTACCATAATGTTTGTATTTTTCATATTTATATACAGTCAGTATAATAAGACGTCCTTGCTTTTTTTGGCGAACTATGAGAGAAAAGGAAAAACTAAAAATAATTTAAAAATTTACTGTAGATATTATTACTCTTCTACCTAATAATTGGTCCAATCTCCATTATTATCAATTATTGCTTGGCATCTTTTCGGTACACTTTCTACCAACTTTTCGGCATACTTTGGCAATGATCTCCACATCTGCCGTATCTCCAAATTTTCCTTAGCCTAAGCGAGTCGTTTTTCGACATGTTTCACCGATAACAATGGTTTTGTTTGGTGCTCCTGAATTTAATAGCATTTTCAATTAAACGACTTCTCAGGGTCATTAGACTTAACTTAATGTTCTTTTTTAACAAAATTGCTTGATATTTACGTAAAGATAGAGTGACCATCCGTCCCGGTTTTAGGTTAATTGTCCCGGTGTGAAAACATTTTTCGGGACGGTCGAATGTCCCGGTTTTTAGATAATCCTGCATTTGTCATTTGTAAGAAAATATATCTATAATATGAGAGGTGAATACCTTTTTTTTTTTTTTTTGCTCTTCACTTGGATCTGAGAGATGGGGACCTTTCTTTTTTCTCTGTGTCCCGGTTACCCTTTACTGAAATCTGGTCACCCTACGTAAAGATATCATAGGATTATTGTTAAAAACGTTAAAAATCACTTTATATTGCTAGTTGTCACTTTTTTAATCCACGATTAGGTATATCGTCAACATTTTTATTAATTTTATAACGTTTCACCCAATATTTCACAAAGTTTACTGACTTGTGCATATATTTTGCTGCACTTAAAAAGGACATTTTTGGCCCGTTTGGGTGGGTACATAAAAATACCGCTTCAAAACGTTTTGCATAAATAACACTCATTATTACATAACCGCACTACTGAAAGACAAAACACTATCTAAACAATTTTTATTATCAGGCGTATTAGGTCTTGATGTTCTTATCATGTTTGAACCTGTGTATTGTGCACATACCGGATCCTGAGTTATAAGCAAGTATGTCTTATTATACAGACTGTAGATTAACTCCTGGAAACTTGTGGAAAACCCCCTATGGGGAACCTTTTGAAAAATTACATGCAATATTAATTATTTATAAAAAATTAAAAATAGGAAGTCAAGCGTCACTGAAAATAATAAAATTTAACATTTTTAATTCTTTATTTTTGATAATTTTAACTCGCATGGGCATTGAATTCTCTAAAGTTTTTAAAAGCTCTGTAAATAGTTCTAAGAAGTGTTTTTAGTTTTCCTAATAAAAAAGTCTTCTGCTTGGCTATTTTCTTTTTTATTATTCCCTAAAGGTTTTCTATTGTGTAAATCGGAACTGTTATTTTCGATAAATTCTTTCACATGTGGAAAAAAGTAGTCTAAGTTGACCGGTGGGGGTACGGACCGATTGCAGCAACTAGCTATCATGTTAGACAAAGAAGGTACTATAAAATAGAAACAGAGTATGTTCCAGTTGTAATACATATTGCACTTTATAAAGCTACAAGCACAACTGTTGCATATGGAAATAGCTCCGTCCGATATTATTTACTACTAAAGTCTACTGCGCATCTAAACTCCGACCGATTATCTTTTGCAGCGGTCAACTCGAATATCAACGGTCGCTTTGTCACATTGTCGCTACGTGTGAACGTTGCTAACAGCTCGAAGGTCGACTCTACAAAAACCGTCGATTTATTGGATTTAGTTGTATCGAGGCGCAAATTGCCTGTGTTGATGTGAGCTAAAAAATATTAACTAACTAACTTCATCATCACAGGTATTTGATGAGCGTTTATTTTTATTGGATTCTTGTTTACAACATAGAACGTAGAAAATAAGGCTGATAGTGTAATTACATATGATTTATTGGGACCAAGTTACTTAATAGTAAAATATATTTCTTACAGTTTTAGCACGATGGTTTGGCGCAAATTCATCATGAAAATTGTGGGATACCTCTTTTCTAAGGCTATGGTTACAGTGCAAGCATATTCGTTCGAAGAGTACTTCGCGCCTATTCGTCCTAAAAATACTTTGCGCGTATTTGGTCGACTAAGCATTTAAAAGTAAACATGGGTTGTTACAGTAGGAACGAATTAGTCGCGCGAATATTTGTTATCGATAGTTCAAACGGGTTTGTTTTCTTCGGGCGACCTATGCGTTGATACCTTTTTTTTCTCTAAAATATAAACGACTTCAGTAAACAGTTTTGTGTTTATGGTAGGTATAACCTCCATGGATTACGCGTTTCTTACACAAATCAAAAAATTTGAAATAAATCAGAAACTACCGCTATCATTTTTTGAAATGAAACTATCATTTTTTCATTATGTTTAATAGTGTATCTATTCCAGGTTGATGGTGGGGTATTAATTAACAGGTATTAAAATTACTAGGAATAATTTTATTACTAATGATATCTTGTTTTACCACATTAATCAACAATGTAATTTAATTGTGTTATAAATCCACAATAACAACTCAAATAAATAAATAAATAAACAAATATAAAATGTCCTCTTAATATACGACTATAAACATAGTTGATTTACTATGTAATTACGTGATAATATATACTTTTCATAACTTTTTTTTTTAAATTACTATAAGCGACAATCCTGGGAAAATGTTTCTCTATTCTATTTCTATGTACCAAGAGTCCAATATTGCTCCTGATTGAGCAGTAATTTCCAACTGGTCGCGCTTGTTGCTCTAAGGACACGCGAAAAAAACTAATTATAATAATGGCGGAAAAAGATAATAATAATCATATTTTTTAACCAATAATACATACCATGAGTTCAAAAAGTAATTACATAATGGTTGGCTATATTATGTAGTAAGTATATCATCCGCATCCTGCCAAATAGTATTATTTGGAAATAATGAAGGCAAACCATTTACATACAAGATAAATAAAACTGGGCTAAGTATAGAACCTTGTGGGGCTCCTGCGTCGCTTGTGAGATTTGAAATTATTATGGTTTTGGCTAATAGAAAGAACTTGTTCTCTATTACTTTAATTTGTTTGCCATTATGGAGTGTTTGACTAAGTCGAAGGTTTTAGAAAAATTGTAAAACAAGTCTAAGCAATGTGATTTTGCCTCGCAAGTTTTTATGTATGGAACTCAGAGAGGAAAAATGGCTACTGCGGTCGATTTAGATTTAACAAAACCAAGCTGAAATGGAGTAAGGATTGAATATTTATCGATGAAAGATAAGAGTACGAAGAAATTATATTTGGAATATCTCTGAGAAACAAGTTTGATTTGCGATAGGTCTGTAATTGTTCATATCAGTTTCACTCCCAATTTTGAATACTGGGATGATTTTACAAAATTTTAACGTTGTGGGGAAAACTCCTTCAGTGAAACTTTTATTAATTAAGAATGCCAACGGACTGCGCTATTAATTTTCAATAAGATGCTAGTAGTTTACTTGGTATATCATCATACCCAATAACATATTTAGTGCTAACGAGTTAAATAGCTTATTGAACTTCATATATATCGATTGGTATTAAGAACATTGAATGGTTATACTTGTTTGATACATATTAATAATGGAAGATCATCAATCAATTCATTTAAAAAAACTCAACATTGTACCCACCAGAGTGAGGAAAATGGCATGTCAGACGAAATAAAAGCGGCAAAATATATTTAATATTTGATTGATATAATTGGCCGCTTTTATTTCACTTATTCCACTTGACCTAACATTGTGCTCCCTCCGGTCTTCACTTTGCTAATAAACATATTATAGTCTGTTTTTTGGTTTAAGCGGAACTAGATTTTGAAATTTAATAACTTCATCATTTTATTGAGCAAAACCCCACATCAATCGTTAAGAAGTGAGCGAGTGACAAGTTAAGAAAATAAAAATTCCATTTTAACATTTGGAATAGACTTTAGGTGAAAAATTAAACATAGATGTTATTTAAGATAAACATTGAAAATTTTAAATCCATGTAGCGTGTAATTCAAATCCATTTTATATTCCATCCGAAACAATTTAAACAGCTGCTTTAATCTAAACATCCTTTATTTAACACTTTTCGAAAGACAAGGGGAACTGAGTTCCATGAAAAAACTCCAATAAAACACGGCATATGCCATCCACTCCATTATTAACTAAATTAACCAAAATCTAATAAATTCTAATTTATAAAAACTGAAATTAAGGTTATGTTAGATCGTATTAAAGACCGGAAATGGAAGTAATAATGGACATATGACATGCCACGTACCAATGTTGTTTGCCATCTCTAACCCTCGAGGGTTTTTTCAAATGGAATAAAAAACTGGCCGACTGCACAGAAATGTGTAACTCGGGAGTTCTTTTGTAAGAAACCCGTTTTGAAAAAAAAGGAAACTGCCTTTTTGCCCTCTGGCGGTACAGTTAAGTATAAAAGTAATGAATACGTTTATGGTGAACTTCCAATATAAGTTCTAGTTGGTTTTTTTAAGGTTTCTTATTTGGTAACAATGATGGTAATATGATATGGAAATTACAAACATGCATATGTATATGGGGTTTTAAAAAACATGCTGCCTATTTAACTTTGAGCGTAAGATTTATAATTTGGAGGACACGTGGTACGGGTTTTTGAACGGAATATTTTCTATACACTTTTCATCTGACGTTCCGTATATTTAACCAGTGCTTTCTAACCTTTTTCTCTATTTGCTAAATCAATAGCTTTATTGGAGCAGCAAACTCTGGCTGTCAGAAATATGTCAAGGCATGTGCAGCAAGATTTTGGTGTTCTAGCAATTCAGAGCTACTGATTCTGACCAGTAGTTTGATGTTAGAGGGGCAAGAGTGAGTTTGAAAGTGTCATAATATATAAGGATTCCTTTCGCTCCTATATGAAGCTTAGGGGCTTAACAAACTTCCGCCATTTGGATCTGTCCTGAGTTAGGTGTTAAAGCTCTTTCCATGATTTGTCGCTTTTACTGGATTCTTTCATGGTTAAGCTTCGCCATGTACCTGTTGGTCTGCTACATCTATGGCTTCCTTGCGGGTTCCAATCGAGATCTACTCTACAAATAGGTGAAGGGTTTTTCTCAAGTGTGTTCATTGCCATTTTCTTTGTTTTATCAGAGTGTCTATGGAGCTTTGCTGAGTTCTTTCCCAACGTCAGGCCAGAAGTTGAGTAATATTCTATGCAAGCAAGAGTTAACGAAAATTTGATGTCGATGATGAAAGTTCGTGTTGTTTTACCAAGTCTACATCCGTACAGTAATATGGGTAACACATGAGAATTGAATATTCTAATTTTTGTTGACAGTATATTTCGAGGAGCTCTAAACGTTCTTCAACAGGGATCTGCAACCTTTTCGCAAAGAATAGCCTTTAATGGCTGGCTTATGACGACAGGCACCAAAAAAAGTACATATCAGTTTAATGTGACATTTGGTATTGTATCTCATTAGCCAATTTCTTGTTAGCCGGCACGTAGGTTGAAATCCCAGTTCTCAGACAATGTTCCTGTATTAGTAAGTAAGTCGGGGACGATATTTTGATTCTAAATGCTTCATATTTGAAAAAAGAGATTCACACGAATATGCTGAATATGTTGTTACATTCTCTTAATAAAAGGTAACTGTTTTTATCAACCAAATTACAGAATTGTTCATCATTCTGTGATTTGAAAATTATGTCCTCTTTAATTTATTATTTCCACTTTCAAATTATCCACATTATTAATTTGAAAATAATTTGCAATTTTACCACATGTAGTGGTAAAAGGATTTACAAAAATATTATGAATGAATCCATTTATAAAAAAACCTGAAATCTAGAGCTAAACTATTCAAAATTTTACAAAGCGAAAAAGGCAAACAATGTAGGAATTATATTTTTTTATCATTGTTCAAAAAATTGTAATTACATTTCTTTTTTACCTTAATCATCTATTTTGTTTCTCCAACAGTATGAAATGAATAAATAGTAAGTTATTATTAGGTGTACCGGAAAGTTTTTTTGTTTATTTGTTATTATTAAAATAGAAACAAATCGAAAGAAAAAAATGTACTTTATTGAGTAAATTGTGATCTATAACACTCTGTCATTTATCAGGAAGTGAAAATATTCCTGATTTATAAAATTCCTGATTTTTTGAAGGAAAAAATTGTTCAAGGCTCATTTTAACATGGTTCATATCTGTAAGTGTCTTGTATCTTAAAAAGTGTTCCAATGACCGAAATAAGTGATAGTCGGAGGGTGAAATATCTGGTGAGTAGGGTGGGTGTGTTAGAACCTCCCAATCAAGCTCCGAAATTTTTTCACGTGTCTTTTTTTTTATGAATGAGGTCAGGCATTGTCGCCTTGAAGAATAACTCCTCTTCTATTCACAATTTCTGGCCGATTTCTGGTCAAGTTCTGATTCAGTCGATCCAATTGTTCACAGTAGAGATCAGAATTAACACTTTGCCCCGGTTTTAACATCTCATAATAAATTATTCCTTTATAGGGCCTTCCAGATCGAAGTTCATCATCCAAGCATAAATATCCTGATTTAAATTTTTTATACCACTGTTGACATGTGCGTACTTAGTTAATCACCATAAACAGTGCAAATGTTTTATGTAGCAACTGCACCAGATTTTTTTTTATGGTACTCATACAACATTAAACAGCATAAAAAATATTTGATGAAAATTCTTCCGCTATTTTAAAATGCAAGGGTTTAAAATGAAACGAAAACAATAATTAGGTACTCAAGATTACAGAGTTTAATCAAAATGCAAAAGACGTCTGTTCAATTTAGCGAATAAGTCGTGACTAGTTCACATACTGCACTAATAATAAAAAAGAAAAAACTTTCCGGTACACCTAATATTAATTTTTAAATTTAGCGGCGGACACCTTAAAAAGGATCACGGGCAGCCCGGTGCCCGCGGGTACTAGGTTGCCGTTCCCTGTTCTTCTGTACACTAAAAGCATTTATGGCAATTCGACTTTTAATGTATTGTTCGGCGCCTCCAGTTTTGGAAACAATGCTTCCGAGGTACGTAATATCGTTGACGCCTTTAATCGGTTGGTTATTGATAAAAAAACTTGTCTTGGTGAAGAGAGCTGAATCACATGGATTTCGTCTCTTTAATATTAATTGAGAGGACTATGGAATGCTTGCGTTACAGAGAGAGTTCAGTTTCGTACTCATATTGTCAAACGTGTGAGACAAAAGGCAGATGTCATCGGCATACTCCAGATCTTCTAAGTAGGTGGTAAGACTCCAACGGATTCCTTTAACAGTTCTGGTAACTTTCCACATCAAATCATCAAACACGATATTAAAAGGGATATGTGACAAAATGCATCCCTACGTAATGCCAGCGCCTACAGGAACGGGGTCGGTAACAGTAGCTTTTTCAGAAACGTCTGAATCATGTCAAAGGATGCGTAGGATGATTTTGGCGTTCCAGCAGTTCACAGTTACTATTTCTGACTACTAGTTTTATATTCGAGCGGTAGAAGTGACTAGTTTCAAATTGCCACAAGAGTTTTGGATTATTCTTTAAACTTCTAATTTTAACATGCGCAGTATATTTATTTAATATTATATAGTAAATGCTACTTTCATTAGTTATTTACTCTTAGTAAACCTCGTATTTTGTTATTTGTAGTAAGCGCCGTATTCTGTTATTTGTAGTAAACATACTTGAGTTAGAAGAACATTTATAGTTGGTTTTAAGAATTGAATTGAATTTTCTATCGAGCAAAGCGTAACTTGATATTTGCACAGTGGCGGCGCCGATACCATTTAAAATCTGGGTGGGAGACAGTAAATATTTAAGGGGGGTACCATTTTTTTATCTTAATAAATATTAATGATATTATAATTATGAGAATAAGATTTTGAGTTTTGAAAAAAAAAAAGCGACATCTTCGATAATCAAGCAGTAATCTTCCTATTCTCATCCCGGCTTGCCTCTCCGATCTCCTGCCTTCTTTCTAGTTCTCTCGCCCATCTTTCTCCCTTGCCTTCCTGACTAATCAGTTCCTTTATCTCTTTCTCCCAGACTTTTCTTGTTTCTCTCCATGCCGATAAATTGCCTTTTTGTTCTTCCTTCATTTTTTCTTCCCAGCATTCCTTTATAATTTTCCTATTCTCTTCCCTTCTGACTTTCTCCTCATATTTTACTCTTCATTTTCTCATGGTAGAATTAGCTAATTTTACAACAGTTGGGTACGTAATGTTATTTATGTGATATATTAAATCTTTACGTATTGACACTGAAAATCTTTACGTAGCCACTAATAAATACATTAGCTTTTAGGCGAGCATGTTTATTAACGAGAATGAAATATTAAATTACACGAAAGGGGACTTCCGTATGGAAGATTTCAAGAAATACTGGGTTTAAATATAAAAAGAAAGACCTAAGACATGGCCTAATGGAACTTGCTCAAATCGTTCTGAAAAGAATAAAAAATACTCTGGTGTCGTTCTGTCTACCCCCAATGTCCCTCTGATATAGCCCTCTTATACCACAGAGGCTTGATTAAGGTCCATGTTTCGGAGACATAAATATGGGATGTACTGTTTCGTATAGTCTGATCTGGGTGTTACAAGACAGGAGATAATTTCTTAGTCTATTCATATTCTTAATTGGCCAGATTATTATTATTATTTTTTTATTTTGTACATTTTTGCAGCACCCCTACCTAAAAATCTTACCACCTGCCACTGAATTTCTTGTTAATGATGCTGAACTTAATTTGACTTAACCTGTTAAGGTGTTCCCAGATCATACCATATTAGTACTGATTATTTCATTAATTATTGTTTTAATTATCATACGCAGAAGAATATCAAAGGAATATTTAATATAAAATTTCGAACAAATTTTATTTTATAAACGTGTCGTGCAAAGCTAAAGATGCATTTATGTTTGACTCAATATGAATACAACATGAGTACCGTAGACAGTAAAGGTGGTGTGCCGCATAAATTTACTGCATCTTATATCTTGCGGCTGTTGAGAACGAGCCTTGTCGGTCGGCAAGTGCAAGATAACTCTTATCACATCCGTCTATTAGTTCCGCATCTAGGAAAAACTCGTCATTATACCAAGCTTGCTACTAACGTGCGAAAAAGCTGTTCGGAATTTTATACTAGCTTTATTAATATGCTAATATTAAGATTAAGTTTGTTGTTAAGTGGTTATTAGGTGGTTAAACTGTGATTTCATTAGTGGTACCCGATAATAAGAGATTTACAATAATATACAAAAATAAAAACCTGTGTTTTGGTAAAAACACCATTATATTGGGCTGCTTTGTAGCGCGTAGTCAAAAACCATGATTGCCATATTGTTAGCCATTTTCGTCACGGTGATATTTTTATTATTTATGGCATAATACCTAGATGCCAGATATTTTCAGGTTGCGTCTAGCGCTTTCTGGCATAGCCTAAAGCAGGCATGTGCAACCTATGTCCCGCGGGCCGGATCCTTCCCGTCGCCTCCTTTTGTCCGGCCCGAGGTAACTATCCAAAATCCCATTGAATCTAGTCCGCGAGTATATCTTTGTTTTCAGAGATCAAATGCGGTTAAACGGTTGATGTTGATGTGGAACAAGCGCCACTTTTTCTGCAAATGGAACTACTTGAGCTACAGGACAACTCTGATTTAAAATCAAAAATGAAGGAGATTTCACTAATTGAGTTTTATAAGAAATATTTCTTAGTTGACAAATTTCCGAAACAGCTTTTGCCAGAAGAGAATAACGCTCTTTGGAAGCACTTAGTAATGTGAGTAGTTTTTTTCTAGGATGAAGTTCGTTAAATCAAAAACAAGGACGCGAATAACAGATTCGCACCTAGAAAACACGTTGCGTGTTTCTACATCAGTTGTTTTCCCGAACATTAACAAACTTGTGAGCAATATGAAGTCTCCACCGTCCCATTCAAATTAAACAAATATTTTGTTCTTATCTAACAATATTTATGCATTATAAAAGATTTTTTATTTTTTTCTTGTGTTTTTTTATGGATGTTATGAACTTGTTATGAACTATGCATAGTTTAGAAAATTTAGAATGATTTATTTTTTTGAAGAAAATTGAAGTAATTTAAAAAAAAAACTGATGATTCTAAAAAAAAGATCCTTAATCGTATTTCAGATCGATATCCGGCCCTCGGTCTTTTGGAAGTTGCACATGTCTGGCCTAAAGACTACTTTTTACGGTACCCGAGATCGCCCCCTTTACTTGCCCTGTGAAGCACGCCCCATATTCTTGAATACTAATTCAGAGATACAGGTACTCATTTAAGGAAAGGCTGAGTGAACCTACGGTTGCAACGATCAAGAGTTTTTTTTTAAATTTTTTTGCCCGTACTAGGGATCAAACTCTGCGGATCCCATACTTGTAAAGCGAGTGAGTTGATCATTACGCTACTGCATCCGCGTCGCGGAGATGAGACATGAAGAAGAAGAAGAAAGTCCAGCCTAAGCTTTAAAGTAATAATTGTGTTTATATGGTAAAAGTAGACAGGAAATGTGTTAATAGCCCGTAAGTCATAAATAAGTAATGACTGAATCAGAAATGTATAAAATGCTTTATAATTTTTGCATCTTTAAAATGATTATTATTTATGTGTGAGTTTATTTTTGCAAAGGCTAGTTACATAAAGTAGTAGAAAATTACAGCGTTTCTCTTATGTTGGACATTACAACGGGTTTATATTGTCAGAAAAAATCAATAGCAGAAGTAAATTGATATTGCAACACAAAACTATTCAATATTTCATTTAATTCGTACTTTCAAAGTAAATAACAGTACCTGTAATTATTGTGCAATAACGTCTTCCTATGCGGCAATACCTAATGCAATTGCACTTATAGACGTCTCAAACTATAGAGTTAATAAGGTGCAATATTGTTAATAGTATGTTAAGAAAAGGGTCAACAATTTTAAAACAGTTTTGAATTTGGTGTTGTAAATTTTTGCCATTATGAATATATCTATTAATCCAACTTATTTCACTTCAGTAACGGTCATTTCCAAACTAGTATGAAAATGAAGTAATTTTTTTTTTTACTTAATTGGTCATCGAAATTCTAACAGTTTATAATAAGAAACTTAGTTCTTATTAATAATGACTCATTTTCCTTACGTGTTGTATGCAATATTTTTTTTTACGGCCGTTCAGGAAGCTGCAGAACACGATTGAGAATAATATTTTTTTGATATTTCATATAAATTTAATTTGTAAATAGAACAAGTTCTATTTTTCATAAATTTTTTAGGGAATTCTAGGTATATTTTTAAGTTTTTTTCTGTTAAGATATTGCCAACTGTTTAGTTGTAGCA